>JAFBJR010000068.1:103593-245469 GCA_016785285.1 Brachirus orientalis
AGAGTGTATTTCTGATTAGTTTAATGTTATCTTCGTTGAAAAACAGTGCTTTTCTTTCAAAAATAAGGACATTTCTAAGTGACCCCAAACTTTTGAACGGTAGCGTATATTGCCCAAACCTCTGAATTATATAAAAAAAGAAGTATCTTGTGATTTGGTGCCTAATTCTCCATGTTTGTCTTCCTCCAGTGAATACTACTTCAGCCTCCACAACCTCGAGCGTGACTTTTTCCTGCGGAGGAAGATGGACACGCAGGGCTTCTTGCCCATCTCCCTCATCGCCAGCTTCCACAGAGTTCAGGCCCTCACCACTGACATCAACCTCATCATGGAGGTAAGATCACACCGTCGGCTCCTCCCGGTGTAACACTGACACTGTCGCTGCTCGGGATTACGTGTCTCTCAGGTAATATTTCAAGTCTCTTGGGTGTACACAGCCCTCGAGTGTGTGCTTCCTCTTAAACTTATCATTGACAGAAATTTGTGTCATGAATGATATTTGCTTAAAGAAAATAACAAAATTATAGTTATTTCTTATGAGTTTTCAGCAGTAGAATTCACTTGTGAAACATTTTAGTGATACGTTCCTGTTGCCTCCAAGTGTCTTGTTCTAAAATGAATCACTTCCTGTGTGCAGCGCGGAAATATCCGAGATGCGTGAGCTTTAAACATGGCGTTACTGAGAAACGCGTGGAGCTGATTGGCTTAATCAGTATTGTGTGAGCTCATTTCACAATGGTTTGAATTACGATTGCAACTATTAATTAATTATTAAACTATTAATTACTATCGATTATTAATTGATTAACTATTTTGATATTCAATAATCTGTTTGAACCTTTCTCTCTCTTCATTTTTTTCATTTTTTTAAGCTTCTTAAATTTAAATATTTTATATTGTGTTCTACGTCCTCTTCCCTGTTATTCCTGTGACAAATTTACAGCGCCAACTACAGGCTATATGTACTGTCATAATTGATTACTAATCTATTACTAAATTAATTGTCAGCTATTCTGATAATCCATTAATCAGTGTGTTTTTAAAATAAGCAAACTAAGTATTCAGATTTTTCCACCTTTGTAAATGTCAATATTTTCCCCCTTTTTTTTGGTTTCATATAACACATTATTAAAATGTAATTGTTTTGGTTTGTGGACAAAAAAAAAGATGTTCGAGAACATCATTTCAGTTTGGATCAACATTTTCTGGAACATTTAGCCACTTGATTTATTAATTATTGAAATAACAGTTAGTTGCAGCCCTTTTTTGAATGTAACATTTGTTTTTAATGTTTTTTTTTTTTTTAAATAATTTAAAATAAATTTGATTTGGTGAATTACAATATACAGTGTGCAACATACTTAGTATTCATTAGGGCTTTCATGAAATGACTACAGTCTTGGATTTCACATCATATCAGAGTTTATTTTCTCACAAGAATCAGATGAAACGAGCACAGAAACAACAAAATAACGCAAGTGAGTCCATGGTTTTATGAGTTCTTTCTTATCAAATCCTGTTGTCCAGGCTCTGAAGAGCAGCACAGAGGTGGAGCTGGTGGACGACAAGGTTCGCTGTAAAACTGACCCCGAGCGTTGGCCCATCCCTGTCCCTCCCGTCGTGGGTTCCCCTCGCACCGACTTCTCCCAGCTCATCAACTGTCCCGAGTTTGTGCCTCGACAGACGCTCAGCTCCACAAACTCTGGTCAGTATTAACTCAGACCACTGTCCAAGGTGACGATTGCTGTCCAGAATGTGTTTGTGTGTATCCAAGGATTTGTTAATTCTTAAATCCACTGCTGGATTTGGCCACAAAGTACAATGAAAAGCCATAAATAGAAATATTTAATGCATATTTTATATGACTATATGTGATAGTTTTGTTATTCATGCATTTGTACAACACAAAATCAATTCCAGGATATTGGTTAGTAGGCAAATCAGTTCAGTCATTTTTAAATTCTTTTCCTTTTTAATTGGGGAAAAATAAAGACTTCAACTGTTAAAAAATACAACAATCTGCTTTGACTTATCTCTCTAAGTAATATATATTTGGGAAGAATGTGGAGATAATTTCCTCTGTTCATTTATATAATTTTAATTAAATAGTACAAAAACAGTCAATGAAACCTTTCTGAAATGCAGTTACACATCTCAATGCATCGTATTTGCCCAACCGACGGATTTATCTGTGTTTCCCTTGAAAATAAAGGAAAACGGCACATATTCACAATTTTAAAAACTGGAACTGAGCAGTTATTTATGGACTTTTCAGCTTAATTTTTCTGACATTGGACATTGCAGGACTTCATAGAAAAGCAGTCACTTAAAATTTTCTCTGATTTTGTTCATATGGTTGAAGTGTAGATATACACCGAATCTTAAACAACGTTGAGATCTCAGACTTGAGCACCTAGCTGCCTGAACAAGAGCCAAACACTGGAATGTGTTATTTTTAAATTTTGTCTCAAGTGTTTGTACGATGTGTTAGATCTTTCAGCCTCATCGCCTGTGAAGGACTCTCCTCCCGAATCTGCCGAATCTCAGGACTCGGTTGAGCCCGACTCCTCCAGCCAGGACTCGCTCCCCGCCACGGAAACGTTTAAAGACGCGCCGTCCCCTAAACCCGACCCTGACGCCTGGATCCAGGTGGAGAAACGTCACAAACAGCCGTCTGCAAAGACAAAGGTATAGAAAATGAAGGAATGCTGGCATCTGCCTTTTTACTAGTTTTTCTATTCTTTTATTAATCGGCGTCATCCTTGTGATTATGCAACAAAAGCTAAACAAACTGTTCACAAATAAATACCAACAAAGACGTAAACGACATCTGTCCTTAAATCAACATTTAGGGACAGATGTCAGTCGTGCGAGGAAACGTGAGCAGTCTCAGTCCGGTCTTTCTCACTATCTTAAATAATGGAGTTGTCTGTCTGTATGCTGATGACACTGTTAAATATGTCTTTGTTCAAATGAATATCCTGCATTTGTCTTAAATTAGACAGTTGTCTTTTGATGTCATCGTTTGTGCTTATCTTTGAAAATCAGGGTGTTTTTAGACGTTAAAGTGAAGCTTACATTATAAAGTATTTATTTAGAAAATTGTTTGGATTAAGTTTGAGTTGATTAAGATAATGGAAATTGATTTTTTGACGTGGCCTTTAATGTCTAAAAGCCAACAGAATGGGTCTCCATTCATGGAGACCATGGAAAATGATAAGAGATAAGAAAAAGCTCAGACGCTACCTTTTTTATATGATGTTCATTGTAATTTTGGTGTACGGTGGCCTTCAGGGATAAACGGGAGAGCAGGAAATGACTGAACGGATTTTGGTTTTGTCTCAGGAAATGAGTTTTCTCACAAATCTTTATCATATATTAAAAATTTTCATCACTTCCATCATCACCTGCTTGTTTCTCTTTGCCTGTTTTCGTCTTTCCTCCATGTTTATCTGTCTTCTTCTTCTTCTTCTTCATCCATCTCCCCCGCTGTCATGTCATCCTCTTTTGACCGGCAGCTTGTCGGTGATGATGTGTGTGTTGTAGGCTCCTCCCCTTCCTCAGCGCCCCCACCTGACCACCTCCCTTCTGCAGTTGAGTACTTCCCTCACCCCCTCCTTCCTTGTGCTTGTGCTTTGTTATTTCATCTCTCATATTAACCAACGCTTTTCTTACATTTCTCTGATTTACATATTTCCTCATCCTTATTAACCATGTGCTCATTGAGTCATATTTATTGTTTGGGGTGGGAATTGAATAATAATAATGGTATGGTATAATGATTTGCTTCTTTGCAAGACATTCATGACAGTGTTTGTCTAAATGTAGCAAACAAAATGCCCATAGAGTGCAGGATTTGGTGGAGTTACCTTCCCCTGATAACCGCCACTGCAAGGAGTCATGAAATAGTGATTAATGCTGAGTCATACTGGTGGAAAATCTGTTTTGAATTGAGCCAATATCACCATTAACCTCACAGATCAATTTGCATTCCATTTCACAAGGCCTCGATTTGATTCAGCGTTGTTGGCATTTAGGAATATTTCAGTTAAAACGTCAGTTTTGGATGGAAAAAGGCACATTAAGATTTTATTAATCTACATCAAATCGTTGAATGATTAATGTTAATTGGGAAATTAAAGCATTGAAGCACTTCAATTATATTTTGCACCAGCAAAGTATGTAAGATTTTTGTGACTATATCACTCAAGTATACAGTGAAGTTTTACATTTGGAGTAATGTAATACTCTAAAAATCCTCAGCAACGTTTTAGCTTCATGTTGTGGGCTGTCAATTTGTTGTTGTTGGGAGAAGAATAATGGTATCACGTGTCTTTGAAATTGCTTGAAATAGCTGTTTTTGATAAATGCTTGAGCATAAAGTTGTTGTGAAGATGTTGGACTGATATCGGTATCATTTTCGTACCAGACACGTCAAAGTGATATCAAGCCACTCCTAATAAAAAATGTATCTAAAATGAAGTTGACATTAGATTTTACAATTACAATTTGAAGTTTTCCGTTGTCTCATCCCGGAGTAAAATGTACTTCTGTGTCTTCGCTGTGTCATCCAGGGAGACGGTAAGACGCCTCCTCCCAGCCACACGGCTCCTCAAGCCGAGCCCGACCAGGAGGAGCTGGACTTCCTGTTTGACGAGGAAATGGAGCAGATGGCGCCCAGGAAAAACAAATTCACCGACTGGTCGGACGAAGACGACTCGGACTACGAGCTGGACGACCAGGACGTCAACAAGATCCTCATCGTCACCCAGACCCCTCCTTATATACGAAAACACCCCGGCGGCGACCGGACGGGAAACCACGAGTCCCGAGCCAAGATCACCGCCGACCTCGCCAAAGCTATCAACGACGGACTGTACTACTACGAACAGGACCTGTGGAAGGGAGAGGAACAGGTCGAGTGCACCAAGGTGGGAAAGATCCTTTATAGTTCAGTTTTAATGAATCAGTAGTTTTGTTTTCCTTGATACCTTTTTCACGGGTTTTGCGTCTTTATTCAGCTTATCTCATTTTTATCACTCTTTGTATGATAACGTAAACTATATGATTGTAGTTAAACCAGAGGCGATTGCTCTAAGACAGCAAAGGAAGCTCGGCTTCCTCTAAACTGTCACAAAATAAATGGTCAAATATGCACTGTTTTATTTACATGTCTTTGCTGTGTGACCAGTTTGTTTAGAGTCAGCTGTTTGTCGCAGATCGTCTGACGCGATTTTCTTACATTGTTACATAACACATTCCCACAGCAGCGCGTTTACACATTTAAACCAGGGGACGCTTCAGTTCATCTCTATAAGGCAGCACACAATAGTATTTTTTAAACTGCAGCGAGCGCGAGGGTGCAGCCGAAATCGCCACTTCCAGGGAAGCTCGGCGTCTCTGGGAGTCAATGAAGCAGCGGGCGGGCACAGACGCTGGGCCGATGCACGATGATTGGAGGAGGACCTGTCTTTTTTGATTGACAACGTCGGAGAAAATCACGCGATAGTATGGCAAGCAAAGCCTAGAAAAAAAACAGCAGCATTATAGCATTTTCTTTGTTTTAGTTTTACATAATTTTAATTGTAAAACACAATATTTATTTATTTATTTGGTTTAGTGTATTTATCTCTAGTGTGCAGCACTTTGTTTCGGCTGGTGTTGTTTTTAAAGTGCTTTATAAATAAAGTTGGATTGGATAATATTTGTCTGCAAAATGGAATAGAGAGCAGTATTTATGTATAAACATCTTGGCCTAAAATGAACAGCAACCGCTGTCTGTCACTGTTCCATAACTTCTCCATTCAAGTTGGTGGATTATCATGCTTCCCATGATATCTCAAACGTGCAACGTGTCACTACAGTTGTGCATAATTTACATAGAGTTTTACATTTGATACTGTGAAATCATTTGAAAAGTAAATAACTACCCATGGCCTCCAGTCAAGAGTAAATATCTTCCTCTTATTATTATTATTATTATTATTATTATACTGCAAATATTGGCACATCATTCACTTTTCTCATAAAGTGAATGCTGCGGAGCCCTTTTTCGTGTGACGTGGCTTTAATCTGCTCATCCACAACCTTTGAGCCACTAGTTGTGAGAAACATCACGTCTGCCGCACATGCTTACACACACACCCACACACACTTACACGCCAGGGTCGCCTGGATTTCTCTCTCTCTCTCCTGACGCTGATGTGTCAAGTTCAAAGTCTGCTGCCCAGCTGCTGTGTGTCACATCAGCCTGCATGTTATGTGTATTAACCATGATGTTGCTCTGTTATCAGTTTAAACAGCTTGAAGTGATGCCTCGGAGCTCAGATTATCCGACGATGGAATATTTTTGATTGCTATCACTCAGATCCTCCCTACTCTGCTCGTTACTTTAACTTTGTCAGGAAAATAACTCTAAAAATTGTTGCTCTGCATCATCACAGCGTCCTGTGTCAGTCGTGTTGTTTTGGTGTTAAAACGCCTTTGGCCAAAAACCGAAAATGCATATTTTGGCCATTTTCTGCACAACGTTTTCGGTGGCCGAATTTTTGGTGCATCTCTACAAGAAATCATTAAAGTTTAATAGTTTTGGTTTGTGGTGCTGCGTAAGCATTGAGAAAATCATTGACAGATTAACCAGTTATAAAAATAATCGTCAGAACATCCATAGCGTCTGTGTGAGACGTGGATGTTTAGGTTTATGTTGAACCGTTTTGAGAATATAGAGCTCTCGCA
This sequence comes from Brachirus orientalis, assembly GCA_016785285.1. Taxonomy (NCBI): domain Eukaryota; kingdom Metazoa; phylum Chordata; class Actinopteri; order Pleuronectiformes; family Soleidae; genus Brachirus; species Brachirus orientalis. The sequence continues at coordinate 110,329 of JAFBJR010000068.1, forward strand.
TGTTTTTCTTTCCCATGTTTCACAGAAAATAGACCGTTAAAAAAACTACTTTAACTCATTTTAAATGTTTATACAGTTAAGGAAAAAAAATTATTAGCCCTTCTATGAAAATGTCATTGTTTTAAAAGTATCTCCCACGTGCTGTTCAACAAAGCAAAGGATTTTTAACACAGCTTTTTTCAAACATCCTAGTTTTATTTTGGATGCTTCCATTATTTGACTTTGCACACAGAGATGAAATTATTCCCCAAAAACCAAAAACTAATAGGGTCAAATTTATTACCCCCTGATGCTAATAGTCAATTGTGTATCCTTTTTGCTTTGAAAACTGGAAAACTGAGGATCACTGGGACGGCTCGTGGCGGCTCCAAGAGGGGAAATACCTTTTAAAAGAATTAAATTGCCATAAGGGGTCTAATAATTTGTCCTAAACTGTATCTGTCACACATCCTGTACCTGTTTCACAGTAAAAACTCTGTAGTGCTTCAGCTCCTTGAGTCGATTCATTTTTCTTTCATGAATGTTTTGCAAATCGGGGATTATTCGCAGATTATTGTCTTCATACTGCAGACGCCTGGTGTTTAGTTGATTACAGGAGTGTTATCCTTTTTCTGTGTCTCTGTTCTTCAGCAGGAGGTGGAAAACTTCAAGAAGCTGAACGTCATCAGTAAAGATGAGTTTGACACGCTCACCCCCAAAGTGCCCGTCGACCCAAAGCAGGAAGTCCCACCTCCTCCGATGCCAGGTGGGACGATTATGTTACTCAAACATCCGTAATTACAGACATTTAGATCATAACGAGCACATACTTTGTGTCGGTATCATTATCACATCAAACATCAGATGGTTTTTTTTTTTGAGAAATTTCATGTTTTGTTTTCATCTGAAAGAGCTGCAACGGCAGTGGATGGGGGCATATGATCGCGTCGAGACAAATCGCTATTTTTAAACCCACCGTAAGGCTCAAAACAACATTTCACTTGTGTGGTAGTGACGAGAGGGTTCTTACAACCTTACGAACCAAAGTGTCCAGAACTTTGCAACAGACAGATTCTATAAAAGAGTGTTTCTGAAGACGGTACTTTACCTGAAGTTGTCTTCACGTGCCGCCATCTTCAAAGTCCGTAACAGTCGACTGTAGAATGCAGCTGTGCTCGAACCATCTCCAAACAGGCTATGCTGTTCTATGCATCTCCCTTTCAATTTCTACGACAATGCTAGTCTATATTGAAATATGGAAATAGTCTCCTGCACTGGTGTCCAAAGTGTTTGGTACTAAATCAACTGATACAGACTATGAAGGCGTGAAGCTAACTTCCGATAAATTACTCTCTTCATAAATAGTCTTTTATAGAATCTGTTTGTTCACTTGCAAAATTCTGGACACTGTGGTTTATCTGTAGGAACCCTCTCCTCACTACCACACAAGTGAAACGTTGTTTTGAGCCTTACGGTGGTATTTAAAAACAGTCAAACTGACTGTAAAATTGTGCAAAAGTTACAGTGGGAAAATAATGAGCCGTGTGATAGTTGCGGCTTTTTAATATTTTGGTTAAATGTATTTTTCTGCAGTGGACAGCGCGGCACAACTGTCCCGTTCTCTGCCTACAACGGTCCCAGAGTCGCCCAGCACTCACCAGCCCCGAACCCCCAGAACGCCTCGCACCCCCGGACGCCAGGACCCCAACAAGACGCCGCGCTTCTACCCCGTCATGAAGGAAAGCGGCAACATTGACGGACAGGTGCGCTGTCTTCACTCCGTGTTGACGCTCTTCTGTGCGTCGGATTAATCACTGGCGAAAAGTCTGTTGTGATTTTCTACATTTTTTTATATTTTGTTTCCTCCAGATGCCAAGGAAGAAGAAGACGCGCCACAGCTCGAACCCTCCTCAGGAGGCCCACATCGGCTGGGTGATGGACTCGCGTGAACACCGGCCGCGCTCAGCGTCCATCAGGTCTGACCACTCGCTTCACTAAAGCTTCTCTCGTGTTTCAGCTCTATATGAGATCGCTAAAAGAAAAGAATACACACCTGTCGCCTCCTCCTCTCACTTTTCATCTGTTAATGCTCTTTGTTTGGTTTGAGTCACTTGACCTTCACTCACTTGTTTGTATCGGTGAACACAGAACAAGTGGATTAAAGTGCTACAGTTACCCACAGTGTTAGATTTCCTGGTATTTTTGCTTCTGTCATTTAATCTGGACTTCTGCAGATTTGGCAGTAGCACACTGCATATTTCACATGCTCAGTTGGATCAAAGCAGGGCTATTCCAATACAAACTATTTCCTATTTTAAACCAGAGAATTCAGCTGAGCAAGATATTTTCCTGCAGCCAGTAAAAGCTGCAGGTGGTGATAAGTTTTAAACCAGCATAAATGTTTGTATGACGTAAATTAGTAGTAATGGTGAAAGCTTTATTTTTAATCAGAACCCAAATATGTTTTATTGCTAACTATGTTCTGAGCATATAATGCTGATCAGTGCTGCTCCTGCACTTACTGGACTGGGTACTGCACTGGTTTGTTAAATTAGTGAATTTTTTATTGCCAAATCTTAGACCCACCTGCAATACCACCAATGGTGGTTTTCCACTACAATGTTCCAGCAGCGCTCGGCTCAGCTTAACTCGGTTTGGTATCAGGCATGTCGTTTTCCATTACTGTATTACCTCACACAAACTAGTGTTGAGCAAAGCAGTTGTTTTCTTACTAAATCTTCGTACTAAATCATTAGAGTAAGTTGATTAAAAAGATGAGTTTAATGAATGGTTCAGTACTTCCTGCGTGACCGGAGCACAGACTCACCGTCTGACACAGTCACTGAAGTGAAATACGGCTGAACGGCTTGTGATTGGGCTCACCATCTCCGTCTTTCAGCAGTGCTGTCGCTAAATACACCAGACTCCTCTGTTAAATATGGACATTTTACAAATGTCCTTGTTAAATGTTGCAGATTAACGCATGTTTTCAGGATTTTTAAGTCTTTATAACTGAGCTACAGTTCACCATTGTTCGCTTTGATTCTTGTGTCAGACGTTGTGCTCGTGACTCTTCCAGTGACGACACTGTCTGACCAATCAGTGGCCGGCAGTCTGTCCACGTCACATTTTAGCATTAGGATCAGCTCAGCTCACTTGGAACCTCGACAGAGCAGGTGCTAAAAAGGGTACCAGGTAGTGGAAAAGCAAAATAACGAATAGAATCGAGCCGTGTTGTGCCACAACTGTGTAGCAGAAAGACCCACCGGAGTTCTGAGGCCCATACTGTGGGAAACACTGAGTAGGTTATGTAGCAGGGACATAACGTGCACTAAAGGCAGTCACAATATATTAGAGTGAATGTGCGTTAAAGACTGTGACATGTATACACCGACTCTAAAAAGATTGTTCTTCCCTCTTTTCTCTCACAGCAGCTCTAATGCGTCCCCATCAGAGGGCGCTCCGCTGTCAGGAAGTTATGGCTGCACCCCTCAGTCCCTGCCCAAGTTCTGGCATCCATCCCATGAGATGCTGAGGGACAACGGCTTCACCCAGCAGGGTTACCACAAGTACCGCCGACGGTGCCTTAACGGTACGAAACCCAAACCCGTGGGATTGTTTTTATACGGCGACTTCAGAGACCGTGTGTGTCTGTCTGATAACCGAAGTGATTCTCTTTCAGAGAGGAAACGGTTGGGGATCGGTCAGTCTCAGGAGATGAACACTCTCTTCAGGTTCTGGTCATTCTTCCTGAGGGACAACTTTAACAGGAAGATGTACGAGGAGTTCAAACAGTACGCGCTGGAAGACGCCAAAGATAACTACAGGTGAGGTGGTGGAAATGTGTCACCTGCACCAGTAAATCATGAATAAAGACATAGAAATGTCCACTATATGGAGACATTTAAATCATTTAAATTACTTATCAATCAGGGACTTTTTTTTATACTATTACTTGTTATTTTGCATATTTTTATTCTCAGAAACTGATAAATGCTGCTCAGTTATTAGGACTTCATTTTTTCCAGCCGGAGGTTCATTACTAGAATGAGCATTTCTAGCAAAAATGCTGTTAAAATATCTGATAGTATTATACATTAAATATTTGAATATTGTAAACTCCGGTGCATGAGAGGTAGTGAAAGTAATCAATCAAGAAATCACTTCTGCAAACATGAAGTCCATCAACCGAATGCTTGCTGCTGCTGCCACCTTGTGATTAATAGATGCACGACATTTTAGGTCGTCAATGGAGTAGAAAGATTTGTTTTTGTTCAGCGAATAACTAAATAATCAAATACCCATACCCGTCCCTATTTATTAGATGAATTTCATTGTCTCATGACCTATTGGTTTATATATTATTCCGTAGAATACATACATGACAGTGCGGACACAAAATGCAGACTGAAGACACAGACCATAAGTGTTGCACAATATTATCGGAATGTCCGTATTAGTAGATATTGGCTTTAAAATGTATTAATCAGATATCCCCTGACTAGAACAGTAACTTAGTCAGCTGCTACCTCCTTGACTTTTGTGCTGGCGCCCTCTACAGCTATTATTTTCTAATGTTTATGTATGTTGCACAATAAAGAAAATGTATATCCATATCTGCTGCGACATGAGTACGAAAAATATTGTTAATTTCACTACAAGAGTAGTGACCTCTGTAGTTGGACGCAGGGTAAAATGTGTATACATCAGTAACGGTTGTTGGCCTTGTCGTGTCTCCCTACCCGATATACAGTATTGTGCAAAAGTCTGAGGCCACTATTAGATTTATTGTTTTATCAATGCTATAATGACCATACTGTACAATTATTTCTCAATCACTTTATTGGAACACATCCTGAAAATATGGAGAAACACATATGCAGTTTGAAAATAACATCTTTTTCAGAAACAACAAACAACAAAAATGCTTGTATAATATAAAATATTTAGTGTGAGCTACATTTCCACTTAAACAATAACACAACCATGGCCTGGAATGGAACCCTGATGTTATTGGTCAAACCTGTGTTTCTCCTACTATTTCATGCCAACAAATAGCTGCTGTGAAAAAGGTCTATTATACCTGGTTTACTCCAGACATGTTGGAGCATTACATACACATGTTGCACAATTTCAACTCACTGACAGGTTGATCATATAGTAGAAGACTGACTTTTAGTCACATCTTTTCAATCTGAACGCCAACGATCACAAAAGTGACATAAAAACAACAAAGCTGCTGGTGGCCTAAGACTTATGCACAGTACTGTATATTTTTGCAGACAGACATTTTTCCCTGATAGCAGAGGTTTAAAGAAGTCGACGTCTCTGCCGCAGCGTTTTCCAGAAGCACATCTGCCAAACCAACATTCTTGTCTGAAAACGTGGTTGGCTGAGCTCTGCTGTGGGCGGATGAGAGACTGAGCAGAGTCTTAACTTCACAAATCCCCGTCAGCTGTAGATGCAGCCTCCGGCCTCGACTCCGTGTATTAAAAACCAGCGGACTCGTCCGTCCGGTTTTCCCCCCACGACAGCTTCATCGAAGTTATTAATGATTCATGAGACAAAGAGGCTTCTGTTGTCAGCTGTTGGAGAGGCGGGTGGGAAAATGGCTGATTCACTGAAGATCAGCTGATTGGGCAGGAATTCCACCATGTGACCCGTCTCCCTGTGTGCGTGCGTTCGGTTTACACCAGAAGTCGGAACTGGGAGTGACGTCCTTCGACTGTGTTTAACTTGAGAAGTCGGAAAACGCCCAAGCGTAACTGTGTCAGGCTAGCCTACTGTTACCAGTGCTAGCCGATATTAATGCCTTACGCGGTATTTCGCACACACAAACAGCGTAGCAACATGTCCTCGCGTGTTTACTGTTGACACCGGTGGCAGCAGTGTTTTCCCAGAATCACCACTGTCCACCGCAAAATTTGTTTGCCGACCTTGTTTTAAAAACACAACGTATCATTGTGGTTATTCATATCGCTGCATGGGGTAGCCATCTTGGAGCCCCATGTAGGGTTTACGGGATAGCGTTTAAAGTTGAAATTTGCATTTTCCTGTGGCGACATGTAAGGCAGTGATTTATGTGGTGCAGTTAATCATGTGTTGACTCTCCTGCAGGTATGGACTGGAGTGTCTCTTCAGATACTACAGCTACGGTTTGGAGAGGAGATTCAGGTTAGATCTGTTCAAGGACTTTCAAGAAGAAACCCTCAGGGACTTTGAGAAAGGTAATGAACTTGATTTTAAACAACTTCACCTCACACTTTACTGTGGAAGCACAGAGCTCAACACATAGAAGAGCAACAACACTTCATCAACCATCATCCAGCACAAGTGGTAAAACTGTGTTTGTGTGTTTCTTCCTCCTCCAGGTCAGTTGTATGGTCTGGAGAAGTTCTGGGCCTTCTTGAAATATTCAAGGATGAAGAACCAGCCCATTGACCCCAAGCTGCAGGAACACCTCTCCAAGTTCAAGACTCTGGAGGACTTCAGGGTGGTGGTGAGCGTCCATGTGTGGTGTGCATGAAACAACAGCAAAACACAACATTGAATACTCCAAACAAAAAAAAGGAGGAACATTTTATGCCTACATTTTTATATCTTAAGGATATTTTTGTGCTTCACTTGACTATTAAACAGCCTTTTACAAGTGTAAACGAAAACATGTAAATGATCACTCTCCTGCACCAAAGTCCCTAGAGGAAAAACTGTGGTTTTAGCTCAAGAAGACACAGGAGCTGCTGCTCTACTGCTGCTTTGTTGAGTCGCTTTGTGTCGCTTGGGTAAATCTAGACAAAGGATTTCAAACCAGGATGTTACAAAATAAAACATCCCTACTTACTGATGGAGGCAGCAGTGGATCAATGACTCCTGTGCTCTGTGATGTAAAGTCACTGATTTTCTCTGTGGACTTTGGTGCAGGGAGGGTAATTGGTTTACAAAGTGACACAAACTTAAATTTCCAGTTAGGGAAATTAGGCTAACGGTGAGATGAAGCTGCAAAAGTATTGTACAATATCATGGACTTGAGTCATTTTGTTAAAGCTGAAATGCGTAACTTTATTAAATTAGTGCTGATTAACTCTATCAGCCACACACGACTCTGTGTTTCTCAGTATAACAGTATAACTGTGCTTCGGTCTCTTGTCACCTGCGCTGCAGCGCTTTATGTCAAGTGTGACAACTGCAAACAGGTTGGAGTTTGACTGAAAACACACAAACGACAAGTTCAAAAGTGAATAATTCTGCTCAAAAATCTCTTCTTGTCTCCGTCCACCCCTGCTCTGCTGCTGTATACACACAAACGCTCCCTTAGTCATTTCTCAGAGCCGGTTGTCAGATGAAGGCAACGGCAGACAAATCACGCTACATCATCTCTGTTCATGACGACCAAACTGTGTCAGAATAATAACATCAACAATGACATAAAACACCACAAGTTACAAACTGCACCTTTAAATTAAAAATTTTTTTTCCCCCGTTTTTTCCATTGGCAGCCATTTTGTCAGAGTTCCAGGAGCAGGAAGTTCACACACCATACTTAATGTGTCCATTTTGGGACCATTGCCTTCTCCCTGTTAATCCAGACTAGTTGTGCACCTAAGGATTATTTTTTTGATTAGATAATCTGATGATCATTTTCTTCAATTTGGCCGATAAAATAAACTCAGACAATGTTGAAAAACAGCGACCAGTGTTTCCCAAACCATCAAATGATGATGTTTTCAAATGTCTTTTATTGACGACTAACCAGAATTATTCACTTTTTAACGTTTTCTTTGTGATTATGGAGCAAAGAAATCATTAGAAGCTGAAAAATCAGGAAAAACTTGTAATTAATTTAAAAAAAAACAGTCAAAATGACTGGTTGATTATTAAAATACTTGTTTGACTCTTGTGCAGCCCCCAATGGGAGAGGAGGGAGGCAGGAGGAGACGTCACTCGTCCTCGGCCGGGGATGAAGGGAGACGTCGGCGACATCCTTCCAACACTACCTCAAAACCTGCGCAGGCCTCCAAGCCCTCTAGCAACGCTGCTGCTCAACCTGCTGCTGCTCCTGCGCAGAATACACCCAAAGACAACACCCAGAAACCAGCAGCCGTGGCTGGATCAGCCGCCCAGGCCAGGAAGGCGGAGCCAGGAGCCGGAAAGAAGCAGAATGTGGCACCAAATAAATAAAGCGCCCTCGTCGAGGTGTGGTTTTTGGATAGAAGAGAAGCAGAGCGTTACAGCAGCTCTGAGCTCTGCAGCGTTTGCTCTGTTCCAGACGCAAACTGTCCTGGTATGAAGAGAGACTGAGCGTGGTTGACTTAATTTGATTGTTTTTATCAGTGCATTTCATTTTCAAGCAAGAAAGCATATAGGCAGTGAGCTTGACTCTGTGCTCCTCACAGCTCCTAATGTTTACAGATGCAAAAAAAAAAAAAGAAAACATAAAAAAAAAAACATAAAAAAAAAAAACCAAAAATGCATTCCTTGCATTTTGCCTTTCTTTCTCTCTCTCTCTTGGATGCCAAACCCGTCAACACATTTGTTGATCTCCACAATCTGCCGACAGCGCTGGTCCGTACAGAGCTGCCGAGCTGCGAGTCTAGTTTTGCCAAGATAAAAAAGAAAAAGACGCTGCAGATTTGTCTTGTGTGCCTTAATCTGATTTCACCAGGACGACTGGAGGACGATCAGTGACAAAATAGCCAAAATTCTGCCTTTTTTTTTTTAAAAAAAAAACAAAACAAAACAGAAAACAAGTCTTCCCATTCAATTATTTGTGTTTGAATGTTTTAAAAAGTGCTGCCACTCAACGTTATTTTAATCGAGAGACAAATTCTGTCTTCATCTTGACAATCATCTGCTGTCATAAATGTATGGGGTGACCCTGAGGCTGTTGCTCCGAAACAAATGTGCCCTTATATTCTTTTTAAGTCTGACTGACAGGTGTCACATCTACACCATTACATTGGTTTTAGTTCAAACTAGAAGAAACTATGACAAATTTTTATCTGTGAGGCTTTAAAGTCCCATTTTACACCCAGAGTTAAAATAATTTATTGTTTTATTTTTGTTTTTTCCTTTTACTTGATTTATGGAATAGTCTTAGGTAATTGATTCAGTTTTAAATGGCTTCTGCTGTTGAGTATGAAAAGAAAAATGAAACGTTTCTGCTGGAATTATGGGTGTGAGCTAGCTTCATAAAACTACAGTATATTTTTAGCTTGGAAGTTTACTTCGTATTATGTTTGAGGCTTTGTGCTCTAGAGCACTTCAATCATTAACTTTCCTTTACTTCATCAGTGGACTTAAAAAGAGGATTTAGAGTTGAATTTAAAGAAAAAAAAATGTAAATACTATAAAAAATCATTTGCTATTCAGTTACTCTCTTGATTTTAAGTGATTTGTTTTATTGGTAATGTGGTTTTTGAGTGTATCTTAGGACAAAGTATTGCATGTTAATGAATTGTAAAATGCAAAAAAAATATATATAAAATAACAGTTGATTGTACGAACGTGTTTGTGTGGTGTGATCTGTTCAGCCTTTTGCATATGCTGCAGATTTTGTAGTCATTGAGCCTGATCTGCATTTGAGATGTGGGCAGAAAAGCATAAACAAACCAAGATATAAAGTTAATTTTTTTTTTTTGTTTGTTTGTTTATTTTAATTATTTATTTTATAAGTAATCATAATCAGGCTAATATGTAGTTTAGAAATATTTTATTTTTGGTCTCAAATGGCCACATCATTAAGAATCATAAACAAGTAAATTAACTTTAAAATTAAAAAAAAATAATTTAAATTTAATTTTAACATCATTTGAAAACGTCGGTGTTGTGTTTAAGGTTGTTTGTAATTTTGAAATGATTTACTTTATACTACGGGTCGCGATGGAGGTACAAATACATCCAAACTCCTGGCTCAACTCGGAAAAGTAGTAGGCGGGCATTTTGCTGCCTTCACGTGCACCTCGGAAACTTGCAACACCAAAAATAAAACGTGGCACTTTGACTCCAAGTGTTATAATTGGTGAATGCAACTATGAGCTTGTCTGTTTTTAAAATGTAAATACATCTGTTTTCCGAATTAGATTAATCCGTTTTTTTCCTTTTATCTTCGTTATGTATTACTCAACCGTGCCTTTTCTCTTTTAAGATATTATGTCAGATAAGAGTGAATCAGATAAGATAAAAGGCAACGGCACCAGCATTCTCAGCTGGATGTACCTAGGAAATGCACATATTCTAGTTATTAATATAATTAAAATCTATTTTGTCGGCTGGCTTCAATTGATACATCAAACGTTCGGCTCATCCGCTACTGTTCAGCTTTTTTCCCGACTTATATACTTGAGCACGGGTGGGCACGTCACGTTTGTGTCCAGTCCAGTCCAGTGTTACACCGTGTTCCGGGTGGACCCAGGAACACGGTGTAACACGACTCAGAATCCTGGCACAGCTGTTGCATCTGTTGTTTCCGACGGGACGTGAAGGCAGCAGCAGTCCAGGGGCGGGCAGGCCAAGCTCTAACCGTGCAGTATGGCGGACGATGGCGACAGTTCGAGCGGATCAGTTGACACGAACGGTGGACAGGGGGCGGCGGTCGAGTCAGACGGGTTCGGCCTCGGCGGGATGTTGCTGAATATCGGTATTTTGGTGGCGGCAGTGGCGGTCTGTGTGCTGGTGTACCGGCGGTGGGGCAGGCGGCTCGTATCTGCCGTGGCCCAGGACGACGAGGCCTCGGCGCTTCCCAAGATGAGGAGACGGGACTTCACGCTGGAGCAGCTCCGGGAGTATGACGGACTTCAGAACCCCCGCATCCTGATGGCCATCAACATGAAAGTTTTCGACGTGACCAGCGGCAAAAAGGTTTACGGAAAAGGTGAGCGGGCAGCGGGGTTTCACTCGGACTGAAAGCGGAGAGTCACCTTACATGTCCCGCCTTTAAAGACTCGTCCCGGATCAAAATTTGGGCGCAAACCGTTGTGGTTAGCATAGCTGGCTCTTTGGCTTTGTGTTTTGAGTGGGATGGTAGCTATCAGCTAACTAGCACGCCTCCTTTTTTATTACGCTCGCGACTGTTGTGCTGATGCCGTATCTGTATCTTTGCCCTTAATATACACGCTTTTTGAACATGCGAAACTTTTTCGCTTAAGTTGAAGCCGAAGTTTAACGTTTGAACAAGCTAGCCTGCTAGCTGGTTAGCCTTGTGGCTTGTTGACGTGCCGTCAGACACACATCAGTGTCTGGCTGTCTGCTGTGGATCAGCCGCTTGTTTACACTGTTGACACTCTCTGGTGCATGAAAATAGAGTCAACGCATGACAGTTTCGGCTCCAACCGCGGTATATGTTAGCTTCTTTGCTGCCGCAGAAGCGAAAAATTCAGCAGAAAACGCGAGTTTTTAGCATTTGTGAAACGTGAGACATGTGAAGAATCCTTAAAAATCCCTTACGACAATTGTTTACTTGCAGAAAGCATGCCAAAAGTCACATTATAGGTTTTTATTCTGTATTAAAGCTGCAGTTTACTTGGAAATCATGCACTATATATGAATGCGATTGGCACTTGAGATCCTTGGGTTTGGGTTATGTTAGGGTGTTTTGTGATACGTGCAGGACACTGGTACTTTCAAAATGGTGTTGTCACGATTATTCTGACTAAAATTATTATTATTACATCTGTAAAACCCTCCTTTTTAGGGTGGGAATCACTAGTTTATTCTAGTCCACAAAAAGTTTATTTCTAACATCAGTAAATAATTAAATGCTAAACAAATTTGATACTTGGTGTCTCAAAAGTGATATATCGGCACGCAAAATATCGATCACTGTATCGATCCCCCACAATCCCTAATGGTTTAATGTAGTAGATTTTCGATTTTTAAATGTAAGCAAGTGCCCAACATCCAAAATGAACTGTTGTTTATTTTGCATCAGTAAGCTTTTAAGACTTGTCCGCAAATTATGGATGAATAATACAAAGGAAATGGACAAAGTAATCTTGCGAAGACATAACTGACGTGAATCAAAAGTTGCCGCCATTTTGCTGACGTTACAAAGATGACTTCTCCAAAAAATGTTACAAAATGTTGTGATGTTGCTTAAACATGTTACTATGGATATGTATTCTTAGGGGTTGGTCTTTTTTTTTTTTAACACAATGTGCGATAATATTGGATATTGCAGTGTTTCCCATGCTTTTCTTAAGCGTATTTTATTGCAACGTAGCGGCTTGCTTGGTAAATGCATTTAAGAATGACTTTATGCATGCTATTTAAAAAAAAAAAATAAACACTCACAGCGGTGACCCATCTATGGGCCCCAACCCAGTCTTTGGGAATCACTGGTATATTGTCCCAACAGGGTGAAATAGTTCTTGTGACATGTGTATATATTGGTCATGACAGTACATTTTCTGCATACGGTGCAGCTCTTTATTGATTTTCTATGCTAGGCTGAGCTGCCGCTCCACACTTTCTCTGACCCGACTCATGAAACTAAAATTATTTTAACGTTCCCAGTCGTCTCATGTGTCACGTCTGCTGTTCCACACTGAGCTAAGCCAAGTGGGCCCGACTCCACTCCACGGAGTCAAAGCGACACAGTGTCAGAGCCGCACTTATCGCACAGCGTTTATCTTAACTATTTGTCACAGTTCAGTTATTAAAGTCTTTTTATAAAGTTTTTGGCTCCAGTTTCTGGACAATATCGTCCAAATTGAGAAAGTTTTGTTGCTTTTTTCATAGCACGAGCAGTTCAGTCATGCATTTTTGTCCACAGTTATTGACCTAGTTCTTCAGTAGTTACAGATTTGTAAGCCGCAGCTCTGTGCTGCTGTGTAGAGGAGCGTGTGCAGCAGGAGCTGTCATTCACAGCCGACTCTCTTGGGCGTTATCTGGAATTTGGGCTTAAATCTGGCTCCAGCATGGTTGTGAGTGATGAATATGAAGACGATAAAAAGCTAAAAACAAAAATATGTAACTTTTCCCCCTCTTTTTTTAAGTCCCCCGTGTGGTAGGATGAGCAGTTTTATCTGTGAATCGCTCAGTTGTGTAAGGTGAGAGCATATCTAATCTTTGAGGCGATAAGGTGCTTCACGGACTCTTTACTTTGCTCTGAAGGCTGGACAGAATTCCTCTCTCTCTGTTGCACAAGTGAAAGCTGAAAAGCCTTCAGAGCTTTCACATGCTCCTCAGATGTTGTTTGGCTAAATAAAAAAACCTCCAGGGCGAAGCTGGGAAGACATCAGCAAAGTCTTTTGATATAATAGCATCACCTGTAAAAGTATTGCGAAATTATATCTATCAAATAGTGGAAATTCCTGAGATTAAGGCGTCATTTTAACATGTTATGTCATTTTCTCCACAGGAAAACATTTAAATTGAGATTAAATTGTTCTGACAGTCTTCGCTGCTGTTGTTTTGTGTGTCAGGTAATATTACACAAAGCAAATGGCTAAATCCTGACAATCTGGTGATATTTTAGCTACAGATCTGCCGATATGAATTCAACTTTCTATATTTCCATTGGTTTGGCTGTTTCCATAATCAATTAATCTGTCAAAGTTTCCTCAAATTGTTTGGTCCATAAAATGTTGTTTTCCAAACCTAGAAATCCTGTTGTTTTCAAATGTCTTGTCTGAGGCTGCAACGATTAATCACTTATCACTTATTAATCAATAAGTAAAATTACATGTCATTTTTTAATAATTCATACAAGTTTTCTTTTTTATGAATATCAATATTTTCTGTTTTTTTTTTTTTTTTTTTTGCTCCATATACAAAATAATTGAAACCGAATAGTTTTGGTTTGTGGTCAAAGCAAGACATCATTTTGAGGTTTTGGAAACGCCGATCAACAATTTTTGGACAACAACTAATCAATTAATCGAGAAATTAATCTGTTAAGAAAGTAATATTTAGTTGCAGCCCTACTTTGTTATATGAAGGATAGAAACCAGAAAATACTCACATTTATGAAGCTGAAAATACACAGGAATAGTTTCAGTTATTAAAAAAAGACCAAACCAACTGATTGTCAACATAGATGGTTATTATTTCAGCAGTCGGGTAGTAATTTAATCAACATCTAATCATGATAATTATCAGTACTGACTGATTTCTAGCTTTGTATCGTGATCGTGTTTGGCTGGATCACAGAAAACTGGAAAACAGTTGAATTTTCAGGAAAAACACGAGGATGATTCCTCAGACGGTTCTCTGTCGACTCGCGTCATCTGCTTTAATCAGCTGGTTTACTGATTGGCACGTCCTCAAAGCCTTTTTATTTGTCACACGACGCTGGTTCGACATAATCAGTGAAGAGTTAACTTGTTGCTCAGTGAATAAGCCACGTTGCCAAACTGTTTTTCATCCAGACTCTCGGTGTCTTTGCTTTTCTTTCTTCAGATGGTCCGTATGGCATTTTCGCGGGCCGGGACGCTTCACGAGGCCTGGCCACCTTCTGCCTGGAGAAGGACGCCCTGAGGGACGAGTACGACGACCTGTCGGACCTCACCGCTGTGCAGATGGAGAGCGCGAGGGAGTGGGAGATGCAGTTCATGGGTGCGCTGATTTTACTGAGAACAACCCGGAGTAAACGTTCCTGAGATATCGATTCGGCTCAGATTTCACAGCCATGGTTTTTATCTCCGCTCCCACACTCACTCTGTTCACTTCTCTGCAGAACTAACGCTGATGAAAGTCACTCATTCATTTAATAAGAAAAGCATAATATATTATAAGGTTTAAACTGCCAGAGAACTGTAATTTTTAAGAGGCAGATTTAAATCTCACTGCACTTTATAGCAGGAACATTTTAAGGCTTCCTAAGGGGGAAGATTATTCTTTCTTCTTGCCTTCTAAAGGTGAGAGATTAAGTTTAAATAGCAAGGATAGCAACATTTTAAGGTCTTGTAACAATTATTGGCATTTACATTTATGTGTAGCACAACAGGGCTCAAGGCTTTCTTTCAGGTTCTTCCACATCAAATTTGCGTGCACTAACATTGAAAGTTTACAGGTTGCGAGCGTCTCATTCCAAGTCGCATGATCCTGTATATAAGGATATGAGATCTCGTGAGAATATGTATTGTGCAATATCGTGCAATAGCAACCCGATTTGTTCTATGCATGTGCAAAAGTGTGGCTATTTTCTGAATTTTACCAGAGTTGTAGTTGCCGTCTGTCCTAACCTGAACCCCTAATGCAGTGGTTAGCAACTGGTGGCCTGTCGGCATTAATATTCAGCCTGGTAGATTAATGAAAATAAATAAATAAGAATTAATTAATTTATTTATTTTGGATGCTTTTCTTCAGAAAAATGACCAAGTCATGCAGAATTTAGAGCCTTTATTCTGAAAAAACATGAACTTGAGACCAGGAGCAGTTTTAAAACATGTTTAACAATCTGTGGCAATTTTCTTTAAACCTAATGCATCTCTCAAGTTAAATAAGGATACAGTGTTTTGGCCTGGTATTCATTTACTGAGAAAAATTTAAATTATATTTATTATATTGTAATTTTTTTTAAGACAAACTGCTAAAAAGAAATATAACCTTTTATTTGTTATTATCATTGGAAATCCCAGAAAACTGACGGAAATTGTTTTGACAGGAAGAAAACTCACGTGTAGAGAAAATCAGGTTTCCAGCATAGATCAGGTAGCTGGTAGTGATGGGATTTACCAGGGTCATTGAATGCATCTGCCTTACTCTACACAAGATCTAATGTGCTGGACCTTGTTGTCGGTTGTTTTCTTGGAGTGGAGACTTGTCATCTGAAGTAGAAACATAATCAGAAGTCTGTCATGAAGGTTTGGCTGCAGCGCTAACACTTTTTTCCCCTCCCTCATAAAACCACGGCGGACTTAGTTTGAAGAAAGCACCGTCTGTCGAATAGCAAGTGGACTTTCATTTTGGAGAAATGTGCAAATATCCTGAACTAAAAATATCTCCTGCTGCCACATGTGCAGAGAACCAGAACAGGAAACAGTGGAGCTGCGGGGAAACAAAGGCTCTCTCAGAGACTCGGGCTGTGTTCTGCTGCATCATGTTCGTCTCGGTCCAAAGATGATTCTTCACTCTCGAGTGTAAATGTAGCGGGACTTAGTTCACCTCAAATCAACACCGCAATTTCAGAGCATAGTCTTGTTTTACTTTCAAGTCTCTAAACTCGGACTGAACTGCTGTGAGTCGCGTCACAACTCCGCTTCCAGAAATACCAACTCGAAATTTACATGATGAAAATAACACGTGTAAAAGCCAAATGAGCAGATTTGGACATAGAGATGAAAGTAGAGATCGACCAAATAATCTGCTGGGCCAATACTTGCCGTTTAAAAAAAAAAATGCCATTGGCTAAATCAAGTACAAGAAATAATTAGGAAATGAAAAAAGCCGTGATGATTGATAATCATCATATTTATTATTATATTTAATACATTTGTAAAAAATACACACACACACATACATATAGACAAAATTGTATTTTTAAAAGTTGGTTGATAACACTGCTTTAATTTCAAGTGTTTGACCATATTTATAGTCAGTTTCATTGTTTCTAACACAGGTAAATATTAACAATGCACAATATCGGACCAATACATTGGTAGTGCTTGGTCCAATAACTGATACAGTACCGATACAAAGTATATATTTTTTTTAGTCTCTTTAGTAATGAAATTAACATAATCGTCGAAGTCAAAGAGTTACGAGCCTATTTAGCCTACTGTTAGCGTCATCAGCCATATCGGCAGATCTTAGTGATCGATATCTGATAACAGATAATGTTGTGCACCCTCAGTAAATCTCCTTCATTTAATGTAAAAAGCCAAATAAATAAAGCAGGTGTTATCTGAAATGAAAGGTTGGCAGCAATCGAACAGGCATGTTCTCTCTTAATCCAGAGATACACATCTGATTAACAACCAACCGACGGTTCATTTTTAAAAAATCTGAACTTTATTGACATGCAGTGACAGCAGGGTGTGTGTGTGTACTTTGTGTTTGTGTGCGTCACCGCCGCGAAATGTGGCTTTGTCTGTCTGAATTTCTGAGGAGGGCGTGGTTCGACCTCTGACTGCTCCGCAGTTATGTAATAACGTTTAGACAGTGATGAAGCTTCCCTGTCTGACGGCGAGTCAGAATAACGTCACACTTTGTTATGTAACATTTTCAACAATTTTCTGAAATTGAAAGTTTTCAAGGTCAAAAATCCAAAATGAAAGCCTCTTTTCCACCAAAATTACCGGGAACATTTATTACCAGGAACTTATTTATCCGGGTAAATAACTTCCTGGTAATCTGTGTTGTTGATGACGTACAGTCAAAACGTTTAACACGCCGGTGGATCGCTTGATTGTGTTTGTTTCTCAAAAACAAGAATAAAGTATACAACAGTTACAGAAGAACAAGGAATCGAGCTTCAAAATAGTTTTTATCGACATCACTGTGAGCTGCATCAGCCAGAGAACAGCAGCAGCAGCGTGTGTGTGTGTGTTAAATCCACTCTGATCGCAGACAGACGTGATTTTTTTTTTTTTCCTCCTCCTCATAATTTATTAGTTTCTTCTCATCGTTCTTGATGTTCATAAGAGACTGCGTCGCATCAAAATCAATCACTTTCTTTCCTTGGTCGAATATTAAATCAGTTGAGAACAATTTTGATAATTGATTAATCGGTTTAAGTGTTTTATTTTCAGCTTCTTAAATGTGAATATTTTCTAGTTTCTTTGCTACATAAAACAAAGAAATCATTGAAACTGAATCATTTTGGTTTGTGGACAAACCACGGCATTTGAAAACATCATCATTTCCAGGTTTGACAAACACTGATCAACATTTCCTGACATTTTATGGACCAAACGATTACCCGATTAACCGGTTAATAAAAAATAGTCTTTGGCTGCATCCTGCGTCCCGCCCCTGTCTCTGAGCGCTCTCTTTTTGGTTCTGTGTTGCAGAGAAATACGATTACGTCGGCAGGTTGCTGAAGCCCGGAGATGAGCCGTCGGAGTACACGGACGAGGAGGACATCAAAGACCACCTGAAACACGAATGAGCGGGTCCATTGCACCGACCAAAACCAGGAGTCCAAACAGCTGTGACAGACCCCCCCCCCCCCCCCCCCCCCCCCCCATCCATACATCAACGCTATCTGACCTTGCCCCCCCCATCATCATCCATCCATACATCAACGCTATCTGACCTTGCTCCTCCCAAAAACAACTTTCCTGATGCTGTTCTGGTGTCGTGGCTGTTCTGGAAAGAACAGAACTCTGGAGTCTCAAAAACCTTCCTCCCTCCTCATCCACCGACAGAGACAGTGAGGTCGAGCCATTTGATTTACCCAAACTTAACTGCGAAATTTGTCTGGGAAGGGAGGGAGTTAAAGAAATGCTGCTGCTGCTGCTGCTGCTGCTGCTGCTGCTGCTGCTGCTGCTGCTGGTGTTGTTGTTGTTGGGTGGAGGCCGGTCACACTCGGTCACTAACACATTGGTCCGAAGCTGATCGGTGGATCGGGATGGGGAAGCGGATTTCTCTCTCTTTTTTTTTTTATCTGCGGTTTAGTCACAATGCAGCGGCGACTGCTTCCGCTTTTGGACAGCTTATCAATCAGTCAATCAATCAACCAGTCATCCGTTCTGATTCTCGATTCTGTTCCGCGTTCAAATCATTTCCTCCTCCTGTTGCTCAGGCGGCAGCGTTGTGGCCGAACCAAAGGTAACTGACGGGGCGTCGCATTTTCCTGTTGTGTTTGTAGTGTATGCACTACTAGTTTTCTTCGTTTGTCACCATGTGATTGTATTTGTTGAGTAGCATCAGGGTGGGTGGGAGGGAGGGAGGGAGGGAGGGGGAGGCTGTTCTCTCGCATTTGTTTGTTTTTTTTGTTTGGATGGGGTTCGGTCACATGGGGCGGATCTGGAGTACAAAGGGAAGGTGATTGCTTTTGTCGTCCAAATCAATCGAATCAATTGTTTACATGTGTCACAAGCAAGCTGCAAGTCTGTAGACCCCCCCCCCCCCCCCCCCCCCCCCCACCCCACCCCCCATAAAAATCCCTGAAAAAAAATGGTCCAAGTATTAATTGTGCCTTATTTAGTTTGTTGTGTCAGTCCAAGGCTGGTGTAACAGGAAGTGAGCGAAGGTTTTGGCGCCGTCCAGGCGACTTTTCCCGCCGCGCGCTTCAAGAAGGAAAACGTCGTGACGGTCGTCCACATGACACGTGTCGTCGTCGTCGTTCCCCCCCCCCCCCCCCCTCACACACACACACACACACACACTCTTCACGAACTCTGTAAATAAACCGTCGGAATTACTCAGTGTTACTGCCATATTTATGTAGTTGATGACAAACTCTGTGTACGTATAACGCTGTGTCGTATTTGGCCAAAAAGAAAAACAAAAAAACACGCAACCTCCCTCCATGGTTTATGTTTGTTTATGTTTGATTTGCTTTCTTTTTTTCTCTTTCAGTTCTCAAACTTCCTTTTAAACGTGTGTGAATTTCCCCCCAAAAAAATCAATAAAATGGAATAAAATATTTAAAAAAAAAATTAATAAAATGACATGAAAAAAAGGAGCGTTGTCACAGTGCTGCAGGGCGGGACCGGGAGCAGTTTGTGCGTATTTTTTCCGGAGACGTTGCTTATCCTGTAAATATATCTATCATTTTATTAAAGCATGTGCAGCAACAACAGTGAGCTATGCCGAATTCCCACCATGTCATGTATTTAAATGTAGGGGGTGAGTGTGTGTGTGTGTGTGTGTGTGTGCGTGTCAGGCAGGAAGGGATTTGTTCATGCATAATAAATTGATTTGGTTAATAACGGCACATGTCTGGAGTTT
Source organism: Brachirus orientalis (assembly GCA_016785285.1). Classification (NCBI taxonomy): domain Eukaryota; kingdom Metazoa; phylum Chordata; class Actinopteri; order Pleuronectiformes; family Soleidae; genus Brachirus; species Brachirus orientalis. The sequence continues at coordinate 130,144 of JAFBJR010000068.1, forward strand.
ATTTGCTGTCGTTAATGGATTTTCAAATCGAAACTGTAATTTGAGACAAAGGAAAATAACATTTTAATTATACAATGTTTTATTTTTTTATTTTTCTGTGTTCTAGAGCAGTGGTTTTCCAGCTTTTTATACCACCTGAGTAAATACTGAGCTTTGAAGAAGCACCATCATCGCCATCGTCAAAATACACCGGCGTATATAAGCCAAGCAAAGTCACAGGAGGCAGATTTATTCCCAATAGGACAATCTGCTCTCTCATCATCCTCCTCTTCCTCACATATGCTTCAGACACTGGTATAATGTATTAGATTAAGATGGAGCAAGAGATAGGGTGACTCTTATTATTATTTATTCTTTTTTTGTTATTTGTTTCATTTCTTTGTCCTCAGCTCTACTGTGATCACAAACCTTTTAAATACAGTAGACAGTATTTGTGAGTAGTACCACCAGAGGGCGCTCACGTACCACAGTTTGAGATCCATGGCTTTAGGCCTATTTATTTTTCTTTTTAATTATTGATATTGGCAACATTGAACCTCTTTAAAGTGTCATCCTCTGGTTAGACTGCAAAACTTGATATTTTGTTTTACTGATTTATCATATTTTAAAATTTATAAAGCCAATATTCAACTCAAGCTTGTTTAAAACAAAAAAGCGAATCAAATTGCACTTGAAATATCTGTCATATATTCTCAAATTGTTCAGTCATAATTGTGAGGGGGGGAAAAAAATGTAAATTCTGGAAAAGAAAAGTCTAAATTCAGAAGGAAACGGTTGAAAATTTGATTTTATTCTCAGAATAGTGAGAAAAAAGTCGATTCTGAGATCAAATTCATAATTAGAGTCAGAATTCTACATACATATAAGGTATATGCATTAGTAAAAAGTGTATCCTGACACCGTGTTTCCCAAATTTTCTAAATGGGAACCTGCTCTTTAAAGATGGCAACAATTAAATGACTAATTTACAACCGTACCAGTAAAACTCAATATTATTTTGACATAGTGAATGGATAATTTCTAAGAGATGTTTTGTAAATTAAATACAACTTTATTTTATAGATGTTATGTCGTCTGTAAATTTGTTTGGGTACCCCCCCTGCAAAACAAAATCTCCCATGACCCATCTGGGGGCCTCGACCCAGCCTTTGGGAACCACTGGTCTAACAAACAGAACAGTGTAGGTCTGCGTTTACAAGTCAAAACCTCACATCGTGAGATAAATGTGAAGAAAATAAACTGCGTCATGGGGGGGAACAGTTAGAAAAATCTGTCAAAATTCAAAACTTTATCGTCCAGCAATGCAGCCGTTAACTGGTACCTGTCACGAAAATGTGAATTAAATGAGAAGATTCATTTGCTGTTATAAATGTCAGTCAAATATAAAATACTGTTGGTAATAAATGCTTAAAAAGAAATATTGTGCTTTCTGCTCAGCTTAATTATATATATATAATCCAACTTTATTGTGAAAATATGTCAAAATTATTTTGTAAATTTGTTTATTGTATGAAACCATATCATTCACCATAATGTTAATGTAATGTTTTGATTACCATTAGTAGTACATGGAGTAGTAAAATATTAGTAGTACATATTTACATATATTAATTTAATAAAAAAAAATTAAAATACAATAAACATTTTGACAACATTGTTATTGTTACTATAATAATCATTATTATTGTTGTTGTTATTGTTAATATTATTAAAACAAACAAAAAAAAAGTCCTGACACCAGCAGCTCCATGGCGCCCCCCTCGCTGCTCTGGCTGATCCAGGAACTGCAGCAACACAGTGTGTTTACCTGGTCTTCCTTATGTTGTGGGGACCTACATCTGTCTCCACACTCACATTATGGGGACTTGTCTTCCTTATGGGGACAAAACTCAGGTCCCTGAATTTGCCTGCTGCCTGCTGAATTTTATTATCATTATCCTCATTATTATAATAATTTTAGCCGTACAGATATTGGCATATTATAATTATTATGATTAAATGTTGCTTAATAAAAACTCATATGTGGATGTATGTATATATGTACATATTTATATACTACATTATCTTGCAATTAGATAAAAGTTTGGATAATGTACACTTTGTAATGGGAGATTTATAGTGGTGAATTAAATTATTGAGTGGGAAGCGGAGGTAGTGGGAATAAGCATATGCTTCTTCCTACTCCTTTTGAAACATAATGATAGATAATATTGACTGATTTTTTGTTATTATTTGTTTTATTATTATTGTTGTGTTTTCTTACGTGTCTGAAATTAAGTGAAAAATGAATTAATTTTTGGGGAAAAAAGTGGGGCTTCTGCTGCCCTCTAGCGGCCTCCATGTGGAACTGCAGTCCGGGCTGGGTAACCTCCCCCCGGCCGCCGCCGCTGCTCCGTGTTTGTGTATGTGGAATGCGGGTCAAGCGGAACTCACGGCAAAAAACTGCGCTTCACATCAAACTCAAACACCTGCTCGCCTCGGCCTGACGTGCTCTGTATGTACCGAACACTTTTCTTTTATTTACAGCTCTACACGGTTTACTCCGTGTTCATATTTGAGCGGCTGTTCATTAAGTGTTTCCTGTGTTTGAGTGAGTTTGTGTCTCTGGTGTGGTCGCTCCAGCAGCAGCAGCAGCAGCAGCAGCCCCGCTACGAAAACGCGACATCGTCATTTCAAAATGGCGCCAAAGATTAATCTCAGCCAGTGGCTCGCTGGTTAGAGCCGCCGCCTCACTGTGTCCTGCCGCGGGCTAGCACCACATCACCATTAACCACATCCATCAACACCTTCCACGCGCGCGTGTGTGAGTTCACGCTGATTTCAGGTACTTTGTCTCAGTCAATGCCTGACCCCTAACCTTTGGCACGGAGCTCACCTTATTAGCTGTGGGCTTTCATGAGGGAGACCACGGTGTTTATGTTAGCGACGGTGGCTAATGCTAAGTACAGCTAATGTAACGGACGCGTAGCTCTAGCCTCCAGCTAGCGAGCTAGTCGTAGTTGCTACAACAACGACGTCAGCTAAACGTAACACGCAGATTGTTGCTATGGGTGAAAAACGGTTACTGTGGCACTTTTCATGTATGACTGCTTTAGAGTAGGACACAGTTTGATATATTTTATTCCAAATCGGAAGTATTTGTACTCATGGGCGCCGGGTGTGTGTGGGCCCAGCATGTTGCATAACGGTGGTGGGATATTAGCATTCCAGTTAGCGGCTAAGAAGCCATTATGGTTAAAAACGCCAACACCGCGTTGTGTTGTTGTTTTGGAGCCAAGTGTGATCACGTCTCTGTGTGTGTATGTGTACTTTACGTCTGTAACATGAACGATAAATTACTGTACACGATTGTCAGCTAAATCTATCCGCTAGTTAGCCTCCTCTTGCGCCGCTTGTAAACCGTGGCTTAGCCTGTCGTTAGCCTAGTCAGCTAAGCCAGAGTTAGCATCGTGTCCCTCCCTCCCTCTGTCCACACTCTGGTTGTTGTGGAGCTTGATATAATGTCCACATGTCCGGTGTAAGTGTAGCCTCCTTGCTCAGGTATTTTACTTGGCGCTAGCAGCTGCTATAAGGCGGTGATTCCTGCTTCTGCTCTGTGTGCTAACTTGTTGTCGTCGCTAGAACGGTGGATGTGTGTGTCTGTGTATGGGAGAGAGAGAGAGAGAGAGAGAGCATCCCCTCAGGGCTGCTGTGCTGACAGATCAACAAGGAAACATGTGCAACACTGCCAGTGTGTCACTGTGGTGTTTACCTAAGCTGTTTTAGCAACACAATTACAGAGAGAGCGACCAGTTTCCAAAAATTCCTTAAAATTTAGAAACAAACAATCAGCCTCAATCATTAATTAATAATTCCAAGGATTACAATAGGTCCTTGCACCACTTTGATAACAGGGCATTTCCATAATCCTAATATACTTACTTGCATCTTAAAGCAGCAGTAGACTGTGTTCAGCAGTGGTAATGCTTACACCAATCTGCCACAACATTATATCTGGAGATTAACTAATTTAATAAATGGAGATAATGCTACTCTGTATGGTGGTAATCACAGGGTATTTATGATCCACATGATGCGTGATACATGGTCCATGATACCAATAAAATCACGGTACAACGGTTCTGTGATAGTCGATATACTGCAAGGCGATCGTATAGTGTGTGTTTAACTGAAGAAAACAAACGTCTGCGAAAAGTGAAACTGACAGGGACTGTTTTACTTTTGAGCACTTTGATTTGTTAAACAAAATATTGATATTTGCACTGGGGTATCGATTATCATATTGCACAAGGTACAATGACAAGGTATCACCAAACCTACTACTCTAAATTATAAATCAACCATTTTGATAATCGGTCAATTGCTCAGTGTTTTTTTTTTTTATTGAATATAAAATGTCGTCTGATTTTTCAGCTTCTTATGAAATAAAATTACAAAGTAAAAGTATAGTTTTTTTGTTATATGACAGATAAATATCAAATTGTCACACATGAGGTCCTTGAAATATATTATTAAAATTAAACTGAAATGAATAGTGTATTATTAATTCATGTTTACTGACCTTTTGTACAAATGATCAGTTTAAAAAGTCTAATTTGTTTATTGAGAGGATGATTATTTTTTTTTTATTATAACCTCTTGTCTTTTCCCTGAAGTGTTTCTACGCTGGAGCTCAGCAGACGGACGACAATGAAGAGAAGCAGGAACCCCAGCAGCAGTGATGAATCTGACAGTGAAAGTAAGCTAAATACTTTTTATTCTGCTGAGTCATCTGTGCCAGGTTTAATTATAGCCCAGAATGAGGTCAGTACAACCTTCCTTATATTCACATGTGATGTAGGGACGGCAGAAATCCTTGAAATGTTTTATTGGCTTGAAGTTAATGTATAAAGATAAATAATTTTACCGTCTTTAGTTTTTGTTGTGTGTTTAAGTTTTAGTCACGTCTTTCTGACGGCCAAGTATTTTGCTTAGTAGTTTGACTGATTCTTTTGTCCTCAACATTTATTTTCCAGTTTGTCAGTAACTCTATACTAAATTTTCATTCAGAGAAGGAAGGAAAGAAAGAAGGAAAGAGAAAGTAAAGACGACAGAAAGAAAGAAGAGTAACAGAGAAATTAAGAAAATAAGACAGAGTAAAAAATAGAGGGAAGATGGAAGGAAAGAAGAGCGACAAAGAAAGAATAAAATGACTGAAAGAGTCGCGTTCTGTTTTGAAAACATGGCAGCTCATACTAAATTCTAGCATGAATGTCAGACAACAGTTTGTCGTTTGTATTATTATTATTATTATTGTTGCCACATCATAGCGATTTCAATTAAACGGATCATTTGAAAAAGTGACGACGACCACACAGAGTCTCTCTGAAGGAAAAATGTCTGAGTAAAAATTGGAAATCAGACTTGAAATCAACAAGTTTGTCTTTGAAATTCGCACACAAATTAAGTTAATCTATTGTCGTAGTGACAACATTTCGTTTGTAACAAATGGCTTTCTGATTTAAAGGTTTAGTTATTAGATGAAGAAATAAATAAAATTTATTAGTGTGTCTAAATTTGACTATTATATAACCAGATTTTGGTTCTGTTTTACGTGTGTATCAGTATAGTACATATGTAAAAAAAAAAAAAAAAAAAAGTTGTTAAAAAGGTGTTAAAATTGACCTTGAAGGTACACGAAACAGCTTTCAATTTGACTTTGGGGAAGTTGTACGAACCTTGTGCCTTGTTTCCATGGTCGCACATAATTCTCTTAATAATCTGCACTTATATTTAAGGGTTGTGAGGTTAAAAAGGTGTTAAAATTGACCTTGAAGGTACATGAAACAGCCTTCAATTTGACTTTGGGGAAGTTGTACGAACCTTGTGCCTTGTTTCCATGGTCGCACATAATTCTCTTAATAATCTGCACTTATATTTAAGGGTTGTGAGGTTAAAACTGATGAATAAAGATAAGCTGTGACGTCTGTTAAATCTCTGTACTGTTTCACCTGCAGGTAATTCCACCTGCTGGTCCCAACATTCATCACAGCCAAGGAGAGGCACCGGACAGAAGCCCTCCGAGGTACAACTGTTTGATTATCATTTTACATCTTGTGTTTTTAATGAGTAAAACAGAAACACATTTGATATTCTGAGCAACGTTTTGATGTGATATCAGTAACACAAGTCTTTAATTTGAAGTGTTGATTTACAGATTCTGCTCTATGAGATAGTGAGATTTTAAAAGTGGAAATATTTCTGTTGATATCCAATGCACATTCTTTGAACTCACTGTCACTGACACTCCCTCCTGACTGTGGGCCAATCAAATTAAACCAAAACAACTACGTTAGTTGAAGCAGAATTCTGATTGGCTGGTTCCTGGTCAGCTGACTGCACACAGCCTGCTAAGATCTGTGAGCTGCTGTTTAAACACTGATACACAGTGTCTCCAGGAGAAGAAGCAAACATGTTTTAATAGCTGGTCATGTCTGGAACTAATGTTTCTTTAATTTACATTTAGTTTATTAATTTTGCCTTTAAAACTGTTAAAGTTTCTTTTTTAACAGTCAAATCCCTAAATTGTCTTCTGTCACGTTTGAGGAGCTGAAAACTTGACACGTTACTTTAATTAATTAATTATCACACTATTTTTTAAAACAATTTCCTTATCAACTGTCCATTTATTGCTGCAGCTTAATTTACATTAGTTAGCATTTTTCTCAACTGCAAATACATTCAATCCAAATACACTGAATACATTGTGTTGAAGAGGCCACGATGCATTGTATCCTCAATTTTGTCTTGAGTGAATGAATGAATTTTTGTTTCAAGCATATTAGGGCTGCATTATGCAAATAACAGTTGTTTGCATAATCAATTAATCTTGCTGTCATGTTCTTGAGTAACTGTTTGGTCCATAAAATTTTGTCAACTAAAACAAATGATTTAAAAATTAGTTGACAATTCATTTAGTAACCGATTAATTGTTGCTGCCCTAGGATATAGAAAACAACAAGCATATTAAATTAAACATACAAAGAACAATGCCTGAAAATTAACTTGGAGAAGTTTATATGAATATATTCCTATCCTGTTTTTACAAGTCATCTGTTAAGTAAACACTATTTATTATCTAAATATCCACCCAGTGCTTAAATAAACGGTCAACAAAAACACGTTAAACAACAATAAATACATTAATCAACCCCTCGCACATGGCTACTATATAAGCAGTCAGATAAATAAAATGTAAACATTTCTTTACAAATAAAATTGAAGCGTTCCATACATTAAAAAACAAAACCAATGCTTCTGGAAAACCAACAATCAGATCATGATGCAGATTCTTCACCTGCTGTCGTTTTATACACGCAATGGTTTGACTCGTGTGTTTGATTTTTGCGGTCTGATGCCGCTGCAGGTTTTCAGGACGGACCTGATCACTGCCATGAAGGTGCACGACTCGCACCAGCTGAACCCGGAGGATTATTACGTCCTCGCTGACCAGTGGAGGCAAGAGTGGGAGAAAGGTGTCCAGGTCCCCGTCAGCCCTCAGTCCATCCCACAGCCTGTCGCCAGGTAAACAAAATTAAACACTGGTGTTGTTCAGAGACCTTCAAGTTACAGAATCCAGTCCACTTTTAGGCAATTTAATCTAAACATTTCTGAAATATATAAACAGAAGAAGAATTAATTAATCTAAAAGCAGATCATACATAATAATGCAGGATAGTGAACCTTTTGCTGATTTATCAAGCGAGCTTTGGCTGATAACTGTAAAATGATAAAAAAACCAAACTGACCCATTTTTATAAAATTTTGTCAGTCAAAACAACTATGTGCAAACCTAAGAAATTTTAGTCATTAGGGGGCGGTATGGAGTTAGGCAAGGACATAATAGGAGGTCATGGCTTACGTATGTGTTCAGGGCAGATCTTCTTTCTCATAAATTATGTTTCAAGCAGATTGGTCAAATTACAGCCGAGTTGCAGGACACTTCCTGATTTGTGGCTAAATTCAAAATGGCAGACTTACTGTTGAGTGAAGTATGTGTTTGTGAACGTGTCCAGGGTCGGTCTCTTGTGTCACCCATGAAGTTTCAAGGCGATCCAAAGTTACAGGGCAATTCATGTTCCGTGGCAACAGCCTTTTGAATGGACAAACATTTCATTTTTGATTTTTAATACAAATTGACACATTTTTTTTATGTTGGTACAATTAACATAAATGCTCAGAGGAGTTTGTTACAAAACTTTCAAATTGCCAAGATGGACGCCAAATTAAAAATGGTTGATTTCCTGTTGAGTTGAGGCCGTGGTTCCAATTGACGGTGCAACTTAGGTTTGGCTTGCCCCATCTGCGACTCACCGTAGGGTGCGCTATAGAGCCTTGGGGCACATTTTCACTACATCTGTCCTCCGTGCCAAGTTTCCAAGAGTTTTTATGCACGTTAACTCCCTCAAAATGGCTGCAAAGCCACAGAATGATAATAAAATGAAGAATAACAATAGGTTCGAGCCGTTTTGGCCCCTGACGAATATTAATAATATTCTATGAATTACCTTAAAGTAGAGCTGCACAATTATTCACAAATTAATCCAAATTGTAGTATTACCAATATTGCCATTATCTAAATTGAAAGAATCGGCAGTTGTTTCTCGAAGATAGAATTTGTTATGGTGAAATTCTGCAGTAATTTTGTAAATCTTGCTCTTCAGATGAAAAGTAAAGTGGCAAAAATGCTCACTTGTACCAATTTTATATTGTATTGTTTACGTTATCTGTGTTAATGGTAATATTATACTTTTTATTTTTATTTTGTGCAGCTCTGTCCAAAAGAAAGTTTGTGTTAATAGTACAGTCACGGTTGGGTTTTTATTTCGCAATAACATCTGTGTTTTTACTATATCCCAGTCTCAGTTTCACTAAATCCAACCCAGTCCCAAACAGGTGTAGGTCTGGACAAGTTTAACACATTACTGATGCAGAAATGATTGATTGATTGATTGATTGAAGCTGGGAAATTGTGTATGCGTTAAGACACTTTAACAGTTTTAACGTCCTCTGTGCGTGTGTGTCATGCAGAGAGTTGGTAGAGAAAGGGAAGGAGGTCATGTTTGTCCGGCCGAAGAAGTTGATCCGGACGTCGGGCACTGAGGCGCTGGGCTACGTCGACATTCGGACACTGGCAGAAGGAATGTGCCGCTACGACCTGGACGAAGAAGACGTGTCCTGGCTGCACATCGTCAACGAGGAGTTCGCTATAATGGGTGAGTCCAAAAACTAAAGAAAGTCTGGTCACTTTTTTGTGGCTTTTCAGGAACGTGGTCAACTCTGTGGTTTCACTAGGGCTGCAGCTATCGAATATTTTGGTAATCGAGTATTCTATCGAATATTCAATCGATTCATCGAGTAACCGGATAAAACATACTTTTATCCTATTCCTCCTATTACTTTCGCTTTGCTGAGTTTGCTCATTTTTGCTGTATTCACTGTTTTCAGTCCCGGCGTCTGCCAACCTGTACAGCTAAACTGTCCACACACGTTACCCAAAGCCCGCTTAGCATAGCATAGCATAGCCTGTGACGTACGCACGTTGTATCACACTAAAAATAATCCGTGCGAAACGTGAGCTTTTAATTTAATTAATGAGGCTTCGAGGCAGAGGGAATTCCTCGATCATTTATTGTAATCGAGTTACTTGAATTACTCGAGCCCTGGGTTCCACTTGCAATGAAAATGGAAATCATGTATCCTGTGATGTGCATTTTTCGTATGTACAATTTTTCAGATGTAGCCAGGTTTATTTAGATTTTTTTCTTTTTGTTCGCAGCTCTGCCGCCGGTGGACGAGATCACCATGGAGCGGGTGATGGAGGAGTTCGAGCACCGCTGCTACGAGAACATGACGCACGCCATGGAGACGGAGGAGGGTCTGGGCATCGAGTACGACGAGGACGTGGTGTGTGACGTCTGCCAGTCTCCCGACGGGGAGGACAACAACGAGATGGTGTTCTGTGACAAATGCAACATCTGCGTCCACCAGGTCCGACGTCAACACACACCAGATGAAAATGATCCTATGCAACAGTTTGAAGCTTGATGTTGACACTTTTTTTTTTTTACTTGACCTGATGTAAAAATATTTCCACACTGTGATGGTGATAGAAAATAGTCTTTTTATTGCTTTCATTTTAATCTGTAGGCCACCATTACAAGTTCTTTATTAATTATAGCACAGACATAGTGTTTTAAGCTGTTTACTAAACTATGAAGAGAGACGCATTGGCCTGTGTCTCCTGTCCTGCTGCTGGATTCATTTTCGTCTGTTTGCATTTCTCACCAGGCATGTTACGGCATTCAGAAAGTCCCCAAGGGCAGCTGGCTGTGCCGAATCTGCGCCCTCGGCATCCTGCCCAAATGTCAGCTGTGCCCCAAGAAGGGCGGAGCCATGAAGCCGACCCGAAGTGGAACCAAGTGGGTCCACGTCAGCTGTGCCTTGTGGATTCCAGAGGTGATGACTAATGGTTTTACCTTCATTTTTTTTTTTTTTTCCAATGAAGTTTTTCAATTCTCTTATTTAAAAAAGAAAAGAAAAACAAATTTAAGTTTGTGTAAAAGATCTGAGAAATTTCAACGTTCTAATTTTTCTTTAGCAAGAACAAAGTCACATAAACTAATAATTAAAGTTTAAAAACAGGCAAAACTGTTTACTAAAATCAATTAATACACAGTCAAGAATTTAGAGTGAGTCTAAGTAAGTGCTTGGTTAAAAAGCATGAGGCAGAGTCCAGATATGATGCCTCACAGCTCCTTTATTTTCTTCACCAATGATGAGACACAGTGAAACTATTTAAAAAAAAATATACACAAACCAAAATAAATGTCAAATAAAACTTTGACAAAATACACCAGTAAACACCTTAAAGTTACCCTTATTAATAGATAAACAAAGAGAATTTTCTCAGTCTATTTGTTGTTTGGTCCAAAAAATATCAGAAAATTTTTAAGAAATGTCGATCGTTGTTTCCCAAACCTCACAATGATGATGCTCTTAAATGTCTTGTTCAACAAAAATTTATGAAAAATCTACAGATTTCTATTATATGGAGCAAAAAGAAGAAGAAAATATTTACATTTGCAAAGATGAAAAATCATAGAAACTTGTTTTAATCTTAATTAGTTATCAAAATAGTTGTTGACTAATTTAGTCAACAACTTTAGATTAAGAGTTTCAGCCCTAGTTGAAAACTAATAAAATCCAACTTAAGAAGTATCCTTGATCTTTCAAGAATTACATTTTATTGGATTATTTATAGATAATGTAAACTTCTGTCTCTAAATATAACATTTTTAAAAGTATACTTTTTGTTTTATGCACACATTCCCCCATTTCAATGCAGCAAATTCTTTAAAGGATGTTTGAGAAGAGCTATTGATACAGACTATTTTCAAAACAACACAGGAGTTCAGATTGTTTCTGAGTGAGTCAGTGTGTTTGAAACAACATGTGTTCTTAACTACATTTTTATCTATTTTCATTTTTAAAAACAGTTTTCTTTTAATTGTCCTATTGTCTCGTACGTTTTTACGGTGAGACCTTGCAGCCGCTTTTTAACGCGGTGTTTTTTTTTTCCACAAATGGCAAAATAAACGTCCTCCGACTCGTGTGTTCATGTTCTTCGACGACGTGCAGGTGAGCATCGGGAATCCAGAGAAGATGGAGCCGATCACCAACGTGTCCCACATCCCCAGCAACAGATGGGCTCTGATCTGCTGCCTCTGTAAAGAGAAGACGGGAGCGTGTATTCAGGTGATTCTGCAGTCCGAGGTTTATGATGACGAAACAAACAAATGTGGTTTTAGTGGATTCACGGCTCAGCGGTCCACTTTACTTCATTCTCTCGTATATTTCTGCTGCAGATATGACGCACCAACAATCTGTCGAACAAAGGTTTGAAAACGACTCTGTTTTCTTTCTGGAGCAGAATTTTAGTCGGGACGGATACCGACAGAGACTTATTAAAACAATTATGTTTTTTGGCTCAGGCTTCAACTCAGCTTTCCAGTGTAACAGGTTTAGAAGCGTGAACTTGTGACACGTCAGTATAGCTGTCACTTTAAACACTTTAAAGATATGAACTGCCGTCACTCGATTGTTGATCTTTTATTAAGCCATTTCCTGTTTCTAGTGCGCAGATCATACGAGACTAGCAAAATATTCAAGACTTGCCTAGAAAGAAAGAAATTTTAAAAAATTTGCTGCTTGTTTTGTTAAAATCCTCTTTCATAACCAAGCAAATTTGGTATGGAAACTGAAATGACTCTAAATGAATCAATATTGAATCAAACTGAATTGAAAATTCACACTTGAGAGAAATTGTCAGCGACACCAGCACTACTTTTAACACATGCACAAAATTGTTCAACTTTATTGTTCGACACAAGTTCATTGACAAACATCCACAAGTTTTTGTTAAAAAGTCTTGTCTTGCTGTGAAATATTTGAAATTTAAAGCTTCACTTTTAAACATGAGCAACCATTAATGTTTTACCATTGACCATTAAATTCAAATCGTTTTCATGTTCACACAGTGGTAACTGCCACACAACTCTCTGTATTTCTCAGTATAACGGTGTTTAGATCACATGTTGCCTGGAAACACTCCTGAGCTGCACACAGGAAGTGATTCTTTTTATGTTGAAACTGTCAGAGGCAAACCCAGATGAGTACAAACAGGTTGGAATTTGAAAACACGAGGAAGCGTCTGTGAGAAGTTTCAGAAGTGAATTCTACTGCTCAACAAAACGCGGTGGTTCACCGCCCGCCCCTTGCTCTTCACACAAATGCTGCCTAGTTTTGCTCAACGGCAAAACTAGGCCGTTGAGCAAATGAAGGAAGCAGCAAACAAATAATGTTACATCATTTCTGTTCAGCGGCAGAATAATTACAACAAAACATGGCAAACTGCAGCTTTAATTTTTTTTATTATGCTTGGAAATCAAACTATCGTGTTTGTTTCATATTTCAGTGCTCGGCGAAAAACTGCCGGACTGCCTTCCACGTGACGTGTGGCCTCCACACCGGTCTTGAGATGAACACCATCCTCACTAATGACGACGAGGTCAAGTTTAAGTCCTACTGCCCCAAACACTCGGGACTGGAAGGCGACGAGTCCAGAGACGGAGACTCTGGAGGTGAGGAGGAGAAGGAGGGCGCCAGAGACAAGAAGGGTAGGAGGAAAGGCAGGGTGAGAGGAGAGGAAGACGTCACCTCCTCCTCCTCCTCCTCATCCTCCTGTGCAGCTCCTCAGCTTGTCGACAGAGCGCCGGGTGTTCCGGCGGAGATCAGCAGCCGCCAGCAGGAGAAGAGAGTCAACCTCCGCAAGCTCAAACTGCAGGAGATGGAGGAGGAGTTCTACCAGTTTGTGGAGGTGGAGGAGGTGGCCGCTCACCTGAAGCTGTGGCCGGAGACGGTGGACTTCCTGTACCAGTACTGGAAACTGAAGCGCAAAGCCAACTTCAACCAGGCGCTCCTCACGCCCAAGAAGGACGAGGAGGAGAGCCTGGCTCGACGCGAGCAGGAGGTTCTGCTGCGACGCCTGCAGCTCTTCACACACCTACGGCAGGACCTGGAGAGGGTAGGTATCCACCACACACACACACGGCAGAGCAGCACAGGACGGACAGAGGACGGAAAGACTTCCTGTTCCTCTACACACATTCATTCCGAGTGCAGTGCATTTTTATTGATTCGGTGAACCGAAATTCAGAAAATGTTACAGTAAACTCTGCTAAACACTGCACACGTATGAATAAGGCATGTTAAAAAGACAATAGTGTTGTGATACATCAGTCAAATTTAGTATTTTTTTTTTATTTGTAAGTCACAAAAAAAAACACACACTGCTTTAAACAAAGTAAAGCACAGCAGAGTCCTGCACGGTTCTGATTTTGACAAGCCGCAACCGCCCGTACCCGTCATATTTAAACCCGCATCCGACCGGTTTTCCGACAGAATTAAAATAAAATTCCGCACCCGAACCGACCCCCTATAAATAAACCCGATAACCGGACTGGACCGGAAAGAAAATCAGTCAGATAGCCAAAATTAAATACAAACGTTTATTGCCAACGACAATCGAACAGTGACATGTGCAACTTCAGTTGAAGGCAGAGCCAAATGAAAACGTTGCTAAACAGCGGCAGCCTAATATAAACTCTAAAAATGTTTCTATCCGTGAGCACACATGCCAGGCTTATATCACCAGCTAACATCAAAGGTAGTAAAACTAAAATAATGGAAACGGCACATTCACTGACATAAAGCTCTGTTTTTTTTTTTGTTGCATGTATTGTTTTGTAGCCTAATGTAAACCGCAAATTAGACCCGCACTCTCCTGCGTCCGACCCGACCCGGACCCGTATCCGACACAGCACAAAATTTTTCACCCATTTCATTTGAATTTGCTGTTCACCCGCTGGTACCCGAACCTGTGCAGGACTCTGAACCACAGAACCACTTGTTTGACCCATAAAATGTTTCCACAAACCTCGAAATGATGTTTAATAAAGAAATCGTTAAAACTGCCAGTTTTAACGATTTCTTTGTTTAATAGAGCAAAGAAACTAGAGAATATTCATGTTTAAGAATATTCTCTCAGATGAAAAATCTGAGAGACTTGTTCTAATTATTTAAAAAAAAAAAAGACTAAATTATCAAAATAGTTGATTAATTTAGTAATTGATTAATAATCGATCAGTTGAATAATTGTTGCAGCCCTAATTACTTTTCAGTGAACACTCATAAAGGCATGAAACAAATATCTACATTTAAAAGAAATTATTAAAAATCTTGACAAATTTTTGACAAAATAGACAATTGAGAACATCACTATTTTAATCAATTATCAAGAAATTAATTGACAGATTGATCAATTATGAAAATGAACAGAAGTTGCAGCTCTAATGATGATTAATCAAATTAATTAATCTCAATGCCAATTTTAGTTTCCTACAGTTAAGTAACAAAACCATACTGAAAATGCAAGTAAAGCGGATCACAACTGCTGCTGTTCCCTGGACCATGCAGCTCCAAGTTTATTCACATTTTTGTCACAAAAAAAACAAGGAATAATGATTTAGTACTTGTTTCAGCCTTATTATTTATTCATAATAATTATAGAATAACTATAAATACAGTAGATCTGAAACAGGACAAAAGCTGCAGCTGTCACTTTACTACAAAGTTCTATATGAATTCAACAAAAAAACAATAACAAACAACTTGAAGTAAAATGTCAACTTAATTATGAAGCTGGATTTTTCTTTATAATGTGTCTCATCTGAAGCTCATGTACTGTACATTCGTGTATGAACAAAGACAGAAGTACTGGTGTTTGCCAGGTTTACAGTTTATTTTTTACAATGACTCAGCTGTTTTCTACTCTTCAGGTTCGTAACTTGACCTACATGGTGACTCGGAGGGAGAAGATGAAGCGCTCGCTGTGGAAAGTCCAGGAGCAAATCTTCCAGCACCAAGTCAGACTGCTGGACCACGAGCTTCTCACAGGTCAGTCAGCAAAGGTTTACAATGGAAAAAGGAAACTGTTTTACAGTTTAAAATGTCAGAAAAACGTTGTAGTAAAATTTTAGAAATGTCACAAAAACAAACTTTAAAAATGTCACAAAAACAAACTTTAAAAATGTTGTAGTAAAACTTTAAAAATGTCACAGAAACAGACTTTAAAAATGTCAGAAAAACAAACTTAAAAAATGTCAGAAAAATGTCGTAGTAAAACTTTAAAAATGTCAGAAAAATGTTGTAGTAAAACTATAAAAATGTCACAAAAACATCGTAGTAAAACTTTAAAAATGTAGTAAAACTTTAAAATGTCACAGAAACAGACTTTAAAAATGTCAGAAAAACAAACTTAAAAAATGTCAGAAAAATGTTGTAGTGAAACTATAAAAATGTCACAAAAACATCGTAGTAAAACTTTAAAAATGTCAGAAAAACAAACTTTAAAAATGTCAGAAAAATGTAATATATAAATGTAATATGTGTGTGTATGTATATATATGCATATATATATACGTATATTATTCACAGTAAAATCATTTTTATCACGCATTTAACTAATTTTAACCTTGTATTAAATCCAAGGGCCACATCAATCCAAACTTTCTGGGAAAAGGAAACAGTTTTACCATCTGTTTATATATTTTTTAAACAGTGAACCAATGTAGAAACAGGCTGAGATGCTTTAGCGTTTCACATTTAAACACTGTCCTAATGTTGTCATTTTGTGATGTGTGTTTTCAGGCGATCCCTCTGCAAAGGACTTGCAGGATCTCTTCTCTCTGGACAGTTTGTCTTCTCAGGACTCCGAGTCTCGCTCCTCCTGGAGTCACTCTGGACTGAAAACCAAACGAGGCTCCTCAACGCAGGACAAAAGGAGAAGCGGCGACAGGAAAAACCTCCGCGACTCGCGACACAAGAAGGAGAACCTGAGCAAACCACTGGACGCCAAGGAGAGCAACATGAGGGACGAGTGTGACGTCCCGTCGCCTCACAAGTCAGAGGCTCACGAGACGTTCGCTGTCAAGCTGCACAAACCTGAGAGCAGGAAGGTCCTGAGGAGGGACAACGACAACGAGGAGCGGAGGAGGAAGAGGAGGAGCAGCGAGGTGACGCAGAGCTTCTCCAGCCACGTCAAGAGCAAGCTCGGGTCTAAGCATGTGGAGAAACAGGTGTCCATCAGGCTGGTGGACGTCAGAGGCTCCGACACGGACGACGACTACTACGGTGAAGAGGAGACGGCGAGCAGAAGCCCCGCCTCTCTGGACGTTACCGCCAACACTAAATTTGACAAGACCTGCGAGACGCCGCACAACGCCGCCACCACGAAGGCCAACGCGTGGCCGAGGAGAACGCACGCCAGCGTCTCCCACACGCACGACCGAGGTGCGGGCGGCCATCTCAAAGGCTGGGGCAAGTTCAGGATCCCCAAGAGGAGCGAGAAGCCGCTGACGGCGCAGGAGGGGGCGGAGCAACGCAAGCCACTGCTCCGGCCGCTCACCAACACGCCGGAGTCGCCGCACCCGAGAACTCGGCTGCATGCGGGGACGGAGAACGACGGCTACGCGTCCGACTCCAAGCCCGGCGACGGCGAAGTGGACCCCTGCCTGAAAAGATGCCACTCCCACCAGCTGAGAGGCGACGCCTCTCTGAGCCGCCGCTACGGCTCCGACATCATCCGCCGAGGCGTGCTCGCCTCCTGATGGCGGCGGAGAAACACTGAGAGAATAAGCTGCACTGTGTCGGCGGTGAGAGAACCATGGGCGCTCTTTGTACCTTTATTTTTCTGGATGAATCATTTAAAAGAAAAGAAAAAAAACAGAGCTGATATTTATTTTTTATTTGTAAAATATGTAAAACTGGGAAATATTTGACTTTATTTTGAGCTAGTTTTATTATTATTAATTTTTCTTAAAGGGATACTTCAGGTTTTGTGAAGTGTGGTTGTGTGAGGAACCAGGAAACATGTCTGCCAGCAGGGACAGGTTTTAATGAAACGCTCACTTCGTAAAATCTGTGCCTGTTTAAGTCTACGATGTTTTAAAAACGTCTCGTGGGCTCCGTTTTGCCTTTAGACAGACTTTTTCTGTCGGTCAACTAAAGTTTCTTTCACTCTGAAAACCTCTAACTCTCCCACACCAAAGTCCGATGGAAAGAAATCTGCGGTTTTACGTCACATCACGCAATTGTTGGTTCAGATGTGTTTTCTTGCGACTCCAAGGGTATGAAATCCTTCGTTTTAGTTTAGTGACACAGACTTGCCACTTGGGGGCAGCAGCTCCCGTGTCCCCCCCCCGAGCTACAAACACTGATTTCCTCTATCTTGGTGTGGGAGAGTGAGCATTATACAAACTTTTTTCCATTCAGGAAAAGCTGCCAAACGGTGAAATAAACTGACAAAAATATTACCACTGTTAGTAGAGCGGCAACTAACGCTAACTATCGATTAACGTGTCATTTATTTTCTTCATTACTTGATTACTTTAGGGCATAAAATGTCGGAAAATTTTTGAGAAACCTGAAAATAATGTTCTCAAATGTCTTGTGTTGTCCACAAACCAAAGTGATTAAATTTTGATTATTTATTTGTTAACATGAAATAAAGAAACCAGAAGATATTTACATTTAAGAAGCATAAAAATCTGATTTTTTTTTTTTTTAAATCAATTATCAATATAGTTGACGATTAGTAAATGGTTAATTGTTGCAGCCCCAGACTTAAGCTAGTGTAGATTTTAGATGAGAGCAACCATTGGCAGCAGGGGGCGTCGACTAGTACCTCATACAACTGCATGGTTTGTTTGTTTTTTAAAAAAAAACCAATTAAATATCCCTTTAAAATAGAAAGATGTCAAGTTGCCACTTAAACGCTTGCTCAGATATTTACAAGCATCAGCTAGGTAATAAAAGTTGTGATTGTTGTCCGGGACCACAAGCTTACAATGTTATTTGTTTTTGGCGTAGTATTAAAAGCCGACAATGAGTCGGTTGCACTTAATTGTAAAAACGGATTATATCGATCCTGTCAGCGACGTACAGAGGTTTTTTTTGTTTTTTTTTCCCTTTATTACTGCTTTCCAACTGCTTCGCACAGAAAGTCAAACTGCTTAAACTCCAGCTGTCCTCGTGTCTTCAGTCTTTATTTGATATGTCAAGAATCCACAAGGAAAACAGAAACAGAAAGACGTCCTCGTCGTCAGCACTTGCAAGTGTAACCGAGCTGCGATCAGATCCGTATCCATCATGTGCCTAACTTTTATTTGAAGCGTTTGCACTACAAGAGGACGGCACAGGTGTGAGGTGTGTGTGTGTGTATGTCAGCCTAGAGTTATTTTTACACTGAAAGTTTCAAAAATGAGATCGGCGTTTTGTATCCTCAGCCACTGCTGTGCTACTACTGTTAAAGCAAAAGTCAATATGGTCCTGTCTTTGTCTAAAAGAGGAATAAAATACTCTGGAGGACGTGTTTGATTCATCTTCATCCTGTTTTTACACTCGCACACATTACGTTTTGTGCAACACAATATTAATGTTTTAAGATATAACCTTTTCTTATAAGTTATAAAACTGTATGTATGAGTCAGAAAAATTACTTAAGTATTAAAGTTATAAACAAAAAAAAAAACCCAATATACTCACTCACTAAAATAATATAGTAAGATAAAAATAAGATAGAAGTAATAAATAAAATAGAAGTTGCAAAAAATGCTGATTATAAAAATATATGGTAAGTTAAAACAATATATTGAGTAAAATCGATGTAGAAAATTATATTAAAAAATGCCATAGATTGTAAAAAAGTAGTAAAAACTAACCATATCGTCTTATATTCTGTTAAGTTGTAGAAACAATATATTAAGTCATAAAAAAATGCTATCAATGATTAAAAGTATAAAGTTATAAAAAATTAGATTATAAAATTATATAGTACTTTTTAAAAAAGATAGTACAAAAATGATAAAGATTTTAAAAAGTTGTAAAAAAAGACCCTGATATAAGTTAGAAAAATGATATCGTTGTACAAAAAAGGTAAATTATAAAAAATGCTGTTGTTTTAAAAATGTTTAAAATGTTATAAAACGATAAAGATTATAGTTGTAAAAGCAAAATAGAAAATTATAAAAAAAATGCTATAGATTGTAAAAAGTGGTAAAAATAGACTAAATAGATTATATGATATGATGTAAAAACAAGTTGTAAAAACAATATAGTAAATTGTATTTAAAAAAAAGATTTGTTATAAAAACGATATAGTAAATTGTACAAAAAATGCTAGATTGTAACATCATATAGCAAGTGGCAAATATAGATTATAAGATGATGTGGTAGTTTGAAAAAAACATGAAGACAAAAAGATTATAGAAAATAAAGTTGTAAAATCGATATAGAAAATTATATTTAAAAAATGCCACAGATTGTAAAAAAGTAGTGAAAACTAAATAGAATATAAGATGATGTAAAAAATAAATAAATAAAAAGAAATCATAAAAACAATTTAGTAAATTGTACAAAAAATACCAGATTGTAAAAATTAGCAAATGTAAAAAAAAAACAATATAGTAAGTTTTTAAAAATGTAATAAAAATGATAAAGATTATAGAAACGTTTAAGCTGTAAACATCTATATAAGTTATAAAAACAAAGTAAATTATAAAAATAACTATATAGATAAGACATCACTCATAAAACAATACAGTAAGCTTCAAAAAAAAGATGTAGATTATAAAATGATATAAAATAAATTGTTTTAAAAAATGTTATAAAATGATAAAGATTATACAAATGATGAAGTTGTTAAAAAAGATACGTTATTAAAACGATAAAGTAAATTGTAAAATTGCAAATTGCTATATAATTTTAAAAATTATATAACAAGTGGTAAAAAGCAATATAGTAAGTCGAAAAAAGATATAAAATACAGTAAGTTGTAAAAAAAGATAGATATAAAAGGATATTAGTAAATCATTTAAAAAAATATACTATAAAAATGATAAAGATTATACAAACGATAATGTTGTAAAAAAGATATGAGTATATAGCAAGTTATAAAATAAATAGAAAGTTGTAAAAAATACAAAGATTATAGAAACCATAAAGTAAAGAAACTATAAAAGTTGTGAAAACGAAATAGAAAATTATTTTAAAAATCCCATAGATAAAAACTAAATATAATATAAGATGATATGGTAAGTTGTCACTTATAAAACAATACAGTAAGTTGCAAAAAAGTAAATTGTTTTAAAAAAGATATTATAAAAACAATGAATAATAAAATAACAATAAATATAAAAATGATAAAGTTGTAAACAAAAAACATAAGTTATAAAAACGGTATAGTAAACTGTACAAAAAATGCCAGACTGTAAAAACAAGTGGTAAACAAACCATGTAGTAAGTTGTAAAAAAGGAGAGATTATAAAAACAATATATTAAGTTTTAAAAAATGTTAAAAAAAAAAAAAAAAACAATAAAGATTATAGAAATGATAAAGTTGTAAAAAACTGATATAGGTAATAAAAAACAATAAAGTAAAAAAAAGCACCATAGATTGTAAAACCTATATAGCAAGTTGTAAATAAAAACTATATAGATTATAAAATTATATGATAAGTTGTATAAACAATATATTAAGTTGCAAAAACTATATGTTTTAAATATCCAATTTTAAATATTGTATAGTAAGTTTATAGTAAGTTGTATTATTATAAGATTATATAGTTTTATAGTTGTAAAAAAATTATATAAGTTGTAAAAATGATATGGAATTTGTTAAAATATTTATAAAATTTGTTAATGCCATAGATGTAAAAAAAAAATGGTTAAAAAACTAAATAAAATATAAGATGATATGTTGTAAAAAATGATATCACTTATAAAACAATAAGGTAAGTGGTAAAAAAAAAAGATAGATACAAACGATATAGTACAATTATAAAACTATATATAGTAAGTTGTTAAAAAAAAGATGGAAGTTTAAAAACGATATATTAAAATGTCCATGGCCGTACGACAGCGCCCCCTGCCGGCGGCAGCGAGAGCTGCGTGCAGTTTAGGAGATCACAGCACAGCAGAGAGCATCAATGCTAACATGTAGCATACCAAAATGACGGGAAGAAACTCAGCTAAAAGCCTCTACCAAGCATCGTCACCTAAATTCAACAAAAGTCGAACCCCAAGCAATTATTTGGGCATGTAACAAAAACCTGAAAACCGCCTATGTCCACGTTCGTGCGTCTGCTAACTTCCCCACTCCTAGCAACAAACAAACGCACAAGCAAGATATCACGTGAAAGCAGAGACTCTCGCGACTACAAACATGTATGTCTCATTACTGCGCGATGAAAACTCGACGAGCTAGCAGCCACAGAGTAGCAAAACAAGTGTTGACAAAGTCATAAAGTATGTCTTACCTTCGCTGTTTACCGAAAGCGTGTACATCCACCGGAACAAAACCGCTTTGGACAGAGAACTACGCCTCCCAGCATGCTTTGCGGACTGCTGCCGACGCGAACGGCCGTTGTATAGCGTCACAACACCACAGCGTGATTCTATTGGTTCAGAGGATTAAAAAGCGCTGTCAATCACCAAGATTGACCAATGGAAGCCAGAGTTAGGAGCCTGGGAAGTTGGATCGAAGGAGCAGAGTGAGACAGTGGAGAGAGCAGTTACACTATATTATTTGAATACCTTAGATCGTTTTTACAATGTACCATATTGTTTTTTAATCTTTTTACAAATTACTATATTGGTTTTTATAACTTACATTGTTTTTATAATTCACTATATTCTTTTTATAATCTATACCATTTTTATAGGACTTTACCTTTTTTATATAATTTAGAAAAACGATACTATATAATTTTATGTAAACTTTGTTATACATTGTTTTTATAATCTTTAGTTTTTTTTACGACTTACTATGTCTTTTTTTTACTCTATATTGTTTTTTACAATTTACTGTGTTGTTTTTATTACTTATATACTTTCTACAACTTACTATATTGTTCTGCAATTTATATTGTTTGTATAACTTACTATTTTGGTTTTATAATCCATAGTATTTTTTATGACTTACTGTATCGTTATTTTAAACTATATAATTTTCCATAGTTTATAGTTTCTATATACTATATAGTTTAAATAAATCAGCTACTTAGATGTGATGAATATATATGTACTTTAATTATTTAATAAAAATAATCACAAAAGTCCAGTGGTGCAGTGTGGACGCACGTTCGATCACTTTTTATTGCACGATTCAACAGATGTGAAATCCTGCACAAAAGTGTTTTCAGCACTGCATCGAGAAAAAAAAAACAAAACAAAAACAATTAAAAAAAAAAAAAAGAGAGAACATACAATGTCAAAGAACTTGTATGATATTTACAATAAATGCATCACTATTACCACTTATACATTATGTACATATTAGTCTCTGGTTTTTACTATGACAGTAGTTACAGAATGAAAAAAATAAAATAAAAATAAAAAAAACCCTACGCACACGTTACACTTCAGCTCTACAGGGAAATTATTACAGTGCTTAACAAAAAAATAATAAAACTGTCTGGACTACATTCACTCAACACACACACACAAAAATAATAAATCAGGGTTAGGATGAAGAATATAAACCTGCTGCACCTGTGGACACGGAACAAGGAAACAAAACATGTTTGTAAAACCTTACAAAATAAAATAGGCCTCGTGTTCTGTCTGTACAAGACAAATTTTGTTGCTTAAGTTGTCAAAAAGTGAAAAGAAAGAAATTAAACCAAAATGTCACGGAGACGAAACAGTAATTAGGTTCTCTCCTTTTTGTCGTCATCAAATATAAAATTAAAAAGGCACCAAAAAAAAAAGTGTCTGTGGCCTCAGTGTTATGAAAGAAACAAAAAAGGACTGAAATATTTGAAACGATCGAAAATGTGTTTGATACGAAAACAGATTTAAATAAATGACAAGTTCAGTTCAGGTCTTTTCAGTCGCACTAAGATTTTCAATGCTCCTACGTACGGTGGCCTTTGGGGGACATTTTAGGCTCCGCTTGCGTTTAACCTTCCGTTGATTTTTACTAATGCGAATGTTAGTAAACGTCTCCAAATTTAACTTTTCAGGCCTGCGGGAATTAAGTCATGACCGGGGTTAAAAGACACTGGACAAGCAACACTGCCACCTACAGGACACCCGCGACAAGTTGCACTTTCTTGTGTTGGTTTTCGAGGACGCTGTTTAAGAAATGCTTCGGAAGCTGAGGAAAACAATTGTATAAAATTATTGGTTCCCACCGACTAACGCTCTTGAAAATCCAAATAAAGCCGTTTTATGTTTTAATTCCCCACACGGACTTGACTTCACCTGCAGCAAAGTAATGCATCACTATACAGACGATGCATTCACTGTCGGTGGGGTAAAAACTGTAATATTAAAAGGAAATTAGCCTAAAAGTCACTGTGACTTGAACTTTTCACACTGTGAACCATTATGTTGGGCATGCTGGCTCTCATGATTTCAGATATGTGGTAAAAGTTTTTTTTTTTCCCCTTTTCTTTCCTTCTAAAACAACTTAATTCAGTTTCCGAGGTGGACGTTAGACGTTATCAGCTAACGGTTATGTCAGTTTCTGAATGTTACATATAAAGTCTAAACGTGAAGTGCAGTTGGAGGAGATGCTGTTGCCAAGACTTAAATGGACATTTGTAAACTGTACCAAATTCCATTGACAAAAGCAACATCTTTAACTCACAGGGGACTCAAGAGCGGCTGGTCCTCTGCTGCCTCGTGTGGCGAGTCTGTGTCACTGAGGTGAGTCCCAACAGGATTTCAAACACCAAAGTCACAAAATAACACATTTGAACTTAGTGATGGAGACAGAAGAGGATCAACAACTCCCACGCTCTGTGACGTAAAAATTGCTCATTTTCTGTATGGACTTTGGCGTAGGAAGAGTAAGCGGTTAACAAAGCCTAGCAAACTTCAGCTTCCAGGCAGAAAAGGTCGTCCAACTTAAGGCTGAAGCAGTGACCTTAGTCTCGAGCTAACACAGATGTAAGCTGACAACAATGTGAGGCATTTGTTAAATAGCTGGTGTCAGTTTTTCCTGGTGTTCCAGGCTGGCAGCCACGCTTTCACTGAGAGTAAGTGTCTGTGTCTCAGGCTGGAAAAAGCAGCAGTCAATAACCACACTTCAAAAAACACGAACTATCACTTTAAAAAGGATTGTGAAATATCTGTACATGTGTTGTTACAATGCAGATTAAAAACCTAACGATTAAGTCGGTCATTTTAGGATTCGCGGTCAAACATTTTTCCACCTGAAATCAAGATTTTTAACGGCATTGTTTACAGTGTTCCTAAAGGCCGGGTCATTCTTAGTGCGTTTACAGCGGTTCTGTTCGTACTCAAATGAGAGTCTGTGCCAGTGTTAGCGTTAGTAACAACGATCTCAAGAACACCGAGTCGTACACGTGTGAGCACCGGAAAGCGTTGTGCTACATAGAGTATCAAAGTCTGAACCGACTCAAAATGGAGGTGGACTTACACTAATACAATCGCAGACGTGTGAACAGGAAAAAGTCAGACCCAGCCGCGAGTCTGGACCTGGGTTTACAGCAACTCCAATACAAGATAAACACGGAATTAGCGTAAAACGCTGCTCCACCTGATGCAAGTTAAACTGAACTTGAGCTCCTGGCGTTCTGTCACCGCCACATGTTCGCGTTCGGGAACTTCACTCTGGAAACATGTAAAAAACAAAAAAAAAAAAAAAAAAAAAAAAAAAAAAATACAGCAGCACAGGAGTCGAGTTTTCTTGAACCTGATTGAACGCATTACAATGTGAAAACAATAAAGTATATATATATATATATATATATGTATAGTTTTGAATTACGTATTATCAGCCGGTGCGCTATTAGCTTGTGTTTAAATATTAAAGACCAGGGCTCAGTTTTGAGACTTAAAGGTCCAGGACTTGGTCTTTGTTTGAAAACCTCAGCGATAGATGAACGACTTAACGACAAACAGTGACAGTGAAAGAGCTCCAGACTCCAAACAACATGATGTGCGAGTTTTTAAAACACCACAACAGGCCGCACCATATCGTTGGAGCGAATCAGTGTCACGCTGCAGTTAAAGGCCCCATCCACACTTGTACATCTTCATTTTACGAACAGCGTTTTCTGCGTCCAGTCTCTACCATGTGACCCCTGGTGTAAACAGGAAGTTTGTCTGCAGTGGTCTTTGTGACATTTCAAAAACATTTGACGACCAACTGAAACTCGACGCTCTTTGTTGGCAGCTCCCGGTCGAGTCGCGGCCTAAATGAACTGATGGAAACTCATCGGGAAGGAATCGTTTCCAAAGACGCAAACTCAACACTAGCAGCGCTTCTTTCGCGGCCATGTGGGGCGACCGAGTCGTGTGGATGAAGCATACGAGCGCTCTTGGTTTGTACGTTATCCTCTCTAATCCCTCGTTTTCTGGTAGATTAACGTTTTTTCAGCGCCATTGTTCAGCATCCTGATTAAAAGAAACAAACTAAAAAAAGTGACACCGAGCTAAAACAACAGGCTGTAAAACAGAAAAATAAAATCTAAAGTTAAATGTCACCTGCAGCTACCAAGTTAGAGTAAAGAGGTTGTGTGGGGCCTATTCATAGTGTCCTGCTGTTGTGTTTTACATGTGGCACACACACACAAACATATATAAAAAATAACAATCCATTTGGCACCATGACGGATGTCTCACTCTGTCCCAGAAGTCATAATTTTGGTCTTTGATAAACACATATATAGATATAGCTATAAAATCTCTGTTGTTCAAGATCATCCATGTTGAGCGAGGGAACGAGGAGATGAGGATTCAAGTTAGCAGGCGGCGGCGCCGTCGTCTCAGCGTTCCCTCTTCTGCAGGAACAAACCGGTTACTTTTGTCGTTTTAAAGATCGAGAAAGTAAGTAAAAGAAAGGAAAAATAAAGAAAAAGAAACGAACAGGCAGTTTGGCTGTTGGTAGAGTGAGAGTCCTGCTGCTTTACCACAGATGTTTGACGTCAGTGCAGACACGTGGAAATAAACCTGAAAATGTTAGAGCTGGAGGTTCGAGTGTGAAAGCTGCTTTTTCCCTGACGGTGAAACATACAGTGTCTCGGTTTTGTGATCTCGCAGACTTTGTTATGTGGGTTTTTTTTTTTTTTTTTTAAGTTTGTTTATGATGGAAGAAGCAGGCGCCTGGAGTCGAGTTTGGCGTTTTTCTTTTTTGGCTCTCTGAGGGGTCAAAGTTCAAAATTCAGGCCTCTGCTGCTTTCCTTTTCGATCCCTTCGTTTTGGCTCCTTCTGTCTTCCTGGAGCTCTTCGCAGAACGGCCGGAGACGGCGGCGGCGCTCGCCTCCACGTCGACGCCCTGATCCCGGTTTTCCGTTCCCTCCAGCTCCTCGTGCTCCTGACAACACAGCTGTCCCGTGAGTGGCCAGGGACGCAGCGCCCCCTCCTGGTGGGCCTTGCAGAAGGAGTTGGGGCAAAGCTGGCAGAAAGCCTCGGAGTTCTTGCCGCAGACGTCACAGTGGTGCCAGGGACAGTCCCAGCGTCCTGCAGGGCCACCGGCAACCACACAGGAGGAAGAAGAAGAAGAAGAAGAAGAGTTGTGAGTTGAAATACAGTTTACTGGCCTATATTTCTGTCTAATCTGTACTGAAAACCTGGTTTGTTTTAGCACAATTGTGGTTGCCACAAGAGCTGCAACGGTTAATTTTTACTTTGATAATCAATTTGATTGGTGTAAATATTTTTTTTTAAATAATTAAAACAAGTGCTCTGGTTTTTCAGCTTCTTAAATGTGAATATTTCCTTCCTTTTTTCTCTCTCTCTCCATATAACAAATAAACCATTAAAAACATTCACAAACATCCATAACATTTCGGATGAACTAAGATTTAAAATATCAACTTTTTTTTGTTTAAAAATAAAATAGGAAATAATCTAAAGATTAATTGATCATGAATGTCATTAAAAGTTGAAAAGAAAAAACCTAACATGCACTGATTTTATTGCTGAAATTAATGGAAAATAAATAAATTATTGTACTCCAAAATCCTTGAAACCGTAATAAATAGTTTTGACAAAAGTATCTACACTTTGCACATGCACAGACCAAATTAGGGATAGACTTAAGTAATCCATCATTTGCTTGATTATAAAAAGTCGATCAGTTACTCCACTTAAAATATATTAAAAATAAAAATTTTATGAATGATTGGTTTCTTGAATGCATCTCATTAGCTCAACACGCTGTCAAGCCTGCATTACCTTTACTATCTCTCATGTGCTGCAGTGTAGAATATTTGACAAATGATACCATTGAACATTCAAATAGTGTTTAATGCTAGAGATTGTCATCCCTAGAACAAACCAGGTTTCAATACAGATTGACTAACAACAGTCTATGAACTAAAAAAAAGAAAAAGAAAAAAAGGAGAGTGTTCGATTCCGCACCAACCCTCTTCATTTAAAAACAGCTTTAAAAATAAAAGGCTGTTCCTTTTCTTACCGAAGGGTCTCTTGGTGAGGTTGAGGCAGGACAGGTGATAAGCTTTGGTGCAGGTCTTCTTGTCGCAGAGCACCAGCTGTCCTCCGTCTCCACAGCGGAAACACTCGTCCTCCGACTTCTTCTTTCCCTCCGTTTTCCTCCTCTTATACTTCCTCTTCACCCTCTTTCCTTTTGGGTCGGCTGTTTGGCCGTTTGAGTTCTGTGGATGAGAGTCCACGTTTGCGAGCGTGATTTTAACAGCGCGCTCCTTAAATCACGTTACGCTGCACCTCTTTATTATTGATTCAACGTCTTTGAGGGTTCCCAAGTTCCCCGGACCTTTCACTCTTATTTTTATTCCAATCTTTAATATTTCAACCAGCTGTAACTAAGGTCCAGTTATTACAAACTACTAATCTTTCTTCTCAGAAACTGGCTTGCTAATGTCACTTGCTAAGTCACTTTTTTCATTGAAAGATTTTGACGAATTATAATTTCCTTTTTTTTTTTTCATATTTAGTTTATAAATAATTATTGAAAAATAAAATGTACATTGGAGAGACAGACTATCAGTATTACTCAATAACTAAGTGTTTGTATTATCATTATTGAAATATTTTATCAGATGGATAATAAATCAGCAAAAAATATGGGCCAAAATATAAATAAAAGAACAGTAATTATATGCCCCAAACCAAAAAAACAGCATCGGTCTCAATCTACCTCTACTGACAAATGTCAATATGTGACATGTAGAACAATATATTATAAATCTATAATTCTAAAAAGTGATTAGTGGCAGATTATAAATCTCACCTTGGGTCGATCCCCAAGAAATCCACTGCAGTTTGGAGCGCCGCAGCGACACACGGTCTTTTCGTTACCCAGACAGTCCAGGTTGTAATTGAAGGTCAACTCAGTACCTGCGACCAAAGACAAATATCAAAAATTATAATGAAGACGAGCAGGTGGAATCTGAAGTCAAAAATGTCCCACCTTGTCTCTGGAAAAATGACAAATTCCAGATTCTGCTGAAGAACACGGTAGTAGCTGGTCTCACCTGCTGGGATGTCACAGACAGCAAAGAGGCCGACTCGTGTGTCACCGTTCACCGTCCACTTCTGCGTCTCGCAGTTGGGCTGGCAGCTGTGGTTCATGAAGCGAGAGTAGTTTCCCTTTGGACCAGCGTCGATGATCCGGTCCTGAAGAAACAAACAAAATGGAGGAAACCCGAGTGTCAGTCACACACACGCAGAGTTTCTCCGCTGCAGCGTTTTCATTAACAGTGAGAGAAGATGGATGGTATTTGTGGTATTGACTACTGTAATGTTACCGCCATCTAGTCATGCAACATTCCCAATGCAATACCACTGTGTTGCTGTAGCTCCCAGAGGAAACAGTGCTGCTGCAGAGAAACAGCACCGTGAAGCACCGAGGAGCAAATCGACTCTTGAACAGCTGACATTGGAACACAAATTCGAGGACTGGGTGTTGATTAAAACATTTAGATATAGTCTCCATATCTGGGCATTAATATCAATTCCTGAACAATTGTTTATTGATACCAATTCTTTGGCGTCATTTTTAAATAAGAATGAGACGATACACCCCATGAACTCGGATTCCAACTGGACAACTCTCAGACATCTCACCAACGCGACACAGGATTCTGAGATGGCTGTCACCATACAAAATGTTGCAGTTTTTGTGTGAAAAACATTGGTTGGCCCGAGATATGTTTGCGTCTCCAACTGGTGTGCGGTGAACTTGGGGGTGAAGTCACTTCCACTAACAAATTACAATGAAAACTGAACGCAGTACAGCACTATTGTCATGTGACTGGGGTGCATGCAGTATGAGCATTATCTTTTTTATTTATTTATTTTTCCCCCCCCCTGAAATGGTTACTTTTACCATATTGATATTGGTATCAAACGTTCAAGGCTGTGATAATGTTGTCACAAAATTACATTACACATCATTGTAAAATTATTTTTAAACCTGAACCTAAAATGGCAGGTCTGTTAAAAACTTTAGATTCAATGTTATCCATAATTTTTGTAAAAACTGTCCAATAATTAAAAGGTTAAATGTTTAAAATCGTCAGAGAGGGAAAACAAAAACTTGTTAAATGGAGATGTATTTCACAAAACTGAGGTTAAACATTTAATAGCGGTTATGCTTTGTAATGATATACTGAAGATTTTCCTCTTTGGTAACACATTTCTCAATATTAGTTTGGTCGATACCTCAAAAGTAGTGAAGTTTGATTTCCAACATGATTACATGTGGGCCCTCACCTTATCGATCGTGAGCATGTAGAAGTTGGTGATGTTGTTTTCGTGGGCGTAATTGATCCTCGCCCTGCACTCCTCCTCGTCAATCAGTTCTCCTATATATTCATTCACAAATTCACCCTGTTGGAGAGAATCATCGATCAGAGCAGAGACAAGTGATGGTGTTACACAACGAACCAGACTCTAAATCAATAAAAGACAACACCAATAATAGCTTGATTCTGTTTTTGAAATTCAAAACACCCTCTGAAAGCATCTCCCTCACCTTCTTGATGTCCCGCAGTGAGACCAGACCCCAGCCTTTGCCGGGTGTCTTGATGATCTTCGTCTCTGGGTAAAGACGTTTCGTGAAGTCCTGGTTACAGCAGCGCTCCCCGGTGGGACAGACCTGAGGGTGACACTCGTACTGCAGCATGCGGTTCAGGCACTCTGACTCGAAGCCGCACGGCCTGTCGTCCGTCGGCTTGCAGTTGCACTTGGGGATCTCGGAAATGTCTGCAGTGTAGACCTGAACTCTGCCAAAGGGTTTGTTGACCTGAGTGAAAGAAAACATCAGTGCGCTAAATAAGAGGCTTCACATTCTACTCCTGAAGAGATAAAAGCAGAGATTTGCAGGATGAACTCTCTCACCTTGATAAATTTGTATGGTGGCGGCTTTCGACTGTTCTCTTGTGCTTCCTTGGCCTCTTGTTTCATTTTTATCTCCTTGAATCGAGCTTCAGCCTCCAATAGAGCTGAGAAAACAAAAAAAGTAAAGGCTTGTTACATGAAACGTCACCTGTGGAAACAATTATCAAAACATTTAGGCAGAAAGGAAGATTTCTATAAAGTTTACCAACAGTCCACTTTACTAGATTGACTGATGTAAAAAAGGATAACCTTGAAGAAGCAGAAGAGAAAAATCACTTTTTACCCCTTTCTTTTCCTCATCCCCCGAAAGAAAAAACAGGAAATATTGATAATGAAAATAACAGTTGCAGCCCTATTGATCAAATTTTCACAATTCACTATCACAATTTTGACTTCCCACATGATCAAACATTATTGTGCCAATCACAGCTGCTGCTGTTCCCTTCGCTGTGCAGCTCAAAGTTTATTCATTTTTGTTACTTAAAAGAAAATTACTAAAATAATAAACAAAACAATCATGATAACCATTTCATGACAGGATAGAGATTGGAGAGCATTACCGTTCTTAAAAACTTTGCCAATGCCGGTCCTCTGGTGTTTGCTGCCTCTGTCTCCCTCCATGTAGGGAAACACCCGGCCCTGGTGGGTCCAAAAATAATCCTTGGAGCCGAAGAAAAAGACGGGAAACTCTCCGATCTCGTGGCGAAGGTGCTGGATGTTGGTGGGTATGTTTCGTGGGTGATAGATCTCTGCAGGCCACCATCTGAGGAGAGGAGGCAGCAGCAGCAGTGTGAGAAACATCGATCTGTGTCAAATTAGAATAATCTGTATTAACATTTTAAGTCACCTGTATGTTCCCAGTTTGACCCAGATGATGTCTCTGTATTTGGGTTTCTTTCCGGCTCTGCAGTCGTTGCAGAACCAGCTGCCGTCAGGCATCGCGATGTTCAGGCAGTCGGGATGAAAAGCTGCCGGACACGACTCGCAGCACAACAGCTGACCTCCTGAAAGACAAGGACAAATCCTGTTACACTGGCAGGAAACATCACACACACACACACACACAGGTGTGGGATATTTTTATAGAACCAAGGCAAGCAAATGAGTCATCCATGCGAAGGTAATTAAAACCAAACAAAATTAAATATTTGCTCCATTTGTGTTTTAGGATTACATTTTATTCTG
Organism: Brachirus orientalis; assembly: GCA_016785285.1. Lineage (NCBI taxonomy): Eukaryota > Metazoa > Chordata > Actinopteri > Pleuronectiformes > Soleidae > Brachirus > Brachirus orientalis. The sequence goes on from JAFBJR010000068.1 coordinate 162,343, forward strand.
ACTTCAGACATCTGCTCAAACTTGGTGGGGAAGTTTTGCAGTTTTAACGTTACGTTTTTTGGTTGTTGTTTCTCATACCAACCTAGTGGTCATCTTCAGTATTGTTTTTTTTTTATTGTTTATTTAGACGGGACAGTGTACATTCATGGACATGTTCACAATACAACGTACTCGAAACATGTAAATATACCGGAGTTAGCTTGCCGCTAAATTCTATCCGTAGTCCCCACCAAATATCAATAAAAGTTAAACATTCAATCATATTTAGACATCACAGAACAACAAGGACATTGCAGTATGTCATCACACGGATATTGTCTGGATCTAATGAGTATGACATTTATGTGTAATGCTTGCATTAATGTGTATAGCCCTACTCAGTGGCAACAGCATATGGATTTATTAGTTTTTGTTTTGTTGACTCATTCATTTGTCCTGGCAGTTATAATAAACCTGTCAGGTCACCGACTGCGGACCCACTGACTATGTTCACACTTTTAATAACACACACACACAAAAATAAACGTGTTACACAAATAAACGTGACTTAAATCCACTGTTGGATCCACGGTGGTGATAAATAATTGGAATTTCAGGTGAGAAAAGAGAAGAGACAAACCTTTGGAGCAGACGAAACACCAGCTGACGTTGACGTGACTGTGGTGGCTGTAGCCCTTTTTGGCATTGAAGTGGTTGGTGCAGATGATGGCAGTGTTGGTGATCATCTCACTGCCTGCGGCCACACACAGGTCACCGACGTGATACGCCACCGGGCAGCGCAGGCAGCGCATTAACCTTCCTGCGCGCCAACGCACAAAACACGCCAAATTAAATTCAAGCACGTTCCAGGTTAATTTCCACACTTTTTCAGCACCGTACAGCTGTGGTAAATTTATATGGATACATACTCAAAATTATTTCATTCTTTTGGTACAATAAAAGGTAGTATTGTGCTCTAAACAACCAAAATCATGACAGAGCCATTTTCATTTAGACTCTTTACTTGATTCCTTCAGCTAAAAAAGCCGATATACATTTATAAATGCTATTTAAAGCAATTTGTGGAAAAAAAAAAGAGTCAAAATTCAAGCCAGTTCAAGGATTTCAAGCACCCGTACAAACATTAGTCAGTCATTAATTTCACCTTTATGAAAATAAGTATTCCAAATTCCACAAGTAATTCAACTAAGCACGAGGACTGAACTCCAGTCTCGAGTTTAAATGAAACACCGACAGTGAAGACGTCCTCACCCTTGGTAGACTTGTGCTTGGTGCGGCAGCCGTAGTGGCAGCTCAGGCAGGTGTGGAGTGCACAGCGGAAGCCCTTGTTGTCAAATAAAGTCAGGGGGTTGAGGCGGGCGCACGCCTCGTGGTAAAACTTGCCGCAGTGTGGGACGTGGCAGCGCCGCACCTTTCCCTCCGACTGTTTACAGGTAAAACACGAGTGGATTCCTGAGGAGAGACGAAATGTTTAACGGCTGCTATTAAACACGGGCTAACGGCACTGCTATCATCACAACAAAGTAAGAACCAACTCATTAGCAACTCTCATCTTTACAACAGAATTGAAATACTCTGCTTAACTTATGTGTGCAAAAGACATTTGTCTTTTCTAGCATGTGCAAACAATGTTTCGCATTAAGATTAGGACACAAAAAGGAAACACTGAAATTAACTAGAAAAACACTTTTCCCCTTTATTGCGATTTGCACCCAAAATTATTAGTTTGATAATTATTTTAATTACATTATTGGATTCCTTGACCACAAAAGCAACCCGTTAGCATTTGGAATCACCTGATTATCATTATTAGTTTGATAGTTATTCACGAAAATCAATATTCCTGTAATGGGAGATTTCTTCTGGATCTAGCTCCATAGCTATAAAAATTAACTCAAATCCTTCGACACACTTCCGATTCAATGTCTCAGCTACAATTTGGTGATAGTTGCATGTCTGTATCTTTATTTGTTACCGTATAGTGCCCAAAATCTATTTTTCTTGTTCTGGATCGTAAAATCCGGAATGTTCGCAGGACCTGGATAAGTCTTTGATATATTATATAACCTATTGTGCCCTTATCCTCTATTTTTTGCCAAGCACCCTGGACATTTATTGTCGAGTTACATACACAAATGCTGAAAATGGCCCTATCTTGCAAAGATAAAAGAATCTTCAAAAAAAAAAAAAAAAAAATCCTGCATCCAGATCACCACCAAAATCTGTTATTACACAAATTTCCTGAAAATTTCATCCAAATCCACCCATAACTTTTTGAGTTATTTCACTAACAGACAGACCAATGCCAACAAAAACATAGCTTTAGCAGAGGTAATATGTAGATTAATAAGAATAATAGTGACATTAGAATTAATTTCCCAACAAATTAACAAAATCCTTAAAATAGACAGCTCACTGCCACTATAATGATAGGTGTTCATTTTAAAGCTGTATTACTTCTACCTTTAATTATAAACAAATATCCACTCCATTCAGACCACTGTAATCACTGAATCAGCTCCCACCAACTCTAGACACACTCTCCGAGTGACTCAGTTGCTTCATGCGTGACTCACTCTCATTCTCTCCGACTCTCACTCTCATTCTGACGGAGACGAGGTGAAAACCGAGGTGAAACCACAAGTGGTACACAGCAGTGAGACAAGTTGTATACAGCCACACTATGGCTGAAAATGGCAGAAGTCACCCACTGGAGCTTTAAATTTCATCCATTTCATAAGGTTGTAATCTGATTCAATTTCTATTTGTGACTGAAAGAGGTGGTCAGTAGGGCTGCAGCTATCAAATATTTTGGTAATCGAGTATTGTATCAAATACGCCATCGATTCATCGAGTAATCGGATAAAACATACTTTTATCCCATTCCTCCTATTACTTTCGCTTTGTTGTGTTTGCTCGTTTTCGCTGTATTCACTGTTTTTGGTCCCGGCGTCTGCCATTCTGTACAGCTAAACTGTCCACACACGTTACCCAAAGCTCGCTTCCGTCTTCTTCCGCTTTGTAGGGGACGCATAGCCTGTGACGTAAGCACGTTGCATCACACTAAAAAGAATCCGTGCAAAACTAGAGCTTTAAATTTAATTAAACGAGGCTTCGAGGCAGAGGGAATTCCTCGATCATTTTTTGTAATCGAGTTACTCGAGGAATCGTCGCAGCCCTAGTGGTCAGAGGAAAAAAAACAAAAAAAAACAAAACTATGGAAACATTCATACATCAAAACACAAGCCATAAAAGTAAAAAAGTGAGGAGAAGAATGAGGCCAGAAGTAGAATGAAAAGCCCGACGAGTGGATGTTAAGTGTGAACTTCCCACCTGAGCTGCACTCCTGACACAGCAGCTTGTCATCAGGTTTGAAGGACAGACCCAGACAGTGGAGGTGAAACATGCCGCAGCATTGGCCTTCACAGGCCACCAAGTCCTCACCAGCCTGCTCACACATCTGTGAGTGTTTGTGTGTGTGGAGGAAGATAAACAACAGATCAAAATAAGAGAATCAAGAGAAATAGTTCACTTCCCAACATGGAAGAACCAGAGATATTTATATTATATGAATATGTTCACTGCACATAATTATTAACACATATTTTTAGTGCTGCCTGAAAAGTCTAGGAACTCTTTTCAACCTAAAGCGTTTTAGTAGAAAATCTCTGATCACTGGTTACTAACTGATACGATGATTATTATTCGTCATCTTCGTGAACAACTCATACACACTGTATATGAGCTGTTTCTAAGAGCCACTGTTTAATCCACATCACCTTGTTCACAAAAGGCAGCTCCGTAACCCGCAATAATATTCAAGTTCATTCCAAATGAATTTCTACTGTAAAAGTTATGTATTCAAGGTGTCAATAAAGGCTTTTTTTCCAATAATGTTTACAATTGTACTTCAGAAAAACAAAAATACCAATTTAGAGGTTTAAAATGTGACAACAGGTTAAAGGTATGGGTTTAGCACTGGTATAGAAAAGCCTTAACATTAAAAAATACTTCCACGTTATTTAATATAAAAGGAGAGTAATCTAGACCTTCTCATGAATGTGTCAGACGTACCTGGCAGACAAACTCTTTCTTGCGTTCGCCTTTCTTTGTCCCGTCTAAGCTGTCGCTGGGAGAATCAGGACGTCCTTCACTACCAGATCCCTGCAGCAAATGACATGAACATGAGATGAACTTTAAAATAAGGAGATGGCAGCAATTAACAGCACATAAACAGTCACTCATGGGCAAGCCTGGGTTACATCTCTATGCTTTAAATCTGCAATTAAAGTAAAGCTTGAGGATTTGTATGGTTGATACTAAGCTTGTGTTAATTCCTCACCTCAGGATCAGGACATGGAGAGGTCCTCCTCTTCTTTGCTTTTGCAGGCGTGGCCTGGTTCTCTACATTCTGTTTCCTTTTCCTTTTGCGCTTTGGTTTCTCTGCGTCTTGGTCATCTGTCCAAAAATGTTGGAACTGTAATCACCACATGCTGCAGGACCATAAAGAGAACAGTTTGTCCAACAAAGTGCAGAGTGTTTGTTTACCAGTGAGAGGATCTTTTGACTTTCTCCGTCTTCGCTTGGTTTCTTTTACGTCTTTCACATCAGTTTTCTTTCGGCGCCTCCGCTTCTTCTCCGTTCCATCTGAATTCAAGGCCTGAGGATGTAGAATCTCACTCAGTACATGGATGCAATGATGAACAAGGAAATCAAAGTCTTATTTCAAGGTTTCCTATGGCCATTTTTTAGTCTATTTTTTTTTATCCATCTGTTAAATGGTAAACAACACAAAAAACAATGCAACTTCAGCAACCAGTTATTGCAATTTTATACAGTATTTTCAGTGAACATGTCATATAGAATATATGAACAAATAATAAAAAAACCCCAAACATTTATCAAGTTTGAGAAAAAGAAAGATAAATTTGTAAAAACAGGCCAATGAATACACAATAATTAACTAATGCTGATGATTAAAATAGCAAAAATATTCAACTTCCTCGTATATACACAATATATAAAATCTTGAAAATGAGGTGACTGTGATTGTTCTGCCCTGTGTGACGATGCACCAGCTGGAAACTCACCTGTTTTTCGGCGTCTTTACTCATTTTACGTCTCTTCTTCGGCTGCTGAGTCTTGTCAGCCGCTGCATCCATTAGCTGCCTTTTGCTGGTCTTCTTTCTTTCCCTCTTGACTGCTGACAAAATTTGAAAATCACATTTAACCACAATCATTAACTTTGCTTAGAATTTTGTGGCTTTTTTAATATAAATTTTAAACAGAGTTTGAATAGCAAATTCCGACATTTGCAGGTTGTTTTTACAAAAGCTGAGGACTGGAATTGAAAGCATTTCTCTCCATGTGCCGAGTCCCTAACTGAGACATTGTAAAAAGATCCCGACTGTCACTCTAAATTTAGCCTGAAGAAGAAACAGCTCAGTGTCCTTAATCAAGGATCAAGAACAAATTGATTATTTTGATTAAGCCTTTGTATACAATCTTTGGAATGGAGAAAAATGACTGTGATAAATACTAGAGATGGGCCTTTCTAGCAAAAATGTTATTTGAATATTCAATAGAATTATTAGTCGAATATTTTAAAATCCAGTGCAACAGAGCTAGTAAGTAATTGAGGGTTCACAGTGTGTTGAGCTAATGAGATGGATTAAATGCACCACAAACAAGGTCATTGGAATCGAAAGATTTGTCTTTATAAAAGCAATAATTCAAAGAAAATCCTTTGTTTTTATGTATATTTTAATATATAACAATTAGTCACAGTAACTGGTCGACTTTTTTATAATCCAAGGAATAAATACTCATGCGCATCCCTGATAATAACCACAATAATTACACTACCACACAATTTTTTGGCTGCATGTGATAATGTCAGGCAGCAGCTTCCACCACATACAGGCCGAGGTCAGATTTAACCAACCCCTTCACGAATGACTCGTACTGATCCATTCCCAGGTTTGAACTTTGAACCAACCTGGAACTGAAGCTATTCCTGACGCTTCATCAGTTGAAGGAACCAGTTTTGATTTCCTTTTCTTCACAGTGTCCGAAGAGTCGTCCTTGGCTGATTTTTTCCTCCTCCTCACTGTCTTGGTGGCAGACTGCGTCTGCCTGGGTCGTCTCTTTTTCTTTTGAGGTGCCACAGACTCAGGTTGATTGCCCAGATCAGTGGTGGAAGAATCCTGCAAAGAAAACAACCAGAGAGTTCAACTGAGAATGTGCTTATTCATTATTTTCTTTTCAAGCCTCCTTTTTTCAGCAAAATTTACCAATAAGGTTCAAAATAAAATAAATCATAGTGATTCAATCACAAAGAAGCAACTCTCAGTACACCACTTTATATGAGGACTGTGAAGATTATTTGACTATTTATTAACTAAAAAATTAAATGACAAATATTTTCATAACTGGTTAATCAGTTTTTTGTGTTTTTCTTTAAATAATTAAAACATGATAAGAATGCTAAGTAGGCTTTGTTGCTTTTCGTTTTAAACATTTTTGGCCTTAAACTTTTATTGCAACAAGATTTTGGTTTGTTCTGCTGACATTTGAGTTTTTATGTTTTTCAACAGGAAATGGTTTAAAATTTTCATTTCCACTAATGTAATTCTTAGAGATGCACAATATTATCAGCACACTATCATTATCGGTCGATGTGAACTTTAGGCTGATACTTTTCTCTATGTTTATTTATTTTGCACAATGAAGAAAACGTTTATCGACATCTACTGCAAAGTAAGTATGAAAAATACTACGACAACTTCTCTACAAAAAAAGACAAAATGATCTCTGCAGTTGGGCGATAGTGGTCATCAGCCCAAGCACTCCTGATATACAGTATCGGTTATAAGTTATAAGTTTAAAATTAAGCATCTCTAGTAATTCTCCAGTTTTGTTCTTGTTGATTTCATGGGCAGGACCTACCAACAAAGAGGGAAGATCTGGACTGAGTCGTGACTCTGTTTCCTGGTTAGTCTCAGTGTTCTGTCTGGGCTTCAACTTCTCCAGGAGGAGGGGGTTCAGGTGAGGCCCTTCATTATCATACACAAACGCGAAGTTCACCATGCGATCCTCCAGTGACATGCTGAGGGCCTCCTTGGCCTGAATGATGCCCATGTTCCACTGGGCCTGGAGTTTCCGTGGCACGGATGGAGTTGCCTGTGTGAAAGCAGTAAGGCTATATGACCAAAGAGGCACCAAAGTGTAGTGAATGCACCTTGCTCTCAAGAGGATGTCATGGGGTGAACTGTGATAAAAAAAACTTTGAACTGTGGAGGGCAGCATTATGCCTCAGAACAAAGCCTCCCAGAAATTATTATAAGAAAGATGCCATAAGCAGACACTTTGCCTTACAGTGAGGGCAATGTCAACACCACCACTGCATAACTGCTGAGTGGCACGAGGCATAGGGCTGGGGAAAAAAAAAATAAAAATAAAAAAAAAGCTTAACACATAATGCAACTGCAATTTTATTTGTGATGTAATTTTAAGTCGAGCTTAATTTCAGCATACACTGTGACAGATTTATACCATTAAAATACAGTATTAACTTTTATGCATTGTAATGCATGGACAAAAACAGAATTACAACAGAATTGTCTAAGGTGTCTCGCTGTTTTTTTTTTTTTCTGATAAAAGATAACAGTTTTATAATAATGACTTCATTACTTATTATGATTATTAAGCAACATTAATAGTCTATCTGTGGTAAGTTAGGGATATGTCAGGTGGTGTCTGTTTATACTCGCCCTGTTATTTATCTATGAATTTATTATTGTTTTTACTCTTATTCGTTTGCTTTTGTTTGTTGTGTGATGAGGGGAAACCGGACCGGACAGGGTGGCACCAATTTCAACATTCTGTGGGTATAAAAAGCTTGTATTGTCAGTAAGTCAAGCTGTCCGCTACTGACATCATTTTTTGTTATTTGGGGCTATCCCTGACTTATTGTGAGTAGTGTATACACACATTCATACACACAGTATATAAAGGAAATAGACACTAGAAAAGCGTAAAAATAATTAACTTTGTCAAATAAACTTTAGAATGAAAACTAATTATATATTAGTTTTATATATTTTATATATTTATATATTTTAAGTAAGCCAAATATTAATCAAACATGACAGATTATTAAAAAATGGCCAAAATGGACATGGTAGATTGACTTCGCTATCTATACAATGCAACTTGGTGGGCTGATTCAAAGGAATACAAGGTGATTTACTGTTTTGTGGACACTGCTGGAGTTGTTCTGAGTCCGTCTGTTGCGTTGGCTAAGCTCCTGGTATTGATCTTCTCCAGTGAAAGACACAATGTTCTTCTCAAGGATGTAGCCTCTTTCTGGAGCATCTCCAAAATACTGTACGTGGTAAAGCAGGCCTGCTCTGATTCTGGGCGCTAAAAACATACAAAACAAACTAAGAATTTAAGAATGATATAAAGTTACATTTGAAAACATTTGAAAAAAATTAAACAGTGACACTTCAACATTTATATTAATAACCTGGCACTTACATAGACCAGGTGGTTGTAACTCACCTTTTGGTTTGTGTTTAAAGTGAATGTGGAATTCAGGGTCTGTGGTCACCATGCAAGGCCACCAGGGGTATCCCGACACTTTAGTCCAAACCACATCACCAACAGAGAAATGGATCAGGAAAGGAGACTCTGTGACCTCCTCTAACAACTCTGGGACGAGACCAAGCTGCAGAAGGAAAAATTTATCAATAGAATCAATAGATTCCCATTCTCTATAAATATGAACAAATAAACACATGCAATAGTGAAACAGCTTTAAAACTTATGTCATAGTTGTATAACAATAAATAACCTACAGAAACCATTTTCTTTAAAACGTATCATTAATTTCCTCAAACTTTATGCACGATTTTATGCAACTACATCATAGACATTTCATATTACCGAGTCAACAGGAGAGATCGACCGATTAAGTGGTTGGGTCAAATAAACAGGCCAATATTTACCATTTTTAATAAGTTCCCATTTCATTCTCAGAAACTTGATAACTGTTGCCAAAGATTTTTTTTTAAAGTTTTTTGGTGACCTAAAGTCTTTTGATGACTATAGGCAAATGCAAGCTCTAGCTTTTGTTTAAAAAATGTGGGAGTAAAAGTTAACCTCATCATCATCATCAGCATCATCATCATCTGCTGCTTCTCCATCTGCAGCATCCGTGTGGTCAACTTGCTCCAGATCCATTAAAGGGGAAGTGAGGTTTGGTTGAGGTTTTGGTTTTTGAGGTCGCCCTCTCCTTTTCTTCTCGTCCTGTCTCATCTCAGGTCCAGATATAGAACCTTCACTGGCTGTGGACAAACTGGTCCCATTGGCACAGCAGGGTTCAAACAGCGGCTGCGAGACCACCTGGGGTATCGTCACCTTCAGCTCAGGTTCTGTATGAGGAGTGCAGTTGTGCTGATGGGTGCCATTGGTGGCTGGGGCTTCAGCACCTTTAAGCATTGGTGGCTCTGGAGCGCAAAGCTTGGGCAGCGCGTCCTGGTCTCCGTTCAGCACCCGGGAGGTGAGGTCTTTGAGCTTCTCATGACTGTGGTTGTTGTGACTGTGGCCAGCCATCTTCTGCAGGACACCGTCTTGTAGTGTGGCAGCCAGCTGTGCAGCAGCTTTGTCCATTAGCAGAGCAGGGTCACTGCTCATATCCCCCCGACCTTTTCGGACACTGAGGGACTCTGGCGGCTGCTTCATGCTGATTGGGTTGGCTGGTTCGGGCATTGAAGGCAAAGAGCTACCTTTAGCGTCCATCCCAAGGAACCCTCCTCCAGGCTCACTGAGCAGCAGGGGAAACACAAATCAATGTCTCATTCCACAGGTTCACCCACAAATCATAAACAATACAATACAGTAGCTTTCAGACACTCTTCCCGTGTGAAATAGTTGGGAATTTAACATTAAATTCACAATTTTGCAATGGTTATGACACAATGGGTTGATATCATCGCATTAGTCATCTATTGATTATTTTCTCGATTAATCATTTAGTTGTTTGGAACATAAAATGTTAAAACATTTTGAAATTTTCATTTGTGGACAAAACAAGACATTTGATGAGATCGTCATTTCCTAGTTTGTAAAACACTCATCAATATTTATTGACATTTAATGGACCAAACAATGAGTGAATTGACTGAGAAAGTAATCACCAGATTAATGATAAGGTGCAGTCACCATACTGATAGAAACAACCTTTGTTACAATGCTAGCAGAAGAATCACATCACGGTATGTATTACTGAATTACTGCAAAGCCCTAAATATCGCAGTAATCGTCGTCTAGTGGGGTTGTTACTGTGGCATCGTATCGTCAGCAAAGATTTTGGTGTCTGCATTCCTAACATTTGACAAAATGGCCCTCTGTTGCTGCAGCAGAGCATGAACAGAGAGTGCAGAGCGGAGGGAGCTGCACCTGTCACATCATGTTCACACCGCGTACTTTTACGCGTTTTTCATGAGCCAGATGAGCCATTGATTACAATTCTGCAGCGACAATCGCTCAAACAATGACACACACACACAAAATATACGTAAGAGGATGACTCAACGCAGCAAACGTTTACATGCATATGAACAAAAGCCGTCGGGGCGGAAGGAAAATCCTCCTCCCCAGAGACTGTATCTTCTTACCGCGACTATTTCAAGTTGTATCTCTCCTGGAAGAACTTAGCTGTAGCTGCTAGCTGCAGCGGTGAGGAGAAAGCAGGGCTGCAGGCTCCGGCGCATGCAGCGATTGCCCAATGAATTTGTTGCTAAACCGTGCCGCGTAATCACCGCATCACCGGCGAGAAAAGCCGCGGAAATGGAAGCAGCCGACAAGTAAACGTTGCACTGGCCATGCAAATACACGCATCCCATTTAGCTACAGCATCAACAACAAGGCTGAACTACTCCAGTCCGAACAACACTTCAGACATTTTGACTCCAACACAGTGCCCCCGATGCCTGCCATAGTAAAATGTCCCACCTACAGCCAGCGATTATCCTGTAGTGTCATGCATGAAATGGGGTCCGACTATAACATGGAGCGGGAGCCACGATGTGGGAATGGCATGGATTTCAGTTGAGGACGAGTGTAATACACAGCCTCATCTCTGTCAGTGCTATAGTTGGCCATTACTCCGCATTCCAGCAAATAGACAAAGCCGACGCTGATGCCGCCGCCGCCGCCCCGACACTACAGTCAACAAACTTAGCAACCAGCTGGCGTAACAAATCAACGCAAAACGCGCATTAATGATTGGGTGTGTGGATGAATGGGTACGGTTGATTGTTCAAACCATGTCGGTAATATGCTCGATTTGTAGGCGCCATGACAGCTCGTTTCAATAAGGCTAGCGGTGCTAGCCAAAGCTAACCAGAGTGCCATTGAAACACAGTCATTTAACATTAGCGCGACGAGCTAGCTGGCTAGCTAGCTAGCTAACGGGTCCTTCGCTGCTAAAATGGATGATCGGCCCGAACAAGTGTCCGGAGAAAAACCTCCGCAGCGGCTGAAAAGCCTCCGGGTCTGACGGTGACGCGACAGAGGGAGTGTGTGTTTGCGTGCGGTTACCTGTTGAATCTCCCGTCGGTGTTTAAAGGCAGAAAGTAATCACATTCATCCTGTAAACGGAGCCTTTCATTCAGGTCGAATCAAAAAAGCTTGCGGGAAACTCAAACCGTGCGGCCGACCAGCGCGAAAAATACTCACGTCCGATTGGTCGACAGCGGAAAGAGGATCCAACCGGTCCTTTCAAAAAAAAAAAAAAAAAAGACAACCGTAGGAAGTGGTTGACCCCGGTGTCCCGGTGTCCCGGTGTCCTCCTCACAGCAGCAGTAGCAGTCACTGACTCAAATGACTTATTTGGTTATTAGCGAGTAGTATGTAAATGATACTGTAATGGCCGCTGCAACTATTTTAATTTAAACATTCAAAATAAAGACGTTAAAAAAGTACAGGTAACGCTGGTAAATGCAAGTTTACATGCATAGATGAATAGTTTTCAATGAGTGTGTGCTCTCTAAATAAATAATAAAAATATTTAAAAAATAATAATTAAAAGTAAAATAAAGCAAAACAGAAAGTGCTGTATGGAACTGAATGTCTCCAAATAGATCCTGGATAATCTACAGGATATATATATATATATATAAATCAATTAATAGATAGATAGATAGATAGACCTGTATTTATACACTGTATACTGATATATATGCAACATATAATTTAGGTAATTTCAACAGCTACCACCACTTCCTTCCTCTCTCCCTCTCTGTGTGTTTCAGTCCACCCCCAGTGATAAAGGACAACAAACTACATCCTCAAAACTGACCACAGAGTTAAATCAACACCTCTAAAACTGTCAGCACAAACTGAACATTACGATCTGTACGGAGGGTGAAAGTGTTGCAGGGTCACTGCATTAGTCTATGTGTGTATCTCTATATAAATATATACAGTATATACTGTATAAAGCATGTTCATTATCCAATTTAGATTAACATATTACTCCCTTTTTTGTGAAATATATGGCTATAATGTTAATATGCTTATTTTAAAGTCATTCCACAGAAAACATGATTTAGTATTCACTGTAGTGTAAAAGAATGAAGATGAATTTTGACCATATCAGCTTTAATTCACAATTAAAAAAACAAACACACATCTCCTCACAAGCCAAAAAACACACAGAAACTCCATAACACATATATGACGACAGTGCGGTAAATTCGAACATAAACCTGCAGTACCAATAAAAGAAACTGCGCGACGTGAAACCAATTGGAATTGTATGACACAACATGTTTCCTGTATTTAAAATGTCTTTCAAAACAAAAGTTCTTTGTATCTATGCAGTTCAATGAAAGGGCGTTCTGAGTAATGTAAATAGCAGTAGTGTATTTGACTTGTATTTATTCTTACCATTAACATTTCATAGTCATTATTTTCTCCCATTAAAAAAACCCTGTCGCCACATGCATGCAGCTCAAAAGGCAACACAAACTAAAGCGCTAACTTTTATTTTTTTAAACTTGCAGGAAGTGCTGCTCCATCACACGTCACAGGTCGTCTCGCCTCGCGCACACGCTAACGCCACAGCTAGTGCCGGTTTGACGTCACTCGGCTAGCTGTCATCCACGGAACAGGGAAGGGCACATGACATGGAGAGACATTTCCATTTGAACAGTTATTAATGCGTCGTAGCGTGTTAAAAGCTTACAAAGATTTCTGGATCTCCGTCTCGCTTGAGTTACCGTCCTTTTTTTGGCCTCCCCCCCTCCGGAACAAACAGTAGCTAGCTAAGTGGCTAACTAGCGTGTTAGTTAAGTAAAGGCAGCGAGTGGAGATAGAGGGGAAAAGAAAACATCCTCCGCATGGCGTCAATCCTCTTTACCAGGTCCGTGGCACCTTTAATGAAAACGTCACGGACATTAAAGAATGAATTCCGTAAAGGTAAATATACATTTTTTTTTATTAATTAGTTTGTTTGTTGCTAAGCTAACTTAGCTGTGGTCACGTTAGCATATAGAGGACTTCTGCCTCCACAGAGGAAGGTGGTGAGAAACATCTGGGTTTCCGGGAGGATGATGAACGAGTGAGGGTGAAGCGTTAATAGCACATGACGTATGCGTATTAGACAGTAGCAAACAATTGAACTCCGTTAAATTACACAGTAATGACCACCTGGTGTCAGTGCTGACATTGCAGGTAGTTGCATGACCCCGCTTGACTCAGCGTTTCTGAGCATCACTCCTGACGGATGAGAAGTGAACAGGTAGAGAGAAGCACTCGCCGGATGGAGGAGCTGGGTTATTTGAGGACAGCTTTGTTTCTGTATTAACCAGTGGCGGCGCTGTGCCTCTGTTGCCATGGCAAACCACTGGATCCACTGGATGGCTGCCTATGTGTGATGTTGAAACACAAGGAAGTGGAATGTAAAGGGATAGTTCAGGGCTTTCCTTTTAAAAAATGTGGTTGTTATCATATTGCATTTAACCCATGCTTATTACACGGCATCCTATGGCACATCACATTATCAACGCTGAGCTAGTTGAGGTTGCTGCTGTTAGAATGGTTAACGGACACTCATGACGACCACTTTAAATGACTGGAAAGCCACAGTAAATGTGTTTGTATTTGCGTTGGCGCATTAACACTGTGTTTATAAATAGATGACAGGATCATGATGGGGATTTGTCTGTCTGAATTGGACAGACTGAGACTGTACTCTTGGCTTTAGGCCCAGATTATCAGACAAATTGCGAGAGGAAAGGTCAGTGCCTGTTATAACTCCACCTCACGAACACATGAGTGTGATTTTTCCCGCCACGTATTCATCTTCACATCCTCACATCCTGCTAGTGATCATGATATAAGTATAACCATGTCTTCATCACAAAACTACTTTTGCATAAAGCAGGATGATAGAATATTTGGATAATCTGTTGACAGTAATCCCAGCTTTAACCTGGAAGATACATAATCTTTGACAAGGGTTGTAACACTGATCAGCCTTTGCTGCTGCCCGCTGTGACCGCTGAACTTTGACTTCCACACTGTATCTGCCCAATGAAACTAAAGCACTCATTAAGGAAAAGGCTGTAAAGCCAGTCATAGTAAAGATTAGAGCTTTATCACAGAGCAGAACTGATATAGGGGGCTCTAAAAAATAGATTAGTTGATTATTCATTGATTAATTTAAAAAAATAACAAATATTATTTGCTAACAATTGCTAAGAGTGTTTCATTATAATAAAAATAGTTCTTACATACGTATTTCAGCTTCTGATTTCTTTGCTCAATATTACATAGGAACCATTAAACCGTTTTGCTTTGTGGACAAAACAAGTAATTTGAGAACATAATCATTTCAAGGTTTGGTAAACACTGAACAACATTTTGTGATATATGCAGATTAATGTCATTAATGATTATAACTAAGAACTTGAACATATGAGGATCAAACACTGCAAATTTTAAAAGGAAATAATTAATAATCTACAATGATTTACAGGCCATTTAATTCAAAATTATGTGGATGTCCATCTATATTACCCAGCTTCCAAGAAGTGTTTATGTTTTCAGGCTATTCAAAGAAAATATACAGTTACATTTAATTTCCCAGCATTTAATGCTCTGCAAATGGTTGTAGTACTATTAATTATGATTATTTTTTATAACTTAATAATCTTTAGATTGGGGCTGCACTGTTTAATCAATGATTAATCTATTACTAAATTGATTGGCAACTAAGTGTTTTCTTAGGAGTGTCTCCTCAGATTTCTTTGCTCTGATTAATTGGTCACTTGTTTGGTCCAAAGCATTTCAGAAAACGTTGATCAGTGTTTCCCACGCCTCAAAAAGATAATGTTATCAAATGTTTTAGTTTTGTCCATCATTGTTTATTCTTAATGATTTCTTTGTTATATGGAGCAAAGAAACCTGAAAATGTTCACACTTAAGCTTAAAAATCCGAAAAGTTGTTTTAGTTATTAAAGAAAACCACTCTAGTAAACAACCAATGTCTGATTATATAGCCCGGTGATCTACTTATGCCACCAACCTTTCTTTTTCTTTTCCTGTCTCTATGTCCCTTACACTATACAGTATATACAGTATATTTAGTGCAGTTAATCACCTGAAAACTGGTGTGTGTTTTTTGTGTTTAATAGCTGCACATAGAAATAACTGGGGTTAAAGTAACAGCCTGATTAGTGGAGCACTAGCAGGTCATTTACTACTCACGGGGTACTTGAGGAAGTGATATAAAAGTGCCAGTTTAACAATTTACAGCCTGACTGAACCCTGCGGGCTGCTGAGTACAGCAGGGCATGAACCGGTCATGACCTTTCATGACCAGACTAAGGTCTATTTAGGGTCAGGAAAGACCAAATCAAGCCCACACTGCCACTGTAAAAATAAGTCGTATCTTATTCATCTAGTCAGGAGGGGCGGTCAAGTGAAGAAAATATCAGCTGTGTCACAGCAGTCTACCATGATATCTCAAGAACAATATTTGTGATGGTATTTTACAGAATTTAAAAATAAGAGTGTTTGTTTTGATATGGCAAGACGCATTTATGATGCAAAAATGGGCTGCAACTAACTATCGATTCATCTGTAAATTAATTTCTTGATTAATCAATTAGTTATCGGTCCATAAAATGTGAGAAAATGTTGGTCGTTGTTTCCCAATCCATGAAATGAATGACAGATGAACTGATTATGAAAATAATAACTGATTATGAAAATAATTGTTAGATGCCGCCCAAGATTAATGTTTCAGCCCTATTGCATTGTTACTAGGGCTGCAAAAACGTATCAACGAATTGGTTTTTAATAGACTACTAAATGGATTGGAAACTGTTTTGCTTGTGCCATATAACAAAGAAATCATACAATACATTTTTGATATATGTTGTGCAGCCATACTAATAAAGTGAATTAAAGATTTTATTTTATTATAAAATAAGCATTAGGAGTAAACTGTTCATGAGTTAGAGCAGTGTTAGAATTAATCATGGCTGTGGAGTCAGAATTAGCAACGGATCGGCCTAATATGATGTATCCCAGAGCTTTGAATCCTCAGGGTGGGGATGAAACCACACATAAAACAGAGTGTGGATGTGTGGTCACTTGTTTCGGGTCAGTACCAAAGGTCAGGGTGTGTGAGATAATCTACTGTATTTCCAGGGATTTCTCTCACTCAGCCACAAAGGTGACTCTATTCCAGTGAAATCTGCGTCGTCCCCTGCTCGTCGTTTCCATCAGGACCTGTTGGATTCATTCCAGCCGGCCATGTGAGAACCAGAGGGAGGGTGTGGCTAAGCCACCTGCTCTCTGATGATTGGCCTGCAGAGTCTCACCACTCCTCCCTCTCCCTCTCGGTTTTATAGTGGCCTCCGTGTTTTCCGTCTCCTCTGTGGGCCTCACACAGGGTGTGAATATTATGTTCCCCCATTAACCGCAACAGTGTGGAGACAGTTACACAAAAACAATACTCTGGATTTGTTGAGGAAGTTCCTTATCGAATTCAAACAATAGTAAGCTGTAAAAAAAAATAATGCTGGAAAAGTAAGAATCAGAATCAGGTAAAGCTTTCACAATACCAGGAATTTGTTCTGGTAGTTGGTGCAAGTTTAAGATGAACAAATAAATATAGCTGTATGCAGCAATATTGGGTCCTTGCTTCCTCAGTGTCTCATCATGGGTCCATAAAAGCTTTTTCACAATCTCACCCTGGTGGGCGCGTGTGAGTGCCAAATTTTATGCGCTTAGGTGAAAGCAGCTGCTTTAGGGGGCGCTGTGGAACAATTTTGCCCTGCACAGTCCTGGGACCCACATAGGACTTGAAGGTGTGCGACTGTCGACGATTGTGTCAATATTAGTGAGAATTTGAAGATCTGTTTGCTGTCAGGACCAATTTCCCCAGTTTATTTTTGTGCACATCCAAATTTGTGCCATTGCCATGGTAACGCTGTTTAACAAAATGTCATGATATTCACCACACAGAATCACCATTGTGTTTTTAACAATTTGACCAATTTTGACAAAGGTATGATAATGAAAATCCCTGTGAGCACAGTGTTTTTGTAAATATTATTTTCAAAAGAAAAATATGTCAGTGTAGAATGACACCTTAAGAAAAAAAACAGCAAATGTAACCACAATGAAAATTATAAAGATTATATAATTTTCTATTTTTTCCTTGATGAATCGATTAGTTGAATGGTCTATAAAATGTTGATGTTCTCAAATGTTTTGTCCACGATCCAAAATTATTTGGTTTTTATGATTTTAATGAAAATATTCACATTTAAGAAGATGAAACACAAGTGAACTTGTTTTAATTGTTAAAAAAAATACAAAATGATGAATTGGCTATCAAAATAGTTGGCGATTAATTTAGTATTTGATTAATATTTGATTCATCGATGCAGCCTGAATGAAAATAAATATTAGCTGCAGTCTGTCTGTGTGTTCTTGGCCGATTAATGACTCATCATCAAAACTCAAAGCACCTATTTTTTTTCTTTTCTTCTCAGGGAAACTACAAGACACTGCCTGTTTCAGCTGCACAGCCCTCAGACTCTCCAGTCCCATGTAAGTAAAAAAATAAAGAAAAAAATATTTTTATTAAACAGTGTCTGCAGCTCCTGACAGCATCTGAAAATAACATAATTTATATGAAAACATACATAGGTATAAAATAATTATAGTATATATATATATATATAAAATAAACACATACACATACATTTTTTTAGAAATGAAAAATAAAAAAAACTACATATCTACAGCCTATTTAACCCAGTCATTTTGAATCTTGTCCCCCCTGTTGTCCAGACCTGATGGACACCGAGCTGCCAGTTTGACTTCAGTTTCCATAGTTGTTCCTACCCTCCCTGTGTCAGGCCAGAGTTGGGCCTCACAGCGTCTCTTCTGCACTTTCCGCCTGAGAACCTCCACTTCACTGCACCCTGCGATCACTACAGGACCCCAGTGGACGACCGCGCCGCGGCAGGACATCGGCAGTGTCCGGTGGATTCACACATCAGGGGGGAGATGGGACGATTCAAAGGTAGAGAAGTCGCTGCGGTCCATAAAGGACAAGAAGAAGCTGGAGGAAGGGGGTCCGGTGTACAGTCCCACGGTCGACGCGGCACCTGCGAGGAGGACGATCAGACAGTGGGTCGTAGACGAAGTCAAACATTACTACCACGGTTTCAAGCTGCTGTGGTTTGACACCACGATTTCTGCGCGAATGCTGTGGAGCGTCCTACACGGACATGTCCTGTCCCGACGCGAGAGGAGACAAGTGAGTCAGTCCTGCACGCAGGAAACATAGGTGTTGTTGTGAAAGTTTTATGATCAGGATCATGTGGAGCAGCCACAATCAGACCGTGTATTTACATCCTTTTAAAACTGATTATAGCATAAAACTAGGCTACATACATACTATACTACTAACATATCGGTTAGTATGTGATCATTCAGGTGGTCAGGGAATGCACATGTTGGTAGAGGTAGACTGATTAATCGGTTTGGCCGATAAACCAGGCTGGTATTTGCCATTTTTATTCATGAGTATGGATCAATAATTACTTTTTAATCAAACAATTTTTTGTTCACTGAAACTTGAAAATTGTTGCAATTTGTCCAGTCCATTTGTAATCAGAAGTAGAATTTCCAACTCAAAAACTATAAAATCTAACTCGGAAAGTCGGAGCAACCTCACAAACCCAGACATTGCATGCCACTCGTACAGACTCTGCAACTTTTATTGTTAATTGCACTTCTGTCTTCTGTCTGTTTCACAGGAAGTCAGTAAACATAGTACTGTTCAATTTTTATCTGTGGACATGTTGCTACGCAGTTTGTGTGTGCTAAAACATGTAGAGCACTGTTAGTGACTGGTAACGCTAACAATAGCTAGCCCGGGATAAGTGAAAGTAAGCACTTTTTTTTCACACCTGAAAATGTCGGGAATTGAATGCGGATAACTACTTCATTATAATTTCCAGTCTTCACCATTTCCTCCCATCAAGACTGGAATGCAGCTCTTGAGTTTTTTTAAAACTTAAACAAAGCGGCAGTGTTTTAAAACCTCTCTGTCTTTGGGTGTGGTTGACAGGTGTATCAGAAGCAAAAGCAAAAGCGATGTGATTAAAGCAAAAGCTTGTGTTTTTAAATCCATAAATTCATCAGTATGTCTGTAGCCAGAGTTTAAAGGTTTAAAGTGCTCAGTAAATGAGGCTAAGTGAGGCTACGCTTACTCGTAGTACAAAATGCAATCAACAAGTCCTTTCCTGCTGGTCCTCTAATTAAAGAAACTCCACCCGAAAACACTAGGAGTGAACGCTGTAGTGGAACTGTGAATTTTGGCTGCACATTCTCGCTAACTTGTGGCTAATGGTTTGGCTTCATCATGTCTTCCCAGCTTGTTGTGAAGACAAATTGAATCAAAATTGGCTTTTTGAAAAATAAATCACTGACCCGAGCTTTAAATGTGAATTTCTTTTGGTTTCATTCAGATAAAATTGAATGATTGAGTCCAATCACCAAACAAGTGTTGTTTTTTAACTGAGAAACAACAAGATCAACCTCCAAAACCCATCTTTCAAATCATTATTTTTTTTTTAAATATTTAATGTTTGAAATGAATATCCAAGTAGACTTTTCATGAAACCCCCCGGTCTATAAGCATGATCTCTTGTATGAGGCAGTAACATTTTCTGCACATTAGTCAGCGTATTATACTGTATTTAACAAGCCAAATTGCTTTTGAAATAGTTTTATAGTGTCTGTCTGCAATCAGCAACTCATTGTTATTTGGGATATTGTTGACAAATCTGCTTTTGTTGTCACTCTAAACTATAAATATGGGAATGGAAAGTTTTACAGCTCCAGTATCAACAATAAGTGATGGGGTGGGGCTTATAGCAAATGGTGGATTACTGGTAAACTTTGGCCATATGTGGCACAAGCCATCCAAAAGTCTGCTTGACTTACATCTGAACAGAAGCAGCGATGGGAAAAGTGATCCACCAGCCACTCGTTCATACTGCATACATTTTTGGACTCTTACTCAGAGTTTACACAGTGGTTAATCAGCTTTTGTCTAGAGACCGGGACATGACTGAGCCGGGATTCTTGTCAGACAGCTCAGACATCTTGTTCTTTAATGTTTAATCCACAGCTTCTCGAACCTAATGGGATCAATTATAGAAATTAGCAGCCGCTGAGTGTTTTTTATCAGACTCGTAGTGCTGTTGCTGCGCTGCCTGATTAAAACTCTTCAGGTAGAATCTTTGCGTGTTGCCGCTTTGATGAGAGAAAAGTCTCAGACAACTTTACCCAAGTTTTTAAACCTTTCTCTTGAACATAACAGCTTTTATGATGCATGAGCTGAGGCATCTTGAGGCAGTTTTTGTGCATTTTTTAGTGTTTAAGGAACCATTTTAAAACCACATTCACTTATTATTCGGTAGCCTGTTAAAATATTGGTAACTAGTGATTTTAATTCTTATAAACCACATGTTAAAATGGTTCCCTAAGAATTTTTGTTTTCAGAAATGTACTTACTCTGCTGTATAATAGGGATGAGCCAATACAATACTCGGTATCATTATAGGTCTGATACAATCCAAAAATCTTATATAGTGCATGCGTCACTGTGCACGGACTGTAAAAAATTTAAATAAAAATCATCAATAGCATTTTAGCTGAGTCATGTTATTTTTAGGCTATATACGTAGCTAAGATATAATGGGTTATAAAGCAGCACACAGGTTGTTTCTCTGGATTCATGAAAATGTTTCTCTTGATATGTTTGCTTCTCAGAGAGTGACAATACATTATTTTACTTTATTTCTTTAGCTTTTGTTGTTAAATGAAGGATATCTGTGTGTTTGAAGCAATGAAATTGCCTGTAAATATGGTCAAACTCTGCTATAACACAAATCATTTATTAAGTTATTAAGAGAGTTTTCTAGATAAAGACAATTTTGTCGATTCCATGTATTTTTTAATTAATATATTTAATTTAGTGTCATCACAACATGACTATATCCAGAATCTAAGACCATATCTTGCCTCATGTCACAGTAGATATACTGTAATATCAATATATCGACCAAGGACTGTGCTTTGTGGGATTTTGCTAAAGAAACAGGTAATGAATCTAAGTACTGTGCTAATAGCTGCTGTTGGTCAGTGCTCATGATGACCCCCCTCCCACCATCCCATCTGCACCTTTTCAAATGCAGCTGACTCCCTCGGAGCGCATGTCCCCAACCCATCTGCATCCCATTCATGAGGCCCGGACTGGCTTTGCCTCCTTAATCTCCTCCTTTCATATTCACTTACAATACTCCGGCCTCCGTTTAAGGCTCCTTCCATTTTAATCTGTCGCCCCCGTCTGCTCTCCTTTTGATGTTGAGCTCTGGGAGATGATATACATGTAAATGGACCTGCGGACAAAGGGCTATTCACTGAGCCTGACCTAAATCCTTCACCCTACTGGTCCACTGATGTGCAGGTGGAAAAAGGGCAGAGAAAGAAGGAATGTTTTTGGCCTTCTCCCATTGGAGCTGTGTCTGTAAGCCACTGGTCAGGACTGTGTCGTGGTGCGGTCAGTTAGCCACAGTTGGACAGCTGTACAATGAAGCGGACTAGTGTCTGTGAGCTGCTTGTACACTCGGAGGATTGTTCGGGTTCTGTCCTGAACAAATGAGCTTCCTGTTGGGGCAGTTTTTGAGCTTTGTGAGGCACAATGTTCACTTTGGCTCAGGACTTTGTGTAAAAAACACACACCAGTGAATTAGGCGGTTTGTGTTGCCCTGGGTGCGTGTGTGTGTGTGCAGATGTGCTTGTTTCCTCTGTAGAACCCTTTTCTTTGTCGGGACCAGTGTAGTCCCCATGGAGACCAAAACCTGGCCTTAATGAGGCAGAACCTCATTTCTGGTTTAGTGAAGCATTGAATTGTAGTTAGTTTAGGATAAGACATGAACTCGTTTGGGATAACACTTTGTTGTGTTAAGTCGAATAGCTGCACAAACCGATGTGTGCCTTTGTTTCTGTATGTTTATCTTTGTGAGGACCAATAACTGTATAAACCAGGGCTGTCAAACTAATTTTAGTTCAGGAGCCACATACAGTGTAATTTGATCTCAAGAGGGTCGACCCAGTAAATTAATAGCATAACAACCTATAAACAAAAAGAAATCCAAATTTCTCTTTGTTTTGCATTTAATGAAGTATCTTTTTATAAAGCATATTATGAACAACCTGACATTTCTTGAGAATATAAATAAGTGTAATATTATACCTAAGTTCACTATTTACACATGTGCATTAAAACTTACAGATCACAGTGGATCGACAAAGGCACTAAACACTTATCAGTTATCTGGAACAGAGAAAAATAGTAGTTCACATACTGATTAGATTCTAATCATTATGTGATACTTTCTCAAATTCATTATGTGGGCCGGACTGGACCCTTTGGCGGGCTGGTTCTGGCCCATGGGCCGCATGTTTGATACTCCTGGTATAAACCATAAGGAGTGAAGACATTTTGTCTGGTCCTCACAACTTTAAATGGCTTTTTGGGGGTTAATGTCTGGTTTTAGGGTTAGGGTTAGCCTTAGGTTTAGGTTGAGGCTTAGGCTTAGGGTTAGGCATTTAGTTGTGATGGTTAAGGTTTGGGAAAGGGATGAGGAAATGCATTATGTATGAGTGTCCTCAGTAAGGATGTTGTGTGAGAATGTGTGTGTGTGTGTGTGTGTGTATTAAAAGTGCTGAAAGTTCAAAACTGAGCAGACAAAAGATAAAATGAAGCAAACATCACAGGATTCCCTCAGGCTTTTCAGCTCAACTCTGCTCTCTGCTGGATACATGACTAAAGTGCCACCAATTTTAAAGTCTCTACATCAACAGCTTCCTGATTGTTTTAGAAACGATTTTAAGCATAATTTACTGTTTTCTGAAGCTTCTACAGCGGCTGAATTCCTTTAGATCGTTGCTGTCCAGATTGCTGTCCATATTTTCTTTGGGTCCCCAAACACATTTTTAGAATACCCCCAACTTTTTAGTGAAGATGTGAATATGTTTTATATAAGATGCATAAATTATGTCTTAATTAATTTACCAAATATATCGTTGATGATTAATGTGCTAATTAATTCAGTGCAATATTGATATACTTTATCAGCTGTCACTGGTCTACAGTGGGAGCTCAGAAACACGGGTCTCTCAGTTAGTGTTTGCATTACGTAAGAAAATTTTTAATGATTGTGTTAGTCTGACTAAAATTAGATTTTTAAAATACATGATGCAAACATGTTTGTCCATCTAAAATCAGTTATATTAGTTGGACTAATACACCAAGATGATAGATAATGCAGATGGCAAGCAAATTACTATTTCATGTAAACATTAAATTGGATCCAAACTGGTATAAGTGGTTTGTGCACATTACATAGTGCCTGCCCCCCAGGCTTCGACCCTTAGATAATCTATATTACCCAAGGATAATAGTCAACCATCAAACACGTAATACTGACAAGCTGAGAGCAGGCATATCGCCACTTAGCGTAGCAGGACACACTTCATTCAACAAATCGATTCCCGAGCTAATGCCTATACACGGGGGCAAGGACAGTACACTTATAAATGAATAAAGACTTAAAAATAATACAAGTACACAAAAATCAATGAAAACACAAAATCAATATACCCAGGCAAAAGTAAATGACATTTTGGAGCTTGACTAAATTTGAACTCTGACAGTAAATGTAGGAGTTTCCTCAGTTGTGTTTCATTTGTTTTGTGTGTTGATTAGTTTGGTGGTTGTGGAGCCAGGCCTTTGACTGACATCACATGGTATAAAAAGTGCTCTATAAGTAAAATCTGATGTATTTATTGATTAATTGAACTGCAGCCTAATGGAGATGAGTGGCACTGACACTAAGAGGCCTTTCACTTATTCATTACTGAACATCCAGATAGAAGCAGACACTCATCTACATTTGTATCACTAAAGTCTTTCATTTCCTCCTCAGTTTCTCAGAACGTGCGCAGACATCTTCAGACTCGTTCCCTTCCTCGTCTTCATCATCGTCCCCTTCATGGAGTTCCTCCTCCCCGTGGCTCTGAAGCTCTTCCCCAACATGCTGCCGTCCACCTTCGAGACACAGTCAAAGAAGGTAAAAGCACCTGGGCCTCTTGTTTTCATACAGACGACAAACATCAGCTGAGGTTTCGGGATTATACTTTATATTATTTTGATGTTGTGGTATTTTTCAAGCTGTTGTAGTTGCAATTACAGTCAGATGATTCTACACATATAGAAAGTTAACGATAACTATTTAATCTTAAATTTCTGCCAAATTAAAATCATTTCACTTCAGTTTTACACACATTTTCATAGGTCATGAAAATAGCTTTTGATTGTCCGTTGAGCGATTAATCTGAGGTGGTGGGAGTAAACTTAATTATTCCATAGATTATGATTTTAAATTATGTCCTGATAAAATGTGATTTACATTTTAATCCTCATTCATCACACAGACTTTTCACCTGAGATCCCGATGATGGGATTAGAGCGTTGTCTCACTCTGACACAGGGCTAATCCTAATTACAGTCTAATCTAAAACCACAACAGGATCCCTGACGTGTTGTTCCACTCGGCTGTGTTAATAATTGTTATATTGTATAAATATCCTTGTTTATTGGTTATTTAAAGTTAATTCTTGTTTTTTTTTTTACATTAATTTCCCATCAGATTTCCTTGTTGTTTGTTGGTACACTTTGTTGCCTTAAGAGAGAAAAAGCTATCATGGGGGATTGTTACAGACTAAGTTGGTTAATTTTTATTTTTAATCACAATGTTAGACGTAGTATTGATTGTAGATTATCTGTTGATCTAAATACCGATCTGATGGTTTTCTTGAAGACATTTTTAGAAGGATGATAGATATTTAAGATAATTTTTTCTTTTGTCATGCCACATGTTCAATTTGTGACGTGCTGTTTTCAGGAAGAGAGGTTGAAAAAGGAGCTGAGGGTCAAACTGGAGATGGCCAAGTTCTTGCAGGACACCATCGAGGAGATCGCTCTGAGGAACAAAGCTGCAAAAGGCGACGCGGCTGAGGAGTTCTCCACCTTCTTCCAAATGGTGTGTGTCTGCTCCGACCAAGCAGCAAACATGAACAGAAAAACAAGCTCTCTGCTGCCCTCTGGTGGTGGAAACAGTAAAGAGTAAAACAAGCTTATGTTTGACTAAATTAAAAAAGAAATTGTTTCATTTTTAGGTTCACACAAAGGGGTATTTTTGTCTGAATTTCTGACCGGATTTGGACAAAAATCCAAAAATTATTGTCTTAGGTTGGGTTCAGTCATATCAGTTGACATAATTTCAAATTCAAATTCTTTTACTGAATTGTAAGGGGAATGTAAACAGCTTTATTGAAAAGGCAATGTTAAAATTCAATAAACAGATGTATAACGTGTA
This sequence comes from Brachirus orientalis, assembly GCA_016785285.1. Classification (NCBI taxonomy): domain Eukaryota; kingdom Metazoa; phylum Chordata; class Actinopteri; order Pleuronectiformes; family Soleidae; genus Brachirus; species Brachirus orientalis. Next base: position 188,394 of record JAFBJR010000068.1, read on the forward strand.
AACACAAGTGATAATAAGTAGCAACTGATGAGTGGTTGACCCAGTGTTTCTGTTTAGAACTGCGGTTTACTATTTAATACAGGATATTAAATGCAATGCACAGGTTATTGAAGCCATCCACGATGGATGTATCATTTATCTACACAATATACCCCAGTGGTTGGATTATGTAAATAGTTATCAGAGTTACAGTTCAGCAAAAGTCAACGTAGAAGAACCTATTGTCGTTAATGGTGAGTGTGAAATTTAGTCATAAATTCTGTAAGTACTTATGAGTAAGTACTGCTGATAACTCATAAGGTGTGTATCTGCCTTCGTGGGGCTAATAGCTGCTTCCTCCTGGGCGAAACGCTAACTATTGTTGTTTTATCGTAGCCACAATTAAAGGCTAACAACCACCTGCTGGACAGTCAGAGTAGTTTCAGCTTACAAAATGAACACTGCGAACATATGTGACCAAGACAACTTCCTGCTCCAATCTTCATGTGAGAACGACAAACTTGGCAAAACTCTTGGAACCAGTTTTCTGCAAATCATGTCTGAAAACAACTTAAAAATCTGTTTTATTAAAACTGTTTCTCTTAAAAAGTCACACGTTCTTCTTTGTCCTTGTAGATCAGGAACTCCGGAGAACGTCCCAGTAACGAGCAGATCTTGAAATTCTCCAAACTGTTCGAGGACGAGTTGACTCTGGACAATCTGACACGACCTCAGCTGGTGGCTCTCTGTCGCCTCCTGGAGCTCCAGTCCATTGGGACCAACAACTTCCTGCGCTTCCAGCTGATCATGAAGCTGAGGACCATCCGAGCTGACGACAAGGTAGGAACAGCGCCCGAAACGACTCCCTCTGGACTTTTGGTCTCAATATTTTGTGACACTGATGAAAGAATGAGGTGTGTGGATCATGTGAAGCCCTGTGTGATCTCAGAAATGTGTGTTTATCAGCTGATAGCGGAGGAAGGAGTGGAGAGTCTGAACGTGACTGAGGTGCAGGCAGCCTGTCGTGTTAGAGGGATGAGGTCACTCGGAGTCACAGAAGAACGACTGAGAGAGCAGCTCAGCCAGGTATCGAACTGCAACAGCAACAAGGATGTCGGATGTCGGAGGGTTTAATTAGCTTTAAGGATGCAACAAATGACTATTTTCACATTTGATTAATCTGTTGATTATTTTCTCAACCAAGTGCTTGTTTGCTCCTGCAAAAAGTTTGATTGGTGTTTCTCAAAACCACGAAATTATGTTCTCAAATGTCTTGTTTTGTCCACCAACCAAATAATTAATTCACAATTTACTTTTTCTTTCCTCAGTTAGGGCCCATATTCATTGTTTGTTGTTGTCTTCTGTGTTTTAATGTTTGCTTATTGACCTTTCATTGTGTTAAAGCTGATGAATTTAGGGCTGCGATGATAAATCCATTATTAATCAATTACCAAATGAATCGCCAAATATTTTAATCATTGACTAATTGGTTTAACTGGGTTTTTTTTTTAATAATTAAAACAAGCTTTCTGATTTTTCAGTTTCTTGAATGTAAAAACTTTCTGGTTTCTGTGCTGCAGATAACAAAAAAACAATTATAAAAGTGAATCAAATTAAACTAAATTTAATAATTTTGGGGAAAATCTGATCAACATAAGCTATCAACTAAACTTCTTCTTTGGTATTTAACATCAGTTTACATCTGTGATGCTGCCTTGCCCATTACTCAGTCCGTCATATTCTATCAGTCCTGTCACACTAAGAAAGTTTTTGGGTTTAAAAAAAAGGAAATTCGTTTGCTTTGCCAGTTTTAGTGTCTTTGAATTTTTCAAAGGTCCAGTGTAATAATCAGTGACATCTAATGGTGAGAATGCAGAGTGTAACAAATGGAGGCTCACCTATTTCTTTGTGTCAGGGAACTACGTTGGCTTTTACATACCAGAACAGATGAAAACACACTGTAGTTTCCTCCTCCATCCTCCGTGTTGGTCTATGGCAGCCTCTCTTTGTCTATAGCACATATAAAGGGCTTATTCTAAGTTCTATAAGAATTAAAGCAATTATTCAATCATACAAACATACTCCTGGGTATTTGATAAAATATCTGCCAGTGAACCTGCCTAAATGTCACCCACTGCACCTTTTAAGCCTTATAAACAAAGCTTGTCTCCCCACGATGAAGATTACCGGTACTCGGTTTAAACAGATTTTAAGTCCTGTATGTCTTTCAAACTTTGATCTTTGTGTTGTCTGAAGTGGTTGGACCTGCACCTGAACCAGCAGATTCCCACCTCTCTGCTGCTGCTGTCTCGGGCCATGTACCTCCCTGACACCCTGTCTCCTGCTGACCAGCTTAAGACCACACTGCAGACACTGCCTGAGATGGTGGTATGTGCAAAGAAAGTCAAATTTTTAACAGCATTTTGTTCCAGTGTGCAAAAGGCTCAAACTTTCTAAAAACATCTTTAAAAATTTTGATTTAAAGAGATTTTTCTCTCTGCTCTGCTGTGCTTGCTCCTCTCCAGACAAAGGAGGCTCAGTTGAAGGTGGCAGAGATGGAGCTCTCTAAAGTGGACAATAAGACCAAACTGGAGACGACTCTGCAGGAGGAAGCGGCCATTCGCCAGGACAACAAGGAGCGTGAGATGGAGAGGCTGGCTGATGCCGCAGAGAAGGTCACAAAAGTAAATGACGCCTAATGTGTTTTATTTGTTATATAAAACATTCAACTTCCGTCAGCAAAAAGCTAAAAGACATATTTTATGTAACTGACCTTACTTGAGAGTAAAGTAGACAGACAGGAAGAGGATTTGACATTTGAGATAAGATGGAGATGGAGATGTTTAAACTGATAAGTGCCTGCTTTTATTGTTTGGTATCTTTTATTACTGGATAAAAGAAAAGAGCTCTGGGATTCTATCATGCAACACTCAGGACCAAAACAACGCCATGTTGGCAGGAAGCAGTCAGACACAGACATACAGTACTGTGCATAAGTCTTAGGCCACCATTAGATTTGTTGTTTTAGCAATGCCGTAATGACCATACTGTACAATTATTTCTCAATCACTTTATTGGAACACATCCTGAAAATATGGAGAAACACATATGCAGTTTGAAAATAACATCTTTTTCAACAAAAATGCTTCTATAATATCAAATATTTAGTGTGAGCTACATTTCCACTTGAACAATAACACAACCATGGCTCTTTAAAACCTGGAATGGAACCCTAATGTTATTGGTCAAACCTGTGTTTCTCCTACTATTTCATGCCAACAAATAGCTGCTGTGAAAAAGGTCTTATACCTGGTTTACTCCAGACATGTTGGAGCATTACATACACATGTTGCACAAGTTCAACTCACTGACAGGTTGATCATATAGTAGAAGACTGACTTTTAGTCACGTCTTTTCAATCTAAACGCCGACGATCACAAAACTGACATAAAAACAACAAAGCTGCTGGTGGCCTAAGACTTATGCACAGTACTGTATATGACCAGCAGCTCATACACCAGGAAATATGTCAGCTTTTCATAAAACATGAAGATGGTGCATCAATGTTTTCCTGGGAAGGTAAAGCAGTCGGAGACAAGCAAACAGATCTACAAAGTTCAAACAGTTGGATCCATGACATAAAACATGCTCAAAGTGAGTATAGAAGTGGGTACAGAATCCATTGCTAACATACTTTAATATCTTTACATGCTTTTAGTGCCGTGTGGAAGCTTTGTCCACAGTAGGATTCGTCTTTGTTCGGCTTCTCCCCTTAGGGGTCCCCACAGTGGATCATTTGCCTCCATCTTGTCCTTTACATTGTGTCCTCTTCTGTTACTTCTGTTATATTAAGTCTGTCATGTTCTGTGAAGTCCGGTGCTAACTCGGCTTTTCCTGCCAACACGGCAGAGTAACTGAAATGAATTTCCAACATCTGGAGCGCTATTGGGGGAAAAAACTCAGTCACACTCAGTTTTATCCACGTGATTTATTCACTCCTGAGCTGGTCACTGTCTTGTGCATCAGGGTGAGATGGAGCTGGAAGCAGAGAGGACGAAGCAGAGGAAGGCGGAGCCTGAGTTGGCCGTCGATTCAGAGACGCTGAAGGACAAAGCTCCTGTCTTAGAGGGAACCAAGGTAACATCTTTGTATTTACTGTAGATTCAGTATGTCATTGTTTACACAAAAAGCCCGTTCAGACCTGGCATGAATGTCAGTCCTGATTGATCTGATCACGTCTCGTGTCCTCAGAGCTGATCGCATTCAGAGGTGGTTTGACTTCAGTTTTTATTTTAAAACTCTTAAAGCACTGGTGCCGTTCATTTTTCAGGCGCTTTAAAACGCATGTCACATGACGTTCGGAGCTCTATACCAGGACTGAACGCCACTAAAAGCTCACTCATGTGCTATTATGTGTCTTGATGATACAACACTGTAACAAGGTGAACACATCAGATGCCTGGGTCTGCAAAATTTCCTTTAAATATCATCTCAAACGTACTTTAATATCTGTGATTCTTGTCCCTCTTCTTACAATTACAAAAGAAAGTTAGAGGTCATGGAAGACGCTGTTTTTTTTTAGTCTCCATTCAACACTAATCTTCCTCCTCATAATAAAATTTAAAAAAATAAACAGCATTTGTTTCAGTTAAAGAGAGACTTATTTGCCTGTTTAATCGTCACCAAACGATTATTATTTATATATCCAGCTAATTTAAACACTTTTGTTTATTTAGTTTAATCTTTCAATGATGAAACATTGGCACCATAATATCAGGCAATGGCTACACCGATTTCTTAAAATAGTTATCAGCTGAAGACACAAACATTTCGGTCGACAAACATTTTCTCCTTAAACTAATCCACTTGTTGCTTTCACTGACATTAACATTAAAGCCAGTAATGAAATATCTTTGATTTAAAGTATGATTTGATATTGTAAGTCTATCATAAATCAGATGTTTGTGTTTTTTGTTGTTTTGTTTGTTTTGTGTTGCTTTCTTTCAACAATGACGGTATTTTTTACTTTTCTTCCGCTATCGACCAGTTTTGGGAATCATTTTGTTATTTTTAATTATTCCGAGAATGTAAATATGACCTAATAATTGAACAAAAAAAGGCTTTTTTTTTTCTTTTTTTTTTGCGGACTCTCAGGTCAGCAGTACCGCAGACACTGGTGCCCTTTACTAAGTCATCTGCCAAGTTTGAAGCCTGCCAAGTGAAATGTTGGACAGTTGGACAGACTTTCCTTAAATTAACAGATAGATGATCTGAGGGTGAGGATGGCTAAGATGTAGGAAGCACAGATTAATAATTCAACAATGCATTACTCTGACCATAAACTACAGGTTATATCAAGGTATTTAAATAAAATAATAATACAAGAATATGAATTTTCGCCTGTGAAAAACAGGTTATTATTATTTACTGGTATCGGTTGAAAAGAATCAGTGTCATGCGTCCCTAGTTATTCCTAATTAAAAAATATTAAATTTAAGACTAAAATACTAGTATGAACACCCCCTAGCTGCCCACCTTTTTTTGCAGGCTGTTTACACCATACACTAATATAAATCCCTAAAAATCTGACTTTGTGTATGTTTACTGAATGTTCCCACGCGACTCACTGGTTTCCACTTCTTTGTTTTCTGTACTGAGCAGTTTGAACACTGGCAGACTTGGCTGCGCTTCCAGGTTAGGTTTGATGTCGTCTTCTCCTCCACACCCGTTCATCCCTGCAAGCGCACGCATCTTCCTGTCAACCCGTATTTCTTTGAGCAAACACAGATTTGGGTTAAACAGTCCTGGTACATAACTGTGGCATTTATTTTACCCTCTATTGTCTGCTGTTAGAAGTAATCCGTAAATAGATGATTCGGATTTAGTGGGGTTTTTTTTTTTTTAGCTTCTCACATGTGAATATTTTCTGGTTTCTCTGGTCTCTCCATATAACAAAGAAATCATTAAAACTGAATACTTTTGGTTTGTGGACAAAACGAGACATTTGAGAACATCATTAGATCAAAATGTAGGAAACTCCGATCACATTTTTCAACATTTTAAGCAGCAAAAAAAAGGTAATCAATTAACCAAGACAGATTAATTGATGATGGAAATGAAATGACTAATTTTATGGTTACGGTGATGAGATGGTTGCAAACGTGAGTGCTGGGAAATCAGAGCAGGAGAAATTGAGGCAAAGGCAAAGTGCTCATATTCAGCTGGGATGAAAAGCAGACATTTTAAAATTAAAGAACACAAACCAGACAAATCACAGCCACGTCGAAACAGCTCGGGTTAGAAGTCACTTCTTTTTTAGGATGATATCTGAAGTGAAGCTGAATTAAAGTCTAACTCTTACTCTTCTGTTCCTTTGACAAAGAGAAACATCTGCTGTGTTTAATCCACATCCGTGAGGACTTTTCCTCGTCCTCCTCTGGCCCACTTTGATCCTCACACGCAGTGTCGCTGACCCATTCTTAACCTTTTCTCCCTAATCTAACAACCTCAGTAGATCCACAGACTCCCCTCTGTCCTGTGGGAACATGTTGGCTCATGAAGACTTTCCCCTTTTTCCCCTCTATGGCTTTTCCCCTCCTATTTACCCATTATGTGTGTTTGAGTTGGTCTTTTAAGTGGGTACATATGACATAAATATGTGGGTTTTTGTCACCAAAACAAACCTTTTGACCTTATTTAATGTATGTGGGAAGGTAAATGGACTTCTGAGGGTAAAATATGACTGTGTGTTTACCAACTCTGACAAGGAGGTCGTTTTTTGGAAGAGTTAATCCGTTTGTGAGCAGTTTTAACTAAATATTTAAAGAATTTTGATCAGCGTTTTTGGACGCAGAGACACTCTAGAGCAGTGGTTCTCAAACATTTCATACCAAGTACCACCTGAGGAAATATTGAGCTCTCGAAGGACCACCGTTATCACCAATGTTTAAATAAAGTGGTGTAAATAAGATAATCTGCTCTCTCATCATCCTCCTCTTCATCACATATACTTCAGACACCGTTCTAGTGAAATTAGATTAAGATGGAGCGAGAGATAAGGTGACTAATTATTATTATTTTGATATTTGTTTCATTTTCTATGCACTCCAGTCAAAATTCCTCAGCTCCACTCTGATCACATACTCATATACTGTAGAACAATATTTCTGATTTTCCTCCAAGTACCACTAGAGGAAGCTCAGGTACCACAGTTTGAGAAGCATGGCTCTAGAGAAACTCATATCGGTCGACCGCTAATAGTATGTTGTGTGTTACTCCTTTCAGGGTGAGGAGATCACCAAAGAGGAGATCGACATGCTGAGTGACGCCTGCACAAAGCTGAAGGAGCAGAAGAAGCTGTTGACTCTGGAGAAAGAGGAGCTGGAGGAGCTGAAGGACGATGTCCAGGAATACAACGAGGTGCCCTACTCTTTATTATGGACAGGAAACAAGTGCGTCTGCTGCATTTGTTGTACCCTCTGTGGCTTCATGATGTGGTTCCCCTGCAGGACCTGGAGGAAATCAAGAAGGAGCTGTCGATGAGCGGCCAGGAAACGGTGAAGGAGTCGAAGGCGAGCCAGCGTCTGTCCAAGAGAGTCAACCGTATGATCGGCCGCATGGACAAGATCATCCTGGAGCTGGAGAAGGACAAGCAGATTCTGGACGGACAGAGGGACAGTGGAACAACCCCACCTGTCGGGTATGTCACACAGACGCGGCACTGCTTTTAGGAGATAATGTCACTCTAAAAATACTGGTTTATCTTGAATTGGAGGTCTCTAAAAATTTGCATTGCTTCTAAACTAAAATACATTATAATTCCTTGTAAGAACTGTGGCTGTTGCCACATTTAGTAATCAATTGTTAATTGATTACTAAATAAATCTGCAATTATTTTTGACAATCAATTCATCAGTTTGCGTATTTGGCGTTGTTGCAGCCTGAATGAAAAGCTTCCATGATAACTCTTTGTCATAAAGACATTAACAATCCCCCTCAGTAACAGGGCTGCAATTAGCAATTATTTTCATAATCAATTAATCTGTCAATTATTTTTCTCGACTAATTTGAGTACTTTTTTGGTCTGTGAAATGCCAGAAAACATTAATGATTTCTTTGTTATATGGAGCAAAGAAACCAGAAAATGTTCATTTTTAAGAAGCTGAAAAATCAGAAAGCTTCTTTTAATCATTAAAATAAACCTACGCAAACCGATTTTATTGATTACCAAAATAGTTGCTGATCAATTTAGTAATCTTTAATAATTGATTAATTGGTGCAGCCCTAATCAGAAAAATTGATTTTTGTTAAAATTGTTGCCTGTGTATCATTTACTTCAGCTCTAATGCTTGATGACATAGTTTTTATATATTGTTTCCAATCATCATCATCATCATCATCATCGCTTTCTTTGTAAAATGGTGGTGGAGACAAAAACAAGCAACAAAAGGTTACCCAGAAATAACTATGTTCTATTGTATTCTACAATACAAACCCAGCACCTAATTTAATTAAACTTTTTACAGATTATTCTTTACTAAACATAGTGATGTCACAAGGTAAGAAACTGTGCTGAACCGCCATTTGCTTGCTTTCCTTGTGCTAACATTGCACTCTTGCTGAAATCATCGTGGAAAGGATCAATCATTGCTAAGCCATAGTTTTCATTCCATCAAGACGACGCCCACTTTTTTCAATAAACACATTTTATTAGTTTTAATAGTAAACAGAAAGATCTGACTAGAACTGCGTGATTTGAGAGTATAACATTGTTTACGGACGTTTTTTGATGTCTAATATTTAGATTTTTTATAAAAACTGATTTATAATATGTTGGATAATATTAATCCATGCTATTTAAAGCTGCCAAAAAGCAGCTTTAAATGTAACATATATGAGCTTTAATCATAAAAGAGTGATGCATGGCATTTCAGCATGATTTAACTAACTGGCCCACATTTAATCTGTTGTGAATTTGAAAAAAAAATCTGTTTGATTGGTGTGATCTGGGAACCTTGAACGCGGCACATCGACTTCGCGGGCTTCTCCACCGCATTTTACGCCCTGCCAAGTCTGGTAACTGTTTCCTGTATGCAGTCTGTTCTACACCTTCAGGGAGAACCTCATCAGTATCGACGAGCTGATCAACGTCATGCGGCAGATCCAGAACATTCCTGAAGACAAGCTGCAGCGCATCGCAGAGGCCCTCGACGACAACAAGGACGGGAAGATCGACATCGACGACGTCATCAAAGTAAAGTCGCCCGAAAAATTAAACTCCTTTTTAATTTAATTTGTATAATCCTGAAACTACAGTACTGTGCATAAGTCTTAGGCCACCAGCAGCTTTGTTGTTTTTATTATGTCACTTTTGTGATCGTTTAGATTGAAAAGATGTGACTAAAAGTCAGTCTTCTACTATATGATCAACCTGTCAGTGAGTTGAACTTGTGCAACATGTGTATGTAATGCTCCAACATGTCTGGAGTAAACCAGGTATAATAGACCTTTTTCACAGCAGCTATTTGTTGCCATGAAATAGTAGGAGAAACGCAGGTTTGACCAATAACATTAGGGTTCCATTCCAGGTTTTAAAGAGCCATGGTTGTGTTATTGTTCAAGTGGAAATGTAGCTCACACTATTGTTCAAGTGGAAATGTAGGTCACACTAAATATTTGATATTATAGAAGCATTCTTGTTGAAAAAGATGTTATTTTCAAACTGCATATGTGTTTCTCCATGTTTTCAGGATGTGTTCCAATAAAGAGATTAAGAAATAATTGTACAGTATGGTCATTATAGCATTGCTAAAACAATAAATCTAATGGTGGCCTAAGACTTATGCACAGTACTGTATATTTGCATAATGTAACTCATACTTTCTTCAAATCTCTTGAAAGAAGCCTAATTTGAAAACCAAAAATTGTAGGGATGCATGATACTGGACTTTGTGGTCATTTCGTCTCTTCTGTAGTGAAATTAACACAATATTTTTCATACTGGTGTCGCAGCAGATGTAGATATACATTTTCTTCATTGTACAAATTAAACTCCACCACCATTCCATCACCCACTGTCTCCAATCGGCTGATTCCAACCCCCTGACCCCATCACCAGAATCAAACACCAACCCTGGGGGACAGAGCCGTCACCACCACTGCCCCTACTCTCTGGAAGTCCGACTTTCAAAAAAGTCCGACTTTCAAAAAACAAATCAAGTCCCACCTGTTCAAACTGGCATTTCCATAGTTTTAACATTCATTACTTAATTGAATCTATTAAATTCTTCCTGATCCCTTTTCTTTGTTTACTTTTTCAAGCATCTTTGAGTGACCTGAAAAGCACCATTAAAATCTGATCTATATTATTATTATTATTATTATTATTATTATTATTATTATTATTATTATTGAATTATCATGAAGAAAATCATAGTTGTACAGGGTGCCAGCATAGAAGTCAAGGTGGTAGCAGCTTATTCAGCCTACAGTTTTAGTCATTATCATATTGGGGGATTTTAGTATGCGTGCACATATCCATTTACCGATACCGGGCCAAAAATACCCTGCATTTTAAGAAAGAATTCACAAATATTGCTCTGGTCATTTTTCACCCATGAGACTGTGTAAGAACACAGCAGCCAAGAAATTCATAGCCAGTGATGGGGTTGAGTGTCCTGCCCCCTGCTGTTCAACCCAAGTGTCACCGCTCATCCATAAACAGGAGAAGGAGTTTAGCAGAATAAGTAAACAGTTTGTATCATATTGGTTTTTTATCCACACACATCCGTTATTTAGAAATTCATATTTGACAATAGCTTATTCTGGTTTTACTGCTTATTTAGCCATTTAAAAAAAATGTTGTTTGAAGTAATTGACATTTAAAATAAATAAAAATGCCTCTCTCCCTGCGGTGTACCAGGTGGTGGAGCTGATCGACAAGGAGGACATCGACATCTCCACCTCTCAGGTGACTGACATCATGGTGATGCTGCAGAAGGAAGAGAAACTGATGGAGAAGGAAAAGGCCAAAGAGAAGGCAGAGAAGGAGCAGGCGGCCACAATCAACAGCTAACTCAAAAACAGGAACTTTAAAGACACAGTGTTTGTGTAAAAAAATGATGTTGGTTCCTGGTCACAGAGGAACTCTGGTCGCTGGAGAGAACAAACTGGACAAGTCGCGAGAGAGAGGGAGTTACAGTTTGAGGTAACGGCTGAAAAACTGACACATCAGGAGTAAAACTCCTTCAAAATAACCTAAAATAACAAAGACTCGTTGTCTTTAAAAGGTAAAAAGCCTCAACACCATCATGTTGGGCTTTTCTGGAATGATCTTGTAGATATTTGGTTTGCGTAAATTAAAGGGTTTTTTAATAATAGAGGCAAATGAATGACAGATTGCCATGGTTACAACATGAGCATTGGCAGATGAGAAGATTCATATATTTACTTGCTGAGCATCCAAAATCCCTGGCTTCTAATTTGTGATTTAATGTTGGAGGTGAACTGACTCACCTTTTGTTTGGCCACAGAAAAATGAGTGATCATTTCTAAACTTTCCACAGTTAAAAAAAAAAAAGTCATCCTCACCATCGTTATTCCACCCAGTATCATTTCATTTTGTCCCTCATCCTCTCAGATTATAAATGCTTTTGTTTTATATGAATTGTACGTGAAGCAGTAATTTATTTTCTGGGATCTTTAAAAAGTGGTTGCAACCAAAGACCTCATTCGACACATGGAGCGCGATGAAATGATCAATATCGTTTGGTACACTTCGCCGATGTGTGTCATTTCATATGTTCCTGAATCGGTATGGCAGCAAATGCTGTGATGGTAGTCTTGGGCCAAAACACATCACCTAGGGTGCAGTGCATCATTAATCCAGTGGGTGGCAGCAGATCAGTTGACACAATGCAGCTCATATCTCAAACAGGCCCGTTGCCTCTGGCTGTTAAAGCAGCTGCTGTAAATTCTGTGTAGGATATGGTCATTATACATAATATACGTATATCCTAGTATTAGGTTTGTAGGAAACACCCACCACAGTTAGACACAACTTAACGATATATGAAAAATCAAGTGACATTTTACTGAAAGAAAAGGAAAACTATTAAAATCTACTCAGTAATTTCTTTTCTTTTTGTACATTTAACATAATAATCTCATTGGAGCACAGCGTTGCCTGTTTATTCCCGTGTTTAACAAAGCTCTCTGTAAAATGCCAAAGTACTGCACTGTAGCATGTTTAAATTACATTTTTGATTGGTTGTCTTTGATTATTTCTGAAAATCAGCAAACAAAATCCAACAGGAGAGTATGACACACACACACACACACAGGTTTGCACAGCTCTTCTACTGAGGACTCTGCATTGACATCCATTCATTTGGACAGACCAAAAAAAGCCGTATCCCTAATCTTAAACATAACCTCAATTCAAATATTAGTCCTCAATTTAACTAGAACCTCAGAAAAGAGGTTCTGCCTCATTCGGACCAGGATTTGATCTTCTAATTCTAACCCTAACTCTAAAAGCCACGTCTTTACCCTAAAAAAAAGCCCTGTAAAGTTGTGGGTTATATGGTTTTTTTTGTCCTTACAAAGCTATACAGTACATACAAGTGCACACAAACTCTCAGATGTATATTAACTTTAATTACTTACATTTTTTTGCATGTTATGTAAAGCATATACACACATATCTTCACTAAAAAGTTGGAAAAATTCAGAAGTTCTGTTTGGGGACCCAAAATAAACCTCTCAGGATCCATGTGTGGGTCTCGACCCAGTGTCTGGGAACCACCATCCTCAGTTTCCCACTGATGTCCCTGTTGTTTTGGTCTGTCGTGTCGCCTCAGTGTGAACCAGAGCAGCAGGTTGATCTGTTTTCATCCGCTGAATTTGATTTGCGCTCTCTCTCTCTCAGCCAACTGTCTGCAGCTCAGGTGTAAACACCGTTGACAGAGTGGCGCTGGAGATAACGCTGAGTGGACGACCCCTCCGCTTAATTACGTCCTGGAATCGGCTGTCAGACGTGATGTAGAGCGCGATCATCCTCCATCAGTCTCTGTACTCAGTTCGGGCTTGACCCCGGCTGACGTGGTTGAAGCCTCTGCGCCGTCTGTGACCAGTCAGAGTGATGGATGCTGGGTAAAGGCTCGGCCCATACATGGGCCACAGCCGGCTCGTCTGGAGGGTTGTGTTTAGGTTAGAGATGCGGCGGCGGCGGGACGTGGCACCGTTATGTGCGGCATAAATCAGCTGTCGGTGTAAACACGCCGCAGGGAACGTCGTGACAGCGTCTCCAGGACACTTGGCAGAGGAGCGTGCAGTTTGTGCCGCCCCCTCCTCTTCAGAGAAGCAGCACTGCCGCTGTTTTTGAGACCTGGAGGGGTGAAAGGTCACGAGCAGAAAGAGTGACACATACTGGAAGTTTAAAGCTGTTGGAGATCGATATTCAGCGTTTCTGTGTCACTCCAGGAGAATTTGAAAGGAGCAGAAAGGGTCATATAGTTGTCAGTAGTCTAGGTCGTGTTCTGTAAGTCTGTGGTTCCCAAAGACTGGGTCGGGACCCACAGATGGGTCACGGGAGATTTTTTTTTGGGTCCCCAAACAAAGTTGCTGAATTTTTTTCCAACATTTCTGCAAAGATTTATGTTTATATGTTTTAAGTAACATGCGTAAAAAAATGAAGCTTTAGTTCATTTACCAAAAAAATCATCTCTTGGAAATAATTTGTTTTCCAACGAACAAATTTGTTTGAACAAATTCAAAAATATAGTGTCCCAAAAAAATGCTTTAAGCTGCTTTGTTGGACATATAATAATCCTGGATCACTTTTATTTTTCTCTTATTCTTTCTTGCGACATTACGACAGCAAAGGATTTAATGATTGTTTCCCGCGAAAAAAAAAACGGTCGCCAGCTTCTTAGAGATTAGACAAAATAAATAAATCAGGAACTAGTGCAAGAAGCTAGAAAGGCAAAAATCCACCAGTTGCGATGAGTCGCTGTTTTTATTTGACATATAAAAAGCAAAGTGAAGATCCGTGGGGTTTTGAACTGTGTGTTGCAAAACACGTCACTTTTGCGACATTTTCTAATCAATTAATTGAGGAAATAATCGGGAAAATATGTTCAAAGTAGAAATTTTAAGTTGAAACTTTAGAGTCTGACCTAGTTTGTTGCTTCTACCTTAAATAACAGGTTTGCAGTGCTGTTTTTGGTGTGAATGCCTGAAAGAGGTGACGTGGAAAATGATAAGTGGATTATTTTCTCAGTGGCCAGGATCCCCCCAAACAGTTTATCAAGTTAAAAACAACCAAATGGCACATATTTCCTTAAATAATAGTTAAAAGCTCTTTTGCACTTTACATTTTTTTCAGCTAATGAGTAAATAATAGGTAAGAGAAACCAAGGAAAAACTATTTCACTCTTTGCTTCAATAAATGACAAACAATAAGGATTTATTTGTTTTATTAAAAAACTCTGATACAGTTCAGTTATATTTCCAGCCACAAAATTATTAACCTTTCATGTAAGAATATAGGTTACATATTATTTTATTTTGAAATACAGAAACCATGATATGAACATTCACTACTGACTACCATGTAATTTACTGAATATAGACATGAAAATAAAGTTGTGAGTTTCCTGGTGTTTTGGCTGCAGCGCGAGGAGTCGTGCAGTTCCCACAGATCACCACCGACAGCAGTGTCGCACTGTAATGTTTGAGCTGCGGCTGATTTAAAAAAAAAAAAAAAAAAAAAAAAAAGGGAGGAGAAAACGAGAATTATCGTGTCACTGAGTTTAAATCTGATGATGATTTTATTTCACTGAACTTTGCCACTGTGTACGTGCACTATCTGATCATTATTTTTTATATAATAGATGTGTAAAAGTATGTTAATGGCCTCAGGTTGTGAATTTGTTGGAAACCGTCCTGAAAGATTCCTGTGGAGTTGTGCGGTTTGTGCGCTAGAGGAACCAATTTAAAGCAATACATTCATTATGCATTGTGATCTAATTCTTTTATTTTGTTTCTTTTAATTTTAAGGGTGCTTAATTAGCTAAAACATATTGTAATGTTGTAACGTTTCTTGATATCAGGCTTGTATTCTGCTTATTTGTTGGCAGATGCCAAGTGTGGAAAATCTGAAAAGAAGAGGTTTGTTTGTGTTTGGGTGGAGTTTGAGTAGGACCAGGTCAGTTTTATTCAGGGAAACCAGGGCTGTTCCAAGATGATTTGGGGTCCTGGGGCCCCTGCTGGTCTGTTCAGTTGTAGTTTGAAGGTTCAGAGTTCCTGGTTGGAAGTTCAAGATGGCTGCCGCTTGCCTCAATAGTAAAAACGTTCTGCTACTTTTACTGTTAATTGCACTTTTGTCTCATTTGTTTCCCATTAAGTCAGTCGCACACACAGTTACGTTTTTATGCAAAATAGTGTGTCGAGCATTTTTATTGACTTGTATTGCTACAAATGGCTAGCACGAGATATTTTTTTTTCCACCCTTGTTTTTTTACCGACTTCAAATGGAATATAGTCAGCTTGGAGGTGACGTAACCCCCATTTCTGACTTCCGATGTAAAAGTAAAATATATTTAACTTTAACACAATTAATGCTAGCAGCTTTGCGACAAATTTTGGTTGGTTTCCAGCCATGACGTTGCTGAATTCTCCTGTTTAAACTGTTTATAAGAAGGGAGTTTTTACAAATGTGATGTTTTGCGGACTGACATTATAAGCTGCTCTCTGAGGGCCCCCCCCCCCCTTTCTCTCAGCTTGTTTTTTTACCGACTTCAAATGGAATATAGTCAGCTTGGAGGTGACGTAACCCCCATTTCTGACTTCCGATGTAAAAGTAAAATATATTTAACTAACACAATTAATGCTAGCAGCTTTGCGACAAATTTTGGTTGGTTTCCAGCCATGACATTGCTGAATTCTCCTGTTTAAACTGTTTATAAGAAGGGAGTTTTTACAAATGTGATGTTTTGCGGACTGACATTCTAAGCTGCTCTCTGAGGGAGGGCCCCCCCCCCCCTTTCTCTCAGCTCAGGGCCCCGGGCAGTCACCTGATTTGCAGCGCCCCTGAGGGAGATATGATGTAGATCCATGCTTAAAATCATAAAAAGTTTTGAAAGCTATAAAAACAATCAAGAATATCCGGAATGAGCCAAATGTTTTGATGTACGAATTACTGAAATCCGCTAAAAAAAAATGTAGAAGATGGCGACCACGTATAATGATGTAGTAAAGTGTATAGTATAGTAAACGCTGACTCAGCATTGCCATTCCAAACTAATTAGACATTAAAGACATAGTCACATTTGGGCTGACACTCAAAAGTCAAGTCAATATTACGTGACGCGCTATTCCGTCAAAGATATTCAGGTTAGGGATTAGTCAAGCTAAGCTAACAGCTAATTGAGCTAAGCTAACAGGCTAAGCTGCATATTTGTTTGTCACTTTTCCGTCTGTGGCGTAGAACCTTGACTTTTATTGCCTCTCAAATTTGAAACATTTAAAAAACAACAAGCTCAAGGTCAAGCTGTGGTCACAGCGTCCTCTGCTGGACCAACAGGGTAATTACTTCTGACAATCTGATGCACTTCTGGACTGTAGATCGACTTTGAGCTTCCCACGTCCAGTTTAGAAGGAGATCCAAATTTTAGATTAAAAAAGTGTCAGTCCTTAAAAAAAAAAAAAAAAGTAGATTTTTAATTTTTGAATATTTGTTTATTTGCCACCATTTTACTCAGAAAACCCTCTTCTAATTGTGTGTTGATGCAGAACACGAGCTTCAATTTTGACTGTCCAGGCGGTCGCTAGTAGCTTAGCTAGCAAGTAACTCTTGGCGCTAAGAGCGCGTTAAACAAAAATGTCACACTAAACCTTAAATAATCACGTTTTCTGTGTTAGTTTAAATCTCAGTTTAAAGTGTGAAGTGACATGTTGCATCATTATTATCTTTCTTGAATGAAAAGAAATTGATTCGTTATGACACATTATAACCTATTGGTGTTTTTTTTAATTTGATAATTGTTATTTATTTATTTATGAAACCCCCAATTTTTTTTTTTTTCATCCAAATATGAGAAGCTGCACAGGAAATGACCAGGTACTTGAATTGATCTCAGTTTGAACTCGAATGTAATGAAAAACAACCTTTTTTTTCCTGTTCATATAAAAAAAATGAACATCATTTTCATCTGCTAGGTTAATCACTTAAGTGTCAAATAAATGATGTTTGATCCTGGTTGATCTGTTCTTTGGTCTGTCTCTTCCACCATCACTAATGTGTTTTTTTTCAAATATATATACATACACGTGTATAGAAAACAAAAACAGGAAGGTCCTGTAACAGTGTGTGTGCAAATCGGCGAACAAAGGCAAACTATAAATATTTAAAAATTCAACCACAAGTTGTCCCGTAGACTCTTAACGTTTAATTTGTTTACTCACTTAAAATCCAAGGAAATATATAACAGTATATAACAAAACCTGAGAGAGAGTGAAGGTATCTGACCTGTCTACTGCCCCCTATAGGAAAAGCTGGTGCAAACATTCCAATGTTATTCCTCCAACTTGTTAAGATGTCACATAAAAGCATGTAGAAATAAAGATATTAATGTTTGTTAGCGTTTGTCGTGATTGCATAATAAATGCAATAAAACACGCATAAATGTGGGTGGAGCCTTTCAGAGATGACAGATTACCACGAACGTTTGTTTTCATAATCTGCAGATGAGACTTTTTTTTTTTCTTTTTTTTTTTCAGTGATCTTGCCTACTACAGCTTTAATGTAAGAATTAGTGACATCTATTGGTGGGAGGGAAGAGCGCGACCCCCTTTTTCCGCTGGTTTATGCATCAGGCTTTCGTGGTTGAAGCTGTTTTAGCAAAAACCACAAAATTGCACAAAACTAAAGTGAAGGCAGTCAAAGTGCAAACAGAGCAGCAAGTGACGAAGCATCTGCAGGGAGGAAACTCAGGATTTGTGGGTTCCAGACTTAAGTATTTTCAACCAAGTATTAAAACAAGCCTTTTATTCATCATGATTGGAGTTTGTCCTATTATTTTTGAGCCTCTGAAAATGGACAACTGTGTGAAAAAATGCTTATAATTCCTCCACACTTTACTCACATCTAGATTGTTTTATTTCAAATTTAGTCTATCTATCTATCTATCTATCTATCTATCTATCTATCTATCTATCTATCTATCTATCTATCTATCTATCTATCTATCTACATGTATGTATGTGTAATAGTGTGTAGAAACCAGTTTTATCAGATCGACCACCAGGTGGCAGTGTGTGACAGCATTGCAGTCATTTCTCTCATGCTGGAAAGGAAAAAGAGGGGGAAAAAAATGAAATTAAAGGAATCATTCCTGACTCTTCTGCAGCTTCATGTTTGATTTCACTGAGCCTGGTGAGGTTTTTATTGACAAAAAAATGAACCTTATGTGACTTTCACCCACTTCGCAGTGATTAAAGAGTTTCATTTCATTCCACTGCAAGGGAAACTTCTCTGTGGCATCCCAGGAAGAAAAACAAACCACAGATTATTATTATTATTATTCTTTTTTAAAAAAAAAAGCTTAATGAAACTGAGTTGGATCACAGAGATGATTTCCTGTTTCATTCTGACGCTTCTTGTGGTAGAACTGAGAACCTCGTCCAGCTGAACCGGGACGCACTGGACCGTCAGATGTGAGTCGGGCCTCATCAGTGTCAGACGCCGCTCGTGCTCCTGCGGCTGAAGGAGGGCGAGCGTGTTTTAACCGGAGGCTGCTCAGGAAACTGTGGGAGAAGATTAACACCATCATTATGGAAGAAACACACACAGCAGTTACATCAGAGCACGACACGTATCTTTGGTGTTTTTGAACACAAAGCAGACATGAATGTCCAATGTTCGGGTGTCCACATGGGCGCATGGACAAGTGGAAAGGGAACTTAGCTTGTGACCAGATCAGGGGTGTCAAACATGAGGCCCGTGGGCCAGAACCGGCCCGCTAGAGGGTCCAATCCGGCCCACATAATGAATTTGTGAAAGTTTCACATAATGATTAGAATTGATTGGTTGATTGATTGATTTCCTTTGTTGATCCCAAAAAGAAATTAGATTTTAAAACCCATGTACCACATATAAATATCAATTTTGAACACAAAGCAGACTTTCCTAGATGGACATGAATGTCCAATGTTTGGGTGTCCACATGGGCGCATGGACAAGTGGAAAGGGAACTTAGCTTGTGACCAGATCAGGGGTGTCAAAACATGAGGCCCGTGGGCCAGAACCGGCCCGCTAGAGGGTCCAATCTGGCCCACATAATGAATTTGTGAAAGTTTCACATAATGATTAGAATTGATTGGTTGATTGATTGATTTCCTTTGTTGATCCCAAAAAGAAATTAGAATTTCATACCCATGTACCACATATAAATATCAATTGGTCCACAAATATTATTGGTTGCAACATATATGCACCCCGAACTTTGAACAGTCCGTCATCCAAAAGAATCTAATCAGCATGTGAACTACTATATTTTTCAGATCCAGACATATGTGACAAATTGTTTAGTGCCTTTGTAGATCCACCGTGGTGTGTTTTAATGTTTTAATGAACATGTGTAAACTTAGGTATAATATTACACTTATTTTTCTCAAGAAATGTCAGGTTGTTCATAATATGTTTTATCAAAAGATACTTCATCAAATGCAAATCAAAGGGAAACATTTGGATTTCTTGTTGTTTATAGGTTATTATGCTATTATTTTACTGGTCTGACCCACTTAAGATCAAATTGCACTGTATGTGGCCCCTGAACTAAAATGAGTTTTGACACCCCTGGAGTTCAAATGCTGACAGGTCAAGGGCCGGGGTTCCCCTGAGCAAGGTGACCCGTCATGGTACGGTTCAGTTTGGTAAAGTGCGGAGCCGTTTCCGACTGAGAACAGTTCCTTTGCTTGGTAGGCGAGTGTGACGACAACGAACAACGGACGGCGTCGAGCAGCTCTTTTTTTTTGTTCTGGCTCGGTTTGTGGCGGTTTGTCTCAACAAGACGTCAAGAAACACCAGTCGCAAGGGAGGGACACCGCTCCGGTCCGTGCCATACTTTGGTACCTTAAAAGAAGTGTGCCAAAGAACGGAACTGTTGGGGCTGGTTATTTTGGTGCTATTCCTAATGGGAACGCACAAAAATATGTGCCATATGGTACCAAAACTGGCATGACGTGCATCCATTTTTTTCCGAGTGCCGGGTTCCAAACCCTGGTTAAAATGCAGGGTTGCTTCAGGAAGGACATACATGTGTTATGCGATTTCCAGCAGATTCCCATCATCTACTGCTTCCTCTTCAGGGTTTGGAACCAGTCCCGGCTGATTTAGGCTGAAACGACACACTCACGGGTTTGTGCAGCGTCTCTTCTTAGGACACTGCACTGACATTCATATGGACAGACAAAAAAAAAAAGCTTTATCTGTAACTTTAATCCGGACCACAATTCAATTCGTAGTCCTAAACTTAACCAGTTCTTCAGAAATGAGGTTCTGCGTCATTAGGACCAGATTTTGGACTCTATAGCTCAGGGTTTATACAACACACACACGTTTTTGTACATCATTCTTATTAAGAAAACCAACACACATAATAAGTTTTATCCTGTTACTCATTACAACTAAAGGCCTAACCTGCTAACCCTAACCCTAAAACCAGGTCTTAACCCTAAAGAAGCCCTTTAAAGTTGTCCAGACGGAATGTCTTAACGTGTCTCTGAGGACGGTTCAGTCTCACAGTGTCCAGGAAAGACCCAGTTCTCCAGCTTCACTTCCAGGGAAGACATCGCTGTAACCTGCTGCTCCTTCACTCCCACGTGATGATGCATAAAATGTTGCATTAAGCAGAAATAAAGTAATGAGATCAGTTCCATGTCACGGTTCAATGACATGGAACACAAACAGCCATGTGCTCCGTTTTCATTTTATACACTTGAATTGTTTCTTTTAAAACATTTTAATTACTCAGGAGCCAAGTCAGCATTTCCAGCTTTCTTATCCTGTTTTCCGTGCATCATTATCCTCCAGTTTTTGTCCGTTACCTCCAACTCCAACAAAGAAATTCTCAAGAATATTCTGAATTTGTGAGGAAAAAGACACAAAGACATGAATGGCAGGAACACACAAATGCACAAATTTCAGAACGTTATTTAATGTTTTTATGGCAGGTTTATTTATCAGTCTGTTCCTCAGGATGGACATCTGTTCACTGAAGGTAAGTCACATGATATTTGTATATAATGAGCCAAACAAAATATGCCAAACCCAGCACTACAGGACTGTAAAGTTCCAGCGTGGAGCCTCTATCGCCCCCCTGTGACCCTCTGAGTAATTACCACAACACTGTGGTTTTAATTTGACCTTGTTAAACACACCCAAGCGTGGCACAGACAGAACCTTTCACACTGGCAGGGCTCCAGCCTGGTTTTGAACCAGATGGCACGGTTTAAACCAAACAAGACTTGGTTCAGAACCTGAAAAGTTGGTTTTCAGCTGGAACCAAGAAATAGTTGGTTCTTCCTCGCGAACCGGTACGTCATCAGTGGGCGTGTCGTATTCTGGGCTGTGAAGATGAACAGGAAGTAGGGGAAGTACGGAGCAAAAGAACTGACGGTCTTCCTCCCACATCGGTCCCTCTTAAATTGTGGTGAACACAGGCTGGTTTTGCCAGACAGAACCAAGGTTCTGAGACCGCAGAACGGAGCCAGGGAACGCTTGACTGGTGTTGGCAGATCACACATTTTCAATATTGTACGATCACGTTCGCTAAGAAAAGCTAAAATAATGGGACTGCGAAGTCCTACTGAACGTCCGGGTTTATTTTTCAGCTGTAAAATACAATTTTGTGTTCTAGTGCCACTGTATGAAGACGTCCTACTGAACTTGAGACGTAAAACGCGCCACAAACAGCAAAACTGAGGAACATATGCTGTGTTCCCGTTACGGTTGGGTTTGGTACGGTTTGGAATTGTATCTGTCTGGGTTAGGCTTGTGTTTCGACCGAATACCGTACCATTTTACTTTGTTACCCCAAAGGGAAGGCTGTCAAAGAATGGCAAAAAAAATACAAAACGGTACCATACTGTACCGAACTGAACCGTTCCACTTTGTGGAAACACGGCTATAGAGTTTTATGGAGCCAACAGCCTTAATCAGCATTGTGTGAACTCATCGGACAATGGTTTGAGTCCATACGTTAATCACTACAACTGTATAGTGGTTTCCAGCGGTGGCTCTGCTTTCGACAGCGTCTGCCGCCCGGCCGCAGTTTTCACTCTGATAAGACGCTCCGGGTTTTCCTGGATGCTAATTCAGTTTGGTCTAAACCTGAAAAGTTGCACAGGTGTGCATCTTTAGGTCGTCAGAGGGCGGCGTGAAGGAGTTTCACACAGAGCTGGAGGACTGCGATTACATTCTCGCAACAGAGAGAGTGGAACTGCATCGCACACACACACACACACACACACACTGGTTTCCATGACTTCAGAGGACATTGCATTGACTTACATTAATTTCCTGGAGACTTACTCTCATCTTAACCATAATTACTACTGGCCTGACCCTGATCCTAACCTTATTTCTAACAATAACACATGTCTTCACCTTAAAATGGAGTCATTTACATTATGGGGACTTGACTTTTGTCCCCATAATGTGAGTGTGGAGACTGATTTAGGTCCCCACAACATGAGGAATACCAGGTACACACACACACACACACTCGCCTCCGCTCTGCCTCCTTTACAAACCACACCACAGATGCTCTGCTGATGGAGGAGGGAAAAATGAAACCCGCTAAATAAGGACTGCCTGAAAGAGGAAGGGTGCACTGAAGCGCTGCCAGGAAGAGGTTTCCACGTTTCTTAAAAGCGTTTCTGTTAAATGGAAAGCAAATGTGTGATTGATGTGTCGGACTTTGGCTGCAGCGCAAGAGAAGAGATGAGAAGAGATGAGAAGAGGCCGTCCTCATCTCCAAACCACTGAGAGCGATAGTTTGCTTTGGGAGTCTGAAGCATTTGACGCCCAAACACACGAGTTTCCTCTAAAACGTCAGTCGTTAATGGGTTTGAAATGGAGACAAGGGAAGAGTTATTTAGTTCCACTTAAAATACAAATATAGATGAAGGAGCCTTGAGGACATTGTGGAGAAAAACCTAAATTTGCCGAAGCATTTGGCAAATGAGTTACAACTTTATTTTGGGCATGTCATTTAAAACATATAAACATTAATCATGATTAAAAGGTTGGAATAACAGCATGTCCTTGGGTCAAAAAGGTCAAGCGCTCATACGTACAGGCAAAAAAACCACATGGATTCTGATCGCATGGTCACGGAAATCAGATGTGTATCTGATTTGAGGCCACATCTGACACCAATCTGGACACATTCTTGACCTGAGTGAATGTAGCCACAGAGGGTTGAAAGCTCATCGTAGTCTGGTTTGGTTTGGTTTGGTTGGTAAACATTCCCACCCAGCCGATGTCCTGCTGGTTCTTGCTGTTCCTCACATCAGTTCTGGTTCCGAGGAGCCCGAGTCCGGCGTGTGGTCGAGTGAGTGCAGCAGCAGCGCCGGGAAACTCCGCGTCCTCGCTCTGTGGTGGCGGATGGGTCGCGTTTAGATGTGGATGGATGAGGCTGCGTGTGGAGCTGCTGCAGCACGACTGCAACGCCATTTGTTTTCATTAAACAACCTCAGTGGACACACGCGCACACACACACACACACACACACACAGACCTGTTCCCGACCACCTGCTTCATGTGTGGTTTATTCAGAAAAAGGTGGAAGCACCTTCAGGAGGAAGGTTTGGCTGGACTCCCTGCAGTGGAGACACCACACACGTGGTGAGACAGAGGGAGTCCATTTTATTGTATGATTGTTCTTCTGTTACTTCCTGTCCAAGAAACACCTCTTTCCTATGATGAGCAAAAATGTAAAAAATAATATTTAAAAATATTTGGCACGTGTATGCAGGATTAGACCCTCTGCCGTCAAGTTTAATCTGGATCTAGATCCAGATTAATCCAGATAGATTTGGCAGTTCAGTCCCATTGAAGCAGTTCAGATGTGTTTATCTCAGTGACATCTTAACAGATCAGGATGGATTTTGTCACGTTTATGTGAGATGTTAATAGTTATAAGCCGGTAAAGTTCTGCACCATTCTGGATCCATTCATTATCCATTACCTGCCACTTTATCCTCCACCTGAGGGTCGTGGGCAGATTAGGATTTATCCTCCGTGTCCACTGTCACCCAACACACACACACACACACACCCACACACACACACACACGTTTTCGCTTCTATCAGAGTGAGGACCCTCATAGACATAATGCACCATCACAACTAGATGCCTAACTCTAACCCTTACCCTGACCCTAACCTAAACCCAATTCTAACCCTAACCCTAAAACAAGGTCTTAACCCTGAAAAAGCCCTTTTAAGGGGGTGAAAGAAAGTGAGGACCAGCCAAAATGTCCTCACTTTGTAGGAATTATACGAATTTTGGTTCTCAGTCTCAACACACACATACACACACACCAAATATGTTGTTGCTTCTGGAAACAAATGTTTTAAATCACTCCTCACACAATTAAAACTGAAATATGTATCAGAATGTCATGACAGTCCTGCCGACAATGAGACCGACACATTAATAAAAAGATAATACAGTGTGGGCGCTGCGAGCACAGAACTCTACATAATGGTACAAAATGGTACAGATTACAGATCATTTAAATTTGACTGAACTTAAATAGGGTTAAGGTGAGGGCCGTAAATAAATTTCTATTTATTTGAGGTCGTCTGGCATCACTCCAGTAGATGGCGCCCAAGCGAACTGCCTACATGGCCGATGCCTCGAGCCGGCTGCGTTCACTCTGGACAGGTCAAGAGGTAAACATTTCAGGTGTGCGCATGTAAAACGGAGACACTGAAACTGGTTTTAAAAAGACAGACAAAATCAAATCCGTGGTATTTTCACGTTGCGCGTGAAGCACCAGACAATAATCTGCTCATGTAACATATTTGCTAATTGGGTCCTCCTCCTCGTATCGGCTCCCTTCTTCCCGTTGCTTGACGTTGGTGACGTTTTTGCATCTGAGTGTCTTCAGTCTCTGAATGCTGTTTATCAGCTTTAAGGCTTATTATGGGCTGCCGAAGCTGGACGTCCTTCGATGCGAAGCTTTACTCGCTGGACGACACGTCATGACCTATAAGGCTCTTCTTGGTTTGGTCGTGTCTTATCTGTGTTCTCTGTCACAAAGGAGCGACGGTCTTGAGACATCACCCCGAGTTTGGACTGAAGTGGGGGGAAACAGGCGACCAGCTTTGCCCTCACGCTACAAACTGAAGTGGAAACATCTGAACTCATCTCACGCAAAGCTTTTCGTTCCATCTGAAAAGTCAGACGGCGACCGTCGACTGAACAGCACTGGTGTCTTTAAATTGTAACCATGATCTCAAGAGCGGCACTTTGTCACTGCCAACTGTTGGGAATCTTAATTATTGTCTATTTAACTCACTGTTTGTAATCTGTCTTATGAATTTGTGTGCTGCTGATGTTCTGACCAGGTCGCTCTTGTAAAAGAGATTTAGATCTGAATGGGATTTTATCTGGTTAAATAAAGGTTAAATAAATAAATGAATAAAATGAGGCCTTAGTGGAGAGAGTCTGTAATTGGCCAAAACAGTGACATCAGCTTGGTTCACCCAGGCGACATTTCCCCAGTGGCTCCTGCAGGAATATGTGGATGAAATGCAAAATATGTTGCAGGGATTCTGGCAAATTAAAATTCTTTCACCCAAATTTTACACACTGCACGTTTTACTGTGCATCGTCACAGGAGGAGGACGAGAAGCACGTGCGAGTGAAATACGAATCAAGGCCGGGACAGGGACAAATGTGACCGACTGACTCGGGCTCATCCGGGGTTTTTAAGGCACTTGTGAAACTCAAATATCGGCCGATTCCGCGGAGCGACCGATATTTCGGAGCGCGTCCGGCCTCGTCTCCCTCTGTGGAACTGTGTGTGGTACTGCAGGTCACAAGGCTGGACCAGGGCTTAGTCACAGTGCTATACTGGGACACGTGGGAAAGTGGAGCCCCCCCGTGTGAGACAGAGACCCCCCAGATGTCTCATTACCTATATCATTAGAGAGACAGCTGGACGGGGGCGCAGACAGCTGACGCGGGGCTGCAGCGGCAGGATTAGTCCAGTCTCCTTAGAGCAGTCTGACCAGTGTTTGTCATGGTGACACGCACACAGAGTCACAAAATAAGTGTGTTCAGCCTGATGACTTGGTGCGTGGAGATTTCCCCTTAAAGCCGCACTAAGTCATTTTGTTGTTAACCTGTTGCATTTATTCAGTTTACTTCCTACAACTTTAATTGCCTAAAAAAGGGCAGATTATTTACAAACTATACATAATCTACATATATAAAGGTGAGTGGTAGAGCTAGGTGTCTTTCAACGGGAAGGTTGTGGGTTCTATTCCCAGTGTAAGGTCCTTGCTCTAATCTTTCCCTTGTAATCCAGACACAAGACTCAACCGGATCCTTGCAATTCAGTTACTTTTTGCAGTCCAACTTTATTAAAAACAACACAGTTGACCAAAGTGCTGTACGCAGACAACACAATATGAAAAACATGGGAGAAACCTCAGGAAAAGCCACAGAGGAGGAGGACGGACAGTTCCAGGACGGACCGACGTGCAGTAGGTGTCCCATGTACAGAGACAGGTTCAGCAGATTATGACAGAACATCAAATATTACAGAGAGAGAGAGGATAAGAAGACAGTAAAACAATAAAACAGTAAAAGTAAACATCTCAAAATGAGTCAAAAGCCAAACAGAAAAAATGCGCTTTAAAAGAGGACTTAAAAGCAGAACAGCAGCTTCAGGTGCGATCACCTCTGAGCTTCATCCACGACTAAAAAATAGGAACAATTCCCCACTTATTTTCTTGAAAATCAATTTCTGCAGTGTTTATTTTTTGCTTAGCAGCATTTGTGAGCCCAGTAAAGCTGTAGAACGAATGTGACTGGAAGCACAATCTCGAGACTGAACACATCTCCCTACGTCACAGCGGGATTTTTGTTAATCCTGTGTGTGGTTTTCGGCCAAATCCGCCGCAGAGAAACTTTTCATCTGCTATAATGTGAAAACCATAGTGAGCCGTGAACCAATCAATGGTGAAAAATGTCTTAGCCGTGGCTTCGCCGCGTCATTAATTTCCTCATTGACTGCAGAAGCGAAGGCAGACCTATAATTTAGCCGTGAGTGATCTATGACTCAGTGGATACAGTAGTGCATTAATGAGCGCAGCATTAGCACAAGCAGAGCCCGCTGTAAATGTTTAACCTCATTTATCACAACAAACCTTTAAACTGCCTCCTTTGTTGATTGTGTTCCCTCTAAAAACACTTTTGTTTCTTCTGTCTCCACTGAATGCAAGAATTATTCCACACCCAGGTTTCCTGTTTTAATGAATGATTTTTGGCAACATAAAATAAAAAAGCCTTAAAGCAAAAGGTAAAAAAAAAAAAAAAAAAATTAGCGATTAATTAAAAAAACAAGAGATAAAGAAAAATATATGAAATTACATTTGTATGGCACCAAATTACAGCCTCACTTCTCGGAGTTATTTCAAATCAAATTTTTAAAACAGTATCTAGAAGAATGATTTTAATAAAATATTTACTTGATTCCACTGATTCCACTGATGAAGAGCGTCGCCACAAAGGAAAAACACTCTATCTCACCATTAGACACACTTTTCTGACAGGAAACTGAAAACTTGTACAACAAAGCCCAATCCCCATGCCAAACTCCATAGAGAAAATGAATGGTTTTACATCACAGCACACAGGAGTTGCTGAGCCACGGCTGCCTCCATCAGGAAGTTCAAATGTGTCATTTTGTGACTTCTGTGTTTGAAAACCTCTGTTTGGATTTAAAGCGGCGGCACAAACTTACCACACGAGGCAGCAGTGGACCGGCGTTCCACTGCGTCCAAGTGAGCTGAAAACGATGGTTTGCTCAATGGACTTTGGTGTGTTCACAAATTTAAAAGGGAAACGTCGAAAAACAAGCAAAACAGTTGGATGTCGATGTGAATTGAGGCAGATAAGAATGAATGAATGAATGAATGAATGAATGAACACTGTATTTTTAGGACTGGCCTTGTTTCCGTGTGAAAGATTGTGATAATTGTAAGAACAGCACTGAGGTTCTCGAGGGTCAGGGTTTACATTCTTGGGCTTCTGCCTTTTGCTGCACTTGTGCTCCTCGACAACGTCGTGCCTCATTGAGGCCTAAAGCCTCGGCGAAGCGGCAGCTGCCGAGCCAGAAACACAACGGACGCTGCTTTTTCCCTCCTCCGAGCCAAACTTGTGTGAAATTCCAGGAATGGTGGCGACTGTAACGCGGTGCTATAAGGTTACATAACGGGGGACGCTTCGTCAACATAAACCCCGCTTCCTTCTTCCTTGTCCTTCCTCTTCCGCTCGATTTGACCTTCTCACCTTCGGCCTCACGTCCTCGTGTCTCTGGATCCGCCCCCCCCCCCCACTGTCTTTTACATTTTTCACACTGGGACACACAGCTGCGCTCACACAGCTGCTCTTTAAATGCAGTTGTGGCTTTTGCTTATGCACATTGTTGTGTTGCGTGACTTTAGCCCGAACCATTAAACAATAAAATGCCCACATCATCTCAGATCAGATTTCTTTTCTCTCACACTTGTTTTATTGTCATTTTAACAGGACAGCCATTTATCCACATGTAAAATATGACTCTCAATTCTATACGTTTAGGGCATAAAACAAATTTACTGAAAGAAATAAAGTGTATTATCTTACAGGCAGTTAGGAAGTAGAGTTAAAATCCTAACTGGTACCAAAGTAGGACACAATTCTAATAAACAAATCCAGCATGAGCAGGCAGTGTGGGGACAATGCAGTGGTGGTTTCCAAACACTGGGTCGCGACCCATAGATGGGTCTCCAAACAAATTAGTAGAATTTTTCCAAACCACCAGCACAAATCCTGACAAAAACTATAAGTACATTATGAATATCATATTGTATTAATGACAATGGGCTGTTCAAATGCAAGTAATGTCAAAAAAGGGGGGTTGATATATATCACTGTGCATAATAAAGTAATAAAGTTCTTATCTTATCTTATCTTATCTTATCTTATCTTACTTGTATTGAGAACCGGCCGCATTCAAAATCTACTCTGACAAAATCTTCATCATAGGTCAGTAGATGCAACAACAATCGCACTCGTCAGGGAACAGAAGAGTAAAACAGATTTAAGAGCAGCACTCACCGTGTCACTCCTGCCTCGCCCTCCAGATCCAGCATCCCCACCCCCACCTCCTCCTCCTCCTCCTCCTCCTCACCCCTTTTTTCCAGGAGATGAAAGGGAGCCCGAGTGAGCATGAAAGGATTGTCTTGGCAGTCGAGCTGACCTCGGGGCTTTTCGCTCTCCCTCCCACTTGCTCACCTGTATGAAGCCTCTCCACCTTGAAAGCCCATCTGCTCCTCCGACGCACAGCGAAGCTTCTCCCCTCTGCGTCTGTGGGTGGGATTGAGAAGTTCACACGAGACGATTGAGACTCCATCATCCCGTCATTTCCTCTTCTTTTAATCCTTAAATCCAGCCATTAGTTAACCAGTTTATCTTCCCCCTTTTATTAAAAAATAAACCATTGGGAATATTAAGCGTTTGCCTCATTATGATGCTCTCTGTTTTATTCAGCTTTTATCCCTTTGCTGATGAAGATAAAAGAGCGTGTTTCCAGGCAGGTGGAGGTCGGTAAGGCGACGCCGGTGAAGTCAATTTGCCGATAGTCAGCATTAATTTATTGTTTACAGGTGTGAATGTTATCAGAGGTC
The DNA here is from genome assembly GCA_016785285.1 of Brachirus orientalis. NCBI lineage: Eukaryota > Metazoa > Chordata > Actinopteri > Pleuronectiformes > Soleidae > Brachirus > Brachirus orientalis. Next base: position 218,347 of record JAFBJR010000068.1, read on the forward strand.
ATTTATGGGAAACGGAGATGGTATCAAGTTTACAATCAGCTGTGTCATGTTTATAGAAGCACGGTGTCATCCATACAAGCAGCAGCAGGGATTATTGATAAGAAATTATACTGATGAACTCAAAGCATAATAATAATGACAGCAGTATTATTGTTAGTGATAATAATAATAATAATGTCACCAAAGACTGGAGTTTCCATTGGACAGTTAGCATAACTTCATGTCTTTCGGATCTTCTCAGAATATTCATTGTTTTACGGCTTTATGTTGTCTTTGCACATGAATCCATGTGAAAACGCTCTTCGTACCCGTGTCCTGGAGGCGTGGCCTCAGAGGGGAAGTCCGAGGAAAGGGGGCGGGACTTTTCAATTCCGCTTTTTAAATAGAATCTCCCACTCCACCTTTAATGGGGAATATTAGTCATCGATGCCGAGCAGCATTTTCAATATTTGACTTTTGACACCCTGCTTCACCTGATTGGCCCGAGCTGGAATCAAACACGCGACATTCCACGGCGCGTCAGTGAGTGAAGCCGCGCTCCTGGCAGTCACTCCTGCAGTTTTCTGGCTCTGGCGGCAGGTTTTAAATGCCACTGTAGACTCTTCTTTTCATTTTCCTGACTGGCCGGACTCTGATTTCCGGTGGTATTGCTCCATTTCGCGCACAATGACAGATAGTAGAGTAACTCAAAACGCCTTAGTACGCTGTGGGTATAAAAAAAAAACTGAATTTAAAAGCACTCAGGTAAAAATTTCTTTTTTTTTTAAAAGCAACAGTTGAGTGGGGACGTGTTCGACCCTCCTGCGACTCTTCACCGCGAGGCCAGACAACCCGACGGTGGAGAGCAGCACAAGCCTTTACATGAGAAAATTACAAACAAATAAAGCAAATTAGTGAATGAAGTCAACATGCTGCTGCACAAAGCATCTGTCAGAGCCGCTGGTTGCCAGGCAACAGCTGCCCTTGTCTCTCTCTCTCTCTCTCCACTGTTTCATTTTTTTCCTCTCACACACCCTTAAATAAATAAATAAATAAATAAATAAATAAAAACTTACTTTCTGCTTATTACCTCAGGAATGGATACAGGTTTAGAGTTCAAGCTAATTAGGTTTGTGTCCAAAGTGCTTCCCTTTTTTCTCCCCCCTTTACTCTCTGCTTCCTTTTCATGCAGAGACAAACAGCGAGGCCCTAACAGCCATGAGAAATCAGGCATGGAATTATTCAGAAAGCAATTCAGTCTAAACAGTGGGGAAGATATGGAGCAGCCTTTTTTTTTCCCCACCCAAACAGGCGGTTGAATGAAAAACACCCACAGTCGCTCGTCATTTTAACCCAACTGGTAATTAAACGTCGGCCACGACAACCTTGAAAACCATATTTCACATTTAACAAGGCGGCGTAATGATATATAGAAAAATGTAACAGCTTTAAGACACGTTTTCTGACTTTGTTCTTCAAACAGTGTGTGCCAGGATAATGTCCCGCCGTTTTAAAAAGATTACAAGAAAACAAAAGCACTGCTGCTTTATTACTTGGGCCACTTTGTCTTTTATTTGGCTTTATTTTTGTCCCCCATGATGTGGTTTCTGTTCGTCTGGGACGAACAGAGACGTGACGTGGGAGTTTTGGGTGAGTCGGTGTAAATTGTCCCGTTTCGTGTCTTGTGTCTTGTGTCGTTTGTCACCGTGTTTTCAGAGCAGCTTCAGATCTTTATGGGTCTGTGGCTCGTTCTAAAAGCGACGACAGCAACAGCAACAGCACGAGACTGATGCGGAAGCGCGGGGTCAAACAGGAGCAAGTGTGAGCCGAGGTGAGTTTATTGTGATCAGACTGATGAGGTGACGAGTGACAGGTGAGACGCAGCTGCAGCTGAGGATCAGCTGATGAGAAGCACATGTGCAGCAGCACAAACCCAATGTTGATCTGTCTTCTTTAAAAATGGACAGTCATATAATATTCATTTATATATATATATATATATATATATATACAGTACTGTGCATAAGTCTTAGTCCACCAGCAGCTTTGTTGTTTTCATGTCACTTTTGTGATCGTTGGCGTTCAGATTGAAAAGACGTGACTAAAAGTCAGTCTTCTACTATATGATCAACCTGTCAGTGAGTTGAACTTGTGCAACATGTGTATGTAATGCTCCAACATGTCTGGAGTAAACCAGGTATAATAGACCTTTTTCACAGCAGCTATTTGTTGCCATGAAATAGTAGGAGAAACACAGGTTTGACCAATAACATTAGGGTTCCATTCCAGGTTTTAAAGAGCCATGGTTGTGTTATTGTTCAAGTGGAAATGTAGCTCACACTAAATATTTGATATTATACAAACATTTTTGTTGTTTTGTTATTTTCAAACTGCATATGTGTTTCTCCATATTTTCAGGATGTGTTCCAATAAAGTGATTGAGAAATAATTGTACAGTATGGTCATTATAGCATTGATAAAAGAACAAATCTAATGGTGGCCTAAGACTTATGCACAGTACTGTATATATACACACTTTGTAGAGATGCAACTAGTGATTATTTTCATAATCATTATTTTCTGTGATTAGTTATAAACACTGTTGTAATGTAACAAAGTACAAATACTTAAGTACAAAATTCACATACCTGTACTTTACTTTATTTATATTTCTAATCCAATCCAATCCAACTTTCATAAAGCACTTTAAAAACAACAGCTGAGACAAAGTGCTGTACATTAAAGATAAATAATAAATAAACTGCTGTAAAATACTACCTAAAAGACCTAAAAAACCCTAAAGATAGACCATAAACCATGAAACACCTTAGAGTGTATACACATATATATACACATATACTGTACATGTGTGCAGCAAGTTTTCTAGCAACTAAATTGTGTGTGTAGTGAACGTTTGTCAACAAAAAAAAATACATGTCTCAAAATTAATATATAACTTAACCAAATGAAATGATTACTAATGCACCCTGGTCAGGAAAAGTGAATGTCCATGCTGGGTTATTGAGGTTTTGATGGTTCATTTAGTCCAGTAAAGAAAACAAACAAATCCTTTGTCCACCACCCCGGTGAACACGAGTCTCCTACCAGCTTCCTGCCGACGAGTGCCCAAGTGTATCTGAACCAACACATTACGATAAACATAAACGAATGACAACTAAATATTCTCCAGCCAATCAGTATTCTCAAAAACATGACTATAATGTAAACAGAATAATCTATAATAAACAAACTATTCTATTGACCAGTGCAATTACTACTAAGAAGCAAAATGAAATAAATAGCTCCAACAGCGTGCTTTTACTCAAATACATTTCCCTTAATTACGACCAAATAAAATCAGAAGGAAAAAAGAGTTGGCAGATTCCCCGTCATGGCCATTCAAAGCTGCTTTACATTACAGTTTTGCTTTCACGTCAACTTCAGAATGATACATGCTTTCACGTCCGTGTCTCCAAAAATCACCAAAGAAGACGCCAGATTTGTCGCTGGTCTTTTTTTTTTTTTTTTCCTGGAAAAAGAGTTGGTAGAGGGTCTGAAAACTCAATGAATATAGAGACAAAATTGCTGCGAGACGTCCTCCACACAGACCCACCCCTCCAAAGTTCCTGCTAATCGGAAAAGTCGCGAGTAGGTACTAAATTTACCCGGGTAAAGTGTTAACCAGGGTAAACTTGGTGGAAACACGCCAGGGTTTTTTTAATTGGTGGAAAAGGGCCTAATATGAACTGGTTCTCGACTGACTTACCTGGCTAAATAAAGGTCAATAATAAATAATGATGAATTAAAACCTGCGTAGGTGTCGCGTGTTTGACCTCCTGATTGCCACGACATTTAACATTTAACCATCACCGTGACTCCGAAGCTGTTAAATTAGGGTAAAAATCCTGCATAGTTTCGCTTTAAGATGAACAGGTTGGTGTCTGTAACCTGAACTGCAGCCAACAGGGGGCGATGTGTCATCATCCGTCCTTTTTATATACAGTGTAAAAGAACAAACCAACACCACAGTGGAGAGTTTGGGTTACAGTTAGAAGCTTCCACATGTTTTTAGATCATCGTCAAACTCTTCTGTTTTCTACCTGAGTCTGTGGTTGAAACTAAAGCATGCAATTTTTTTTCAGGGAGCCAGAAAAATTGCTGGAAATGAAATGAAACCTCATCTTTTCTTCCTGACCACACAGAGTAATGAAGTTCGTGGCCCCGTAACTTCCTCTCAAGCGACACTTCCTGAAATCCCTCCTGCACGAACTGACATTTATTTACATACGTTTCAAAGCACAAACTAAATCGCCAGGGGAAACACGTTCAGTAGTAGAAGTAAATTGTTATGCAGGACGAAGAGCAGCTTCTTAAACACTGATTATGTGTTTTGGACATTATCAGCTGAAACGCTCGCGTCCACATCTGGGGTTCCAGATGTGGACGTAATGACTGCGCGGTCGCCTCTGGTCACGCGGAAGGTCGAGCAGGTGCTGGACGTTTGTTTGACGCAGGAGACGCAGAAGAAAGTTCCAGATGTGGTAATTGTTCACAGTTGAGAGAGAGAGAGGAAGAAGGAAAAGGAAAAGAAGGAGAAAATCAAGAAGACAAGTGTGTTTTTGTAGAGCGAGGACCAAAAATCGTATAAACACCTACAGGGTGAGGACATTTTGACAAAGTGGGGACGTTTTGGCTGGACTTTTTTCAACCCTTAACAGGGCTTTTTAAAGGTTAAGACCTAGTTTTATGGTTAGAATTTAGTTTAGGTTATGGTTAGGCATCTACACTCAATAAATTGAAACGTTGACTTTAGTTACATTTATTTTGTCAGCAGGTTCCACATAACTGCATTCGGTTTATCCGAAGCAAAAATGTTAATTTCATCCAACTTAATTATCGTGTATTACATGAAAAACACGTTTTATTTCAACAATTACACGTATCTTAGGTAAACTGAACATAGAAAATACATATAAAGTGAACAACACACCTAGTTAATTTTTTTAACTGTGATGGTTAAGGTTAGGGTAAGGGGCTAGAGAATGTATTACGTCTATGAGGGTCCTCACTTTGATAGAAGTGCAAACATGTGTGTGTGTGTGTGTGTGTGTGTGTGTACTTGTTGCAGAGTGAGGACCATAAATTGTATAAACACCTACAAAGTGAGGACCTTTTGACAAAGTGAGGACATTTTGGCTGGCCCTCACTTCTTTAAAGGGCTTTTTCAGGGTTAGGACCTGGTTTTAAGGGTAGGGTTATTGGGTTTAGGTTAGGGTTAGGGTTAGGGTAAGGGTTATGGTTAGGTAATGTGATGGTTAAGGTTAGGGTAAGGGGCTAGGGAATGTATTATGTTTATGAGGGTCCTCACTTTGATAGAAGCGAGGACCACAAATTGTATAAACACCTACAGAGTGAGGACATTTTGACAAAGTGAGGACATTTTGGTTGGTCCTCACTTTTCTTCACCCCTTAAAAGGACTTTTTCAGGGTTAAGACCTGGTTTTAGGGCTAGAGAATGCATTATGTCTATGAGGGTCCTCACTTTGATAGTGTGTGTGTGTGTACTACAGTGTCACAGGTCCAGGCTTTCTTCCCTTTCCTTGTCTTTCTGTCTTCTTTCATCTCCAGCTTGTCTTCAGGCCATTTACCTCCTCCACTTCCCAAACCACACTTCTGTCATCTCTGCCTCCTCTTGTCCTCTTTCGACTCATTTTAGCGCTGTGGTTCCTGAGAAGGCGTTGTCAGTCCCTCTGTCCAGCACTTTGGGCCAGACTGACACAGATGTTTTGCACAGATGTTTGCGGTTTACAGCTGATGTACTGTATATTAATGACTTCACTGTGGTTTTGAGTGAAACAATGACCGAAGGGATCTTAGGATGAATTTTAGTAACCCTAGTGTTTCTTTGTCTTTTTGTATATGTCCGTCGTCAGGTCAAAATGATATTTGTCTCATATTTTGGTTTATGTTCTGCAAAACTAATGACGTTTCGTGGGGCGAGAGTTTGACATGTGGATCGTTGCAGTTGCAGCAGTAAACGGTTGTTGTATTTATTTAATAAATTATTACTATCATGAAATCAGCAGAAAGCATCAATGTACAGTAAATATGCCAGAATTGGTACAATTGCTAAATTACATCTGTAGAGGTTTGTTTCAGTGATACGGACATCTGACAAAAACAGTTTGTATTATTATTATTATTATTATTATTTCTGTATGTAATCATTTAATGGTGTGGGGGCAACTGAATCACATTCTACCTTTCCCAAATCTGATTTGTTTTTGACAAATTACTGATTGTATTTGTCGTAAAACCCAAGAAGACATTCAACAGTTTGAGACCAGTTCCGTGACCAAATATTGTTTTATGGTGTTAATGAGGACATTTCTGTGTGTGTCTGTAAAGACTGAAACATCTGTGAAATGTCCTTCATGTAGGACATGCAGGTATGTTCTTTATAGAGTCCGCCAGGAAGCAGAAGACCATCATGATCTTTTCCTTTGTGCCTGAACTTCACCCCATTCATAACCAGGAAATAGTCATTATCATCATCCTGATTTATACCAGAAATGCCAGTCACCTTTTTTTACTCACACATTCATGCAGTGAATTTATCTATAATAAATAAATTCACCAGACCAGTAAAATAATAGCATAATAACATATAAACAACAAGCCATCAGGAGAAAATTGGGGTTAAACGTCTTGCTCAGCACGTAGACAATTGGAGCCGGGTATCAAACACAAGACCCTCCAGTTGAAAGACAATCCACGCTCCCAATGATCCACCACCAACTCTGACAGATTGCAATGATGAAAACTGTCTTTATTTACATGTTATGTCTCACACTATGTCTTCTTATTATCTATTTTCTTCCTCTCTCCATTCTTCACTCCACCCCCCCCCTTCTCCTGTCACCATCATATCTGATGCATTTCTGTCTCCTCATCTCACTTTCTTTTCAAATCCTGGCAATTTCTCATGTCCTCCTCATCTTGTCCTTGTTTGTCCTCCTCCTCCTCCTCCTCATTGCTCTAGATCCTAATCTACTCCTCTCCAACGTCCCTATATTGTCACTTTGACATCCCTCTCCTCCTCCTCCTCCTCGCTGTTCTTCTCTGTTTCCGTCCTCACTCTTCTCTTCCTCTCTTTTTCTTCCTCTCTGCTGACCGCTGCCTGCAGGAAGTGCCTCTTCAATGGAGGCTATTGAGCGTGGCCAGCTCTGGCCCAGTTGGGCGTCTCTGGCCGTGTCAGCAGTTGTCTTGGAGAGGGTCGGCAGTTGCCAGAGCTGGCCGTTCTCCTGCCGCGATTCTTTGACCCGGCTCAGCCCTGACCTGCTGGGTTGCCCACTTCCAGACTAAACATGGGGGTCAAGAGCCAGCGGTGCTGCTGCTGCTGCTGCTGCTGCTGCTGCTGCTGGAGGATGTGTGTGTGTGTGTGTGTGTGTGTGTGGGCCGGTTAGTTGGCTCAACACACTGTCACATCACTGTAAACCCTCTGGCCGAGACGGACCGAGCGGCTTTTACTGACTGACGAAGAGGAAGCAACAACATTTCTGTGAATTTGCTTTTGCCTCTTTTTTTGGACGTGATGCTGGAAAACAAACCCCAGTTGAAATGATATTTTGCCAAACGGAGAATCATACACAGTCAAATGTGCAGAAAAATGACTCCGCAAACTCTCCAAGTAGCAAAAACAAACAAATTATGAAACCAAAATGTGACAGCATGACGACAATTTACCCTCTTTTTTTTTGGTCCAAACTGAAAATGTGTATGAAACTCATTTGGAACATTTAGGGAGTGTGAGTGAGTCTGTGACTAGTCATGACATAAAGGTGCAGTGTGTGAGAATTATCTCGGGATTCCACTAAAGGCGTTTTGCGGCACGTCGCACAGGGATTTCTCGCGGTAATTCAAAAACTTTGCACCGTAGACACAAGAAACTGATGTTTCACTGACCGACCGGAGAACGAGAAGAGAACGCTGGATTTGCATTGATGTAGTTAAATGTTCTTTTATTCTGAAAATAAACCAGGCGCTTTAATGTTGTATTGGTGTTTGACTTCTGGTCCCATTTGTGTTGTGGTCCGTCGTCTGGCAAAAATAGAACTCTTTTCTGTCCTCAGCGTAGGCGACGGACTGACGGAGCAACGACGTCGCCGGTACACGGCACAGTAGAAGATGACACGTTGACTTAAGTGGAGGCGCTAATCTTGGTGTTAGTGACATCTAATGGTAAGACTACGGATTGCAAAACAACAGAAGGATCAAATGCATATCTATTTTCGCTGTGACAGGACTCAAAACAACCAAACAAAACAAAACAAAACAAAAAGATACCAGAAAGAATGTTATTCTTCTTAGTTTGCATAGTAATCTTCCTCTTCCAAGCACTAAGCACTGGTTTGTCCATTCGGGCTGCTGTAGAAAATGGCGTCCCAAGATGGCACCTCCATAAAGCATGGCCCATGAGCTGAAGTGAATTTAATTATTTTTTTTAGAGCAATTACAGACAAATAGAAACAAAAAAAGTCCCTAGTGGTTCCAGGTGGTATCATTGTTTGGTCAGTGTCAAAGATGCAGCAGTAGAAACTTAAAAACAAAAATAACAGTCTAGTGAGTGTCGGAAAGAAAAAAGGAAATCAGTTGAGGAAAAATATTTTTTATTACAGCACTGTGCAATCATTTATGGATAATGGAATCTAGAGAAGCAGAACTAGTATAGAATTGAAGAAAATGCTATAAAAATAATATGTTTTTAATAATAACTACTTACTTGAGGAGTCGAACCAGATAAGCATATGCTTCATCCTACTCCTATTGAACATTACTTTTATAGGTGTTTTTTTTTGTTTTGTGTTTTCATGATGTTCAAAATAAACATTCACTCATTCATTCAAGAAAAAAAAAAAAAAACGTGTCTGATTCAGTTTTTATAAATGTAATGATTCATCGCACTGAATAATCAATTATATTGAATTAATGACTTTGTGTCACACTATCACATTTGTGAGTTCACGTTAATGTAGCTGTGTAAAACTGACAAATAGTTCTGTTGTTTGTCATTGATCGCAGCCTCTTGAATTATATCAAAACACATCAAACGGTGGCTGATTTCGTGATATACCGTCGAAATACCGTCGTCATTCAAACAGTCAATATAATATGTTGTCAATTTACACTCTTAGGCAATTAACAGTGAACATAATGGATTAAATAAAGGTGATGAGACAATATTTGAATTTAATTTGACTCAATCCAAACTTGAGTATCACTGAAATATCTGAAACATGTGGTCAGTAGTTACGTGGCTGATATTTCTTCCATAGAGAATGTGATACTTTTTACTGTTACACCTTACTATCGTAATAAACAACAATGATCGAACAAAAGCATCTAATCCAGGGCTGTCAAATTCATTTTAGTTCAGGAGCCACTTACAGTGCATTTTTATCTTAAGTGGGCCAGACCACTAAAATAATAGCAACAAGAACTCCAAATGTTTCCCTTTAATTTACATTTAATGAAGTATCTTTTTACAAAACATATTATGAACAACCTGACAATTCTTGAGAAAAATAAGTGTAATATTATACCTAAGTTTACTATTTACAAATATAGTAGTTCACATACCGATTAGATTCTAATCACTGTGCGAAACTTTCACAAATTCATTATGTGGGCCGGATTGGACCCTCTGGCGGGCCGCTTCTGGCCCACGGGCCGCATGTTTGACACCCCTGATCCAAACAGTTTACTTGTCTCACTCTAACACGACAACGTCTCGAATCCAGATCCCACAAATAACGTCTGTCTTTCGAGTTAAGTGTGCGAGAAGTAAATTTATCTTTACGGATTCCTGCGCTCGAACCATCAGACACGTTTGCGACAAAATGGACCGAGACGGACGTTAAAACCCGACATCGGCAGCTCTGTGACGTCATCTGGCTGCCCCTTTAATCTCACTCCTCTTTGTTCTCCTCCAGTGAACTGAAACACAGAGACGAGGGCACGGAAAACGTATCGCTGCCCTGCTACTTTCTGACTGCGCCGCACTATAATTACACCCTGAATGAATGTACGTATGGAGTGATCCTGATGGCTGCGGCCCTCAGTGACCCTGAGCAGCATAAACAGACGCACGGATCCACTGTATAATTACACTATAATGAGTTTCAGCCCCGTTTCACATTGAAGAAGAAGAAGAAGAAGAAGGAAAAAGGACAGAAATATGAGATTTGTGTGATTGCATTTTGCTCTGCTTTAAAATGATCCGTGAAAAAACAAGTCAGTCAGTGAAAGTGGATTCAGCTCTGCAGCTCGACCACAGAGGAACTCAGCTGAGGAGAGCGGGACATGTCTGCGATTCTGTTTGGCTCTTCTCTGGCGTGATGTTGGAAAACACGATGCAGCGGCAGCAGCATGGGAGCATGCGATACCGTAATTATGCGATGTACATACTTGTAATTATACAATAAAACCACAGGCTGCGGTTTCTTTCAACAAGGGAGGCTGTTGTGGAGGGGGGAAAAAAGGGGGGAAAGTATGAGACTTCTGCTCTTCTACGCTGCAGCGGCAAAGAACAAAAACTCCACACGGACATTTTGAACATGGTGAATGTTGCTTACTGGTTACACATAGTCCTGCTACATTTATGCCACATTACTCTGGTGTTTGCAAGATCCTAATACACAGATTTACTGCACGGCAAAAAACAGCTCCACAATAAGCCAAATATTCACATATTGGTTAAATTTTTTTCCCCCCTCATTTAAAGAAAAATAATCTACCAATGTGGTTAGCAAATTAAATACTTTCGGACTGTACCGTGCCGTAAAATGAGGAAAAAACAGGCCAAGAACTAACAAAAACTAGCCAAAAATTTTAAGAAAGTTGTGCTTATCTTACTCATCTCAAGCAATGTTTACGTAAAATTTGCCTTATTAAGCTGACTTTAAAAGTTATATTGTAGAATTTCTCATAATTGAACACACTCCAATCTGTGAAAGTTTATATTATATTATATTATATTATATTATATTATATTATATTATATTATATTATATTATATTATATTATATTATATTATATCCTTAATACACCCACAAACCAGGGTCAGTTGGGATTTCATGCAAACCATTCCTTTAGCTTGTTACCAGTACTTAATGTTTAAATCAAACTGTAATATCTTATTAAGACTACTGTAATTAGCTCTATTTTCTAGTGCAAAACTTGCTTGCCAAAATTAATTTTCCAAAAGGAAAGGCTTATTTTACTGTCTTGAACTACACTGAGTGTAACTCCAGGAACAGAGATGGTTTGAAAATGTAAATCGATGTAAATAAAAGTTGTTTGTCCAATTTGGCATAAGACGTGTAGCTATGGCGTTTTTATGCTTGAAACTAGATCAGCATCCCAGTAAACAAACCTAGCTGTAACGCTAATACTGACCACTGGACTGGTTTCTGTGGAAAATGCAAAATGATTTTCTATTTTCCTTTTCTTCAATAACATGTAGAAAACCACAGTTTATATGGAGAACGTAATTACGTCCTAACATATCTGTGCTTTTATTTTTGCTCTGCCTTCAAATTTTGTGGGAAAAACAAGCCCTGTGAATACATGAGTGCATGTAAGACTATACAATATTTACACCACAACAAAACAAACCTCAGAAAACAAAAATGACCAAAAAGACTCTGACAGTAAAGCCAAGGTATACACGAGCATGTTATGTTTTGATTGCACCATAGATGAGCTGCACAACAAACCACAGTTACAGTCACTGTTGTTGAACAAAGATCTAAACCAGAACAATCCTTTTGGTTTTATGTGATATGCTATGCTGAAAGGATCCTGGAATTCACTGTGATCGATATAAAACACTGAGCCACAAACAAACTGTGACTCTGAATATTGAAAACACTGCATCACACAGACATCCACTGCTATAAACTAGCATCCACTGATTGATGTTTTTAATACGGTAGGGAAAGATACTGAGAGCTTATTCAATTCTGCTTTGATAAACAGGTAAATGTTTTATTAAAATTCACTCAGTACTCACTAATCAACCAAACAACCAACCAACAGACCAACTAGCCAGCCAGTGGAGCAACTAACCAAATAACTAACCAGCTGACCAATCAAAAGGTGAACCAAACACCAACCAACAGACCAACTAGCCAGCCAATGGAAGGGTTAAACAACCAACCAACCAACCAACCAACCAACCAACCAACCAACCAACTAGCCAGCCAGTGGACCAACTAACCAAATAACTAACCAGCTGACCAATCAACCGATGAACCAGACACCAATTAACAGACCAACTAGCCAGCTAATGGAAGGGTTAACCAACTAACCAACCAACCAACAGACAAACCAAACACCAACCAACAGACTAAATAGCCAGCCAGTGGACCAACTAACCAACTAACTAACCAGCTGACCAATCATACATAACCAATTTACCAGCAAGTCACCCAACCATCCAAACAAGAAACAGCCAACAAACCACTATGGACAACAGACCACCTAGCCAGCCAATGGAAGGTTTAACCAACCAACCAACAAGCAAACCAAATGTCAACCAACACACCAACTAGTCAGCCAATGGAACAACCAACCAGCTGACTAACCAACATACCAATCATACATAACCAATTTACCAGCAAGTCACCCAACCATCCACACAACAAACAGCCAACAAACCACTATGGAGATGCCTGGGCATACAAAGTAGAAATACACAAGATAATTACTGACAGTTGTGTATATTTTCATGTTTTAACTGTTTATGTCATTCAATACTAATACAGGCTACACTAAAACACACCGCCAGACATGGTATGGCATGTTAGATGCATAGTGCACCATTGTATCTTGTTAATACTTTAAAAGCCCTCCACTATGATACACTACACAGTGTTTCAGGGGCACATTTTTAATTGAACTCCCCTGACAGTGCCACCGGTGCTTTTGCAGTGCTTTTCCTCCATATTGATCGCAGAGAACAATGAAGACCTGAAGGCTCCTTGTAGTCCGGTCTGAGACAAAGATCCTCATGCCGTTTGGAGACGGATAGAAATGCATCGTAGCGTGCAGCGCTGCCGGACTCACCTGTCACGGCACACTGACGAGTGTTTAATTTCCTCCACAGCTCATCCATCATACACTGACAGCACATGGAGACAGCAATGTTTACACGTGCACAGCGTTCGCTTCTTAACCTGGTTTCCCGAGCGTTATCAATTTTTATTGTCTCTGGCACAAGCAATGGACAATTTCATTAAGAAAACCTGAAAATAGTTTGTAACACCAACTCCACTGTTAGCTTAAAATATCTAAATATGAGAGATGAATGAGGGGTGTAACAAAAGAAGGTGATAGCATTAACAGGTTATGAATAAAAGAAACAAATACATTGATGAGTGAAGCGCAGTGTGTGTAGATTCTCATTCATACAGGTACAAAAACAAAATATTCTGATTTAGTTTTTTGTCCATTTAAATTGCACTATGATCTACCATCCTGTAAAGTTATAAATCAGTGTAATTAAGCTACTATGCTAATATTCCTCACCACACCTTAAACTGTAATACAAGACTCCCTTTGCTTGTGAACATAGCTAACAGCTAGCCTCTCAGCAACCAGCAGCCAGCTTCTAAGGAAGTAGCAGATATAGCAAGCTTGGTTAGCTTTTCATTAAGATTTCTAGCTTCTCAAAAAGCTCAGTTAGCTTCTCAATAAGCTTGGCTAGCTTCTCAACAAGCTTGGTTAGCTTTTCATTAAGATTTCTATCTTCTCAATAAGCTTGGCTAGCTTCTCAACAAGCTTGGTTAGCTTCTCAATAAGCTTGGCTACCTTCTCAACAAGCTTGGTTAGCTTCTCAACAAGCTCGGTTAGCTTCTCAATAAGCTTAGCTTCTCACCAGCTATCAGCTAGCCTCTTATCAATGCTGTTGAATCTCCACATTAAGTAAACACTGTGAGAGGCAGGTTGTTCTAAAATAATTAATGTGTCACAGGATTCTGTGGTCTTTTATTTGAAGGTACACAGTGATAGATAGATAGATGTAATAGATGTAAATAAATGTCTACATTAAAAAAAAAAAGGATTATATTTGTCTTTCCATAGTAAAAAGTATTTTCCTGAATCAAGTTACAGTCCATGTATCTATAGAATTGTCCTCTAAAAAGGACAAAGATGCACAACCCTAGATGAGACACAGTTTCAGTCCGTGTCTCATTTACATGCAGGGGAGCAGCCTGGTTGTGATCGATGCATATATGTATAAATGTCATGACTGAATAACCTTGCGAAGCTCATAATTTAATTATGTGGCGTAGGTAGATTTGGACGTCAATAAAAGTGGCGTGCAGAGCGAGCCGTGGCACTGATGGCTGCTGCAGTGGGGATTCACATTTATTTCCCCTGAAGGTGATTCGAGGAAACTGTGACTCCGTCACTGCAGGAGCTCACAGCCGCAGCCTTTCTAATATTTTAGGAGGCAGCGGAGGAAAAGCATATTTGATGAGAGAAACACAATTCCACCAAGATTCTCGTAAAGGCAGTTTACCTGACTAATGCTTTGTGGCTGTGTACATGTATCTCTTCCTGTCGTACATTCACTGGTTTTATTGTGCTGCGTGGGGCTCAGGGGCTGCAAGGAAGTCGTATCACTGGGACACACTCAAAAACAGGGGAACAAAACTAGAACATTTCAGTAACCCAAGCGGTACACATTGGGAGAACGTTCCCTCACCAGTACAATATTCAGGGTTCCCACACCTCCCACAAATTCAAAAAATTTTCATGGATTTCCCAGCACAAAGTCGTCAAAGTCCAAATGTGCTGACACAGCTTAAGATAGGAGGGCAACTTGGAAGAGCCGCTTCATCCATGGCATCATGTGTTGTATTGATTTGCAGCACACTGCATCCGGACAAGTGATTGTCCTTGGGATCTTGGTCAAATCAGTCTTTGTCATTTTCTTTGGTGAGACTGAGCTCTTGGAATTTTCATTTCCCAGGCGTCACATCATTTGCTCTCTCCTGCAGAGAGACAGGGGACACGCAATTATGACTCCATGCTTGTTTTGGGTAGGCCTAGTCTACCTACATCAAGCAATGCAGGGCAAAGGGAGACATTTACCTAATGTCAACTTGACTTCTTTCTTGTACAGAATTCAAGCACTTTCAATGACCCATGTGTATTTACAAAAGTTTCTGGGGCCTTGACGGTTTTCTTTCAAATTCACAAACTTTCAAGGATTTCGCCAACTCGTGGGAGTTCCGAAAATGGTGCGTGGAGATGCCAGAAATGTATCTTTTGACCATCAGAAAGACATATTCTACGTGTATATCTGTAATTTTACCACAAGAATAAGCTTTTTTATTGGTGCACATAAGTGGCCAAAATGTAATTGTTATTATCATGTCTTTTCAGTGGGTATATTTCTGCATAGTATTATGAAGGTACATACTGTACATATTTTAGGGAACTGAACTTTACCTAAACTGGCATAGTTTGGTAAGGTACAAAATTAGAATTTCCCCAACTGGTACAAAATTGTCCCTTTAAAAAGGTCTACGCCCCCAGCGTTTCATGTACTTTTTGCCCTCTGCATAAGTGTGGCATCATTGATGGCGACTTCTGTGATTCAGCGACACAGTCTACAGCTGCATCACTCAACCTGGATTAATGGGATTTGATAAAGTGGAGTACACTTTATCAAATCCCCACAGGAGGAACCTGATAGATCACAGGCATTCAAGCAATAAATAAATAAAAGCAATGTCTTACAATCATGATTTATTAGATTTTTTATCAAACAGTGTCCCTATACGACTTCACAGCTGTACTGTATGACGTCGCATCTCCATGACAATCAATTAAAGGTTTAAACACAGGTTGTTCGGATCAATAAAGATCAAATTTAAGTTATAAAAAAGAAAATTTGGAGGTAAATTAAACAGCAAATGGATATTTCTCGTTTTCTTGCCATTTTCCCAGAGAGATGTTTCCCTCATGACATCACCAGTGTCACTTTCCTGCCATTTAACCTGTGCATGTCACTGCGCGTCAGCCTCCGTGGAAACATCGTCTACTGCGTCGACCTCCTGTCCACCTGCGTGTGCACGGAAACGCATGGGCCCCTGTCTCACGGTCCCACGTTAAATTCCACACGGGTGGACGAGCTCCGCGTTACCTCAGTGTCACCAGTCATGGTCGTTTCTGTGTTGCAACGTGTCGTGGAAACAGTTGAGGTCAAACTCTGATGCGAAACGAGAAGGTTAGAAGAAGCAGAAGGAGGAGGAGGAGGAGGAGAGGTCGTGTTGGGGGTTGAACATTGTTAACTTTGTCGTTGATGCTACTTTCTAGGTCAAATGTGCAGCGAGAGGGAGATTTGTGCTGTCGACCTGCCGCTCAGCTTAAGGTTATAAAAATAAAAGCATGAGTAAAAAAGAGCAAGATGGAGGGGAGGGGGAGATCTGTCCTTTTCTGTTGTTAACCTTGAACGTGAGACGGGGGGGGGGGGGGACAGTTTTCGCACGTGGAACCATTTTGCCGGGCTGTAATGACGCCTAATTTCACGGCAAATAAACCAAACAACGATGCCTTTAAGTCTCGCTCCATTAGTGACGGATCCCAAACAAGACAAAATCACATTCTTTTCCAGTCAAAGTGCAGCTTAAATGTTCCTTCACTATCTAACAATCGACCTGCAAGTGCACCCAGCTTGTTGTTGCAATTTTCTGTTACTGATTTTGGGATTTGGGCTTGTAACCAAAGGGTTTCTGGTTCAAATCCTGGGACAGGTCAAGGGCTGAGGTGCCCCTCCATCGCTATTGCTCTCAGGATACAGAAGTTCATTTCTGTATCACTCTGTGCATTTACATGCATGTTAAAAGTCCAATTGCAGTCGGACTATGATGATAATTCAGTTTTCTTAATGTCGTGTAAACACTTTAGTCTGATAAAAATAAAGCTAGTCTTAGTTGGACTAACATACCTGGATGATGCAATTCATAGTCCGATTACTCCTGCATTTATACGTATAGTTGGACTGGAGTCGACCCTGTAGTGGAAAGAGACGACGTATAAACTTCAGTACTGTTGCTGGAAATCCAACATTGGCGGCGTCGACACACAGGAACCACACGATCCATCTAATGTATGTCACGACTAACATGTACAGCAGGCACGAAACATCTCACCGTCCATCTCGCTGGTCGCTGTTTTGTTTTTCTGTGATCAATGGGAAACTTATTCTATACGCACTAGCTTTTAGAGAGATACAGCGCCACCTATGGAGGCGGAGTCAGACGAAAAACAGCCAGTAAATCGATTTTTTCCTCTGCATGTATACTTACTATTGGCTCGATTGAACTGTGCATGTAAACGTACTGAGTGATTGGTGTATGTGCAAAAGATATAATAAGTAAAAAATGTATTTTTGTAAATGTACCTAAATTTGGGACTTGTTGTGATGGGATGTTCATGTGTCTGATGAGTTTTGATTAATTACTGATATAAAGATGAGGCGAAACATCACAAATGTCATCAGTGCTACACGCCAACACGTGCATCTAAGACTATTTGGTAAAAATGTTTGTCAAAAAAAAATAAAAAAAAATAAAAAAATTGACGTGCGCATTTTAATTTACACACGCCAGCCGAAACAAATTCTCAAATATCCAACGTAAATTTAACTAAAATGAGTGTCACTGACTCAGAAAGCACATTGAATCAATATTGTATCCATGTCCCCTTGTTATGTGAGAAAGACCCGGTCTAATAACATTAGCTCATGTGTTCTAATGTGTGATCAAGCATAATCTTGATTTACATTTTTAAATAAATTCTCAGACAGCTGGTCAGGACACCTGTAAGGTGTATAACCTGGGATCTTACAGTGCATTGTGGGTTTTCTTTGTGCAAAAGAGAAGCCAGATTTGATTTACAGCCTATTTTTCTTTGGAACATGATGTAAGATCCCCGTTAACCTTTCATGGTAAATATTGACATAAAGACATGTATGGAAATACAGCTATTTTTACATATATATTACAACATGATGATGTGTTGCTGCCATTAAATGAAATGGTAAAATGATATGTTCTACTGGGAATAAAATATGGGTTTATGAGATTTGTGCATCATTTTACACAGCGTTTAATACAAAGCCATATTATGCATGTTGTGCACTTTCTTTATTAGACACTAAAGATGGAAATGTGATGTAACGGTTCAGACCGAAGACAAAGATTTAAGATTTGTTTGTGAGAGCTTTCTCTCTGTAAATCACAGGGGACGGTTTGAAAAAAAACAAGCACGGGGAATCGTGAGCACACGTCACCCTCCTCATCCCGCAGAAGGCTATTTGAACACTGTGATGTCATGACCTGCACTTCCATTTTCCCCCTACGGTCACACATCACAGGCGAACATGTCAAAACAGCTCAGAGACGACGCTCAAATAAGGACGGCCTCCTCGTCGCCTTGTAATCCAGCAATTAGCGAGAAGGCCAGGGAGATGGAACAGATGCTCCATAAATGGGAATTACAGTGGGAGTCCTGGCCACTGATGGTATTCCGAATCTGTCCAAGACGGACCATCGGGGAGGGACGGGGGGGGAGCAGCCGCCGTCCCGCAGCACCAACCCAGGTCAAACTGTTCGGTTCAAGAAACAAGCACGAGCCAGAAGAGTGGGGAGAAATATTTAAGAGATATTTAACAGCTGAGGTTTGGAGTTTGAAGACTGCATGAAAGCAAAGTGTATCGTATCGGTCCGATAGTTGAACTTACACTGCAAAAATTGGTTTTCGTGAAAGTAAAATAGGCCCAATTTTTTCTAAAAAAGAAAAATAATCTTGACAATCAAGTTTTACAGAAGAAAAAAAAAACTATTTTAATAGGAAAAATTATATAATTTTGTCTTGCCTTAAAAAAGATATTACAGCTTACTTTAAGCTTTAGTAACTTTAGTAAACTTTCATTATCACGGACTGGTGTGTGTGTCCACTTATAAGACATTTGAAGCTATAAATTCTGAAAGCACACTTAATCAAGTAAAGTACATTTTAAATAAACATCTCTTTCATGACGGATTATTACTTTGTCAGATTATTTTAAATTTAGATCAATAGTTTTTGCAGTGTAGGCAAAGGTCCGCAAACATGGCCACCTTTGGATGTTTATTTTACTGTTTTTTCATTTCACTGATATACATACATACTGTCTATAGTATATACACACATCAATGTTTTATCCTTAATATATTTTTCTATATTTGTATTACCTTTATTTTGTAATACCTTTATTTTTGTTTATTACCTTTATTTTTTTCAGTTATAACATTGAAAATATCTCCATTGTGGGATTAATAAAGGTTTAACGTTAACTTATCTCATCTTAAAGCCATACACTGTAGAGAAAACAATCAATGCACTCGCCACATGAGGAAACTGAAGCCAATGCCGAAGTGTCTGGAACCTGTATTCTCTTAAAGAGCAACTAGGAGGCAACTCCACTGGTTTATATTCATGTACAAGCAAAAATCTGCCTACTTCTGACGTCTGTGAGCAAGTTTATGGTCTCAATACCTAGTTTCACATATTTGGAAATACAGTGTGACATCCATTTGTAAATAATGCTTTAGGGGTGTGGCTAAGTTGCAGGCTCCACCCCTAGCACGTGCTGGCAGAGTGCCTTTTTACTGCACATGTCAATCATACAGTAGGGGCGGGGCCTGTAAAGGCTTTCTTTCGTTGATTTTAGGATTTCCTGTTGATGTAGTTCTCAATGTGGGGCTGTTTTTTTTTTTCTGTTGTCTTTCAGTCAAACTTAAATGATTATTGATTGCTATTATTCAACGAAAAAAACCGACTGTCCTTCATAAATTCTTAAGTAAAAGCATACGAATGAGTTTGAGTCCGATGGTTGCTGCGGTGATTGATGCTTGGTGACGGGAGCATCCGCAGACTTATGCTGGTCCTGAAACTCGGATCAGGTCTATTCCTGCTGCTCAGTGGGACCACAGTTCTCTGAGGAGAGCGGAAAACTGGGATTGTTTTACACACACCTGTTCCTGAACGTCACTCGGCTACATGCCTGTCTCACAGGGAGCACAGTTAATCGCTGATTTGGCACACTTACAGTGACAACATACCAAGGTCCAGTTTCAGGAACCTCACACACACGCAGTCTGGTTTCCATGACTTCAGAGGACACTGCATTGACTTCCATTCATTTCCTGCAGACTTACTCTAACCTTAACCATCATTACTAGTGTCCTAACCCTAACCCTGACCCTAACCATAACCTAACCCTAACCTCAGCCTAACTTTAAACCATGTCTTCACCTTAAAATGGAGTCATTTACGTTATGGGGACTTGATTTTTGTCCCCATAAGGAAGACAAGTCCCCATAATGTGAGTGTGGAGACAGATTTAGGTCCCCACAACATAAGGAATACCAGCTACACACAATAACACACACTCTGGTTTTCCATGACTTCAGAGGACACTGCATTGACTTACATTCATTTCCTGTAGACTTACTCTAACCTTAACCATAACTTTTACTGCCCTAACCCTATTCCTTTCCTTGATCAGTCACGTTATAGCAGGATTGGGTTGTTTGCAGGTGGAAAACCTTGACCCTGTCCTGGTATTAACATCCATCTGACTGATCCGATCAGGTCTAGATCATTAGGTCTGAACGCTCCCACCCCATCCTGAACAAGTCCTTAGACTCAATCACAAAAACCACATCTGAAGGTGGTTTAAAGACACGGGTGGTGTCATCTGTGAGTCATCTGATCCGCGGCAGATTCAGGTTCGTTTTTACACTAATCAGCACAAACATTGACCGGTTTTATTTATTTTTTAAATGGTTTTAACATATTTCATGTTACAGCAGTGAAGGTGCATTGTCGATTCCATCAAGCTCCTCTCTTTGCTCACACACACACACACACACTGGTTTCCATGACTTCAGAGGACATTACATTGACTTACATTCATTTCCTGTAGACTTATCCTAACCCTAATCATAATTACTAGTGCCCTAACCCTAACCCTGACCCTAAGTCTAACCCCAGGCTAACTTTAAAACAAGTCCCCATAATGTGAGTGTGGAGACAGATTTACGTCCCCACAACATAAGGAATACCTAAAACACGCATATACACACAACTCTTTACATATATATATATATACTGTATCTTAGTGAGGACACATCATTGACATAATTCATTTCAATTCAACCAACACTCAATCCTAACCCTAGAAATGAGGTTCAGCCTCATTAGGACCAGGTTTTGGTCTCCATGAGGACTATTGGTCCTGACAAGGTCAGAGTTTATCTACGAATGGTCCTCAAGAGGTAACAAATACAAGTTCACACACACAGAGTTTGGTTTCCGTTACTTTAGAGGACATTACATTGACTTCCATTAAGACCAACCCTAACCTTAACCCCATAAGGAAGACAAGATCCCATATTGTGACTGTGGAAACACATTTAGGTCCCCACAGCATGAGTAATAGCTAACCACACACACACACACACTATGTTACTGCCACATTAGCACATGAAAGCGACACTGAAACAGCCATGATGAGGCAAACAGTCCAGCCGCTCGGCAGCCATCTTTGATTCTCCTCCATCCGTTGACTCACCAAAATAACTTCAAACTGTGAAAAAATAAATAAATAAAAATCACAAGGCGGCATTTTTTTAAAGCCAGCCTGAAACACGCAAAAATAAAACTGAAAAAAAAGAAAAAGCTAAGCAAAGTAAAAAAAAGAACACGTGACAGTCTGTGTGTATTGGAACGCTGGAAGCTTTGTGGCTTTGACTGAATGGGAAACAATTAAAGTGCTTCTTGGCAACACATGAAGCCAGACGGCGATAAAAATGGCTGAAGCTGTTCTGCGCGGGTGACGACTCTCTGCTCCGACTGTCTGGATCCATGAAAATCTTCCAGAAATCTTTCCTCCTGGACTCTGAGTCAGTTTGTGCTCAGTGTCTTCCATCAGCAGCTCGGAAACACAGGTTACGTAAGTGCTACAGGAAAAAAAATATGGTACTTTTTATTTGATATTGCACTGAAATAAGTTATGCAATAGAAAAGTACTCTCCTGGCTATTTTCATTTTCCACTGTTATGATTTTAGCTTGTCCGCTTGCCCTTCCCATTTATTATCTCGAGAAAATCGAAGAATATTTCTTCACATTTGGCACAAACCCTTAGGTTTTGGTGTCAAAAGGTCAAAAGACAAGGTTGCTGTGAGCTCACAAACCACACCTGTTCCAGAATGTCGAGTACCACCTTCTGTTTTCATGTTCTCATGTCTTGTATATTCAATATCTGCCAACAAACCCTCCTTTATATTACAAACTAAACTGGAAACAATCCTGATTTGGCACAAATATCCATTTGTTCACCTGAGAACAGCATCACTTCATATCTTCTGTGCAGCTCCTCCCTCCTCTCCAGCTCCTCCTCCCTGGAGGAAGCAGGTTAAGGGTGAGTAAAAGGTCATTCGGGAACGTTTCAGGAGGAGGGTTGGGCTGATGAACGGGCAGTCGAGGAGATGGTTGGCACTACAGGCAGGCGAAATGAGGAGGAGGAGGAGCAGATGGGGGCAATGTGAAGGAGAGAGGGGAGGGGTGGAGAACGTCCACCAACGTAAACACCTCTGGAACAGAAACATCCATTTAGCGAGCGAAAACAAGCCCCCACTCTCAAGACCTCCGTGAATGGACCACTTCAGCCGGCCGAGGAAGTTCCAGCGAGGGGCAGGATGTTCCCCTCAGGACGCACTTGAGACAGGCCGAGGGCCAAGAGCCTGAATACACAGGCCACTTTCTCGCTCCCTCCGTCACCGTCCAGCTTTGCCCTCCCACCCTGCACTGCCTTCAGAACACACACTCCCTCCTCCTCCTCCTACCAGCCGTTCACTGAGCCACAGCCAGTGAGGCGGCGAGGGAGGGCGTGGAACTGCATTCGGCAAACAAAGACACAGAGGCAAAGACTTTCCGCGATTAAAGAGCATTTAAGATGCCATGAGAGGCTAATTTGTTCACGGCAGAAATCTCTCATGGTGCATTTACTGCCCCAGGTTAAGTGTTTCCTCCCTACATTTCACGATTTCATGTAACTTGATCTTTATTATGTCTTAAATCTGACTTTTACATGCCAGTTATGTCTTTATCAAGTGCTACATGAGCTCTAAGAACCCGTGCACCACAGGGATTAGATTACCGTGAGCAATCAGATTAAGTTATAGCACAGTACACACACACAAAACCACACATACCCTGTTGTATTGGCTCTGTGTATTCATTCACTTCACACACAGAAACCCATTCAGGTCTAATAACACTGGTCAAGAAATCATGAAGAATGTCACCAGCGTATGGTAACATTTACTAACCTTGTAGCCCCAGAGATGGATAAAAACGATAATAAAAATTGATTTCAAGTAGTTTTCATTTGCCCGCGGGACTTTTTAAATGAGGATTATTTCTTTGTAACGAAATAAATCAATACAAATGTGGACTGCAAAGGAGATTTAGGCTGATTCTGTCTCGAGTGAATAAAAGAAAGACTGGGACAGGGAGGCTGATTCACAGACAGGATTTCATAATGTGCCCTATTTTTTTGTGTTAAATATTAAACCAGAGTCAAAATAAGTTCAGTTTACTATAAACACTGACTATGAAAAACAACAGTTTTGTGTTCTACGAGAGTTATACAAAGAGACAAGGCTTACTGTGGTTTGGGGCAGCAAAATAATAAAATGTCCGAAAAGGCAGGAAGTCCAGAGAAAAACTCCAAACTAAAGTCGAGGCAAAGGTGAGAGAAGGTCAAACAGGTGAAACTGAAGAGAATTAATTGGCTGACAAGGCACAGGTGTGACAAAAAGAAGCCCCACAATGACAGGAAGTAAGGCTGAAACGGATGCTAACAGTACTTTCAAAATAAATCTGGTTGATGCAGAGAAGTTTCCACAAGGAGGAGATCATGACACTGCAAAATTCTACATTGGATGTTCATGTTGTTGAGTTCTACTGAATTAAAAACAAAACACATTTTATAGTGTAATAATTGATTCCCTTCATGTTGAAGACAAACTGGGGGTTTTGAAGTGGCCATATTTGGAAGCCAGAGCGCAAGGACCCACAAGTCAATGACTCCTTAGCCACGCCCCTTAGGATACCCAAGTCTTTTTTCAGTGGTACTTAAATATTTGGTCCTGTTGGTTCCAAAGTGAGATAATGAAGAGTACGTTCTACTTATATAAAGATTCATTTAAAAGACATGTTTGTAAAAATGGTCTCATCCCTCCAGTCCATTTTCACCCTAAATGGCGGCATTATTTACAAAATGGACATAATGCAGCGTTAAAGAAAACTTAAAATAAAACATTTACTGACGCAATTAATCAAGTGAGAATTGATCTACACAAGTCTAACTTGCATTTTACCAGAGTTGTCCCCTGATGGAGATTCAAGAGAATACAGCTTTCAAACACAACAGCTTTCACCTCACTTTTTGGATTTGGAGACCAAAGGGTGTCTTGAATATATTTTTTTTTTCCTTAAAAATCAAGCAGAACTTCAAAAGTCCCAAATTTGTGCATTAAAAAAAATAGCAAGATATTTTATCCCACTAATCAACAAATGAACATATATACTCAAGTAACACTTCATATTTAGGAAAAATATCTTTTTGATTTTTACACCCCAAGTTGTTGCCTATCTGCAATACCTCCAAGGCCCACCAGAGGGCCGCCAGCCACACTTTGGAAAGCACTTACCTACAGAAAAAGCCAGTGTGTATTCAGTGTGTTAGGGAGTGTTGCTGTGAGGATGTTAGCACTGGGGCCGGTTACAGACTGCGCGTCCACACGGGGACCTGCTGCTCAGACTAAACCTCCACATCTGTGTAAATCCAGTTAAAGCCACAGTTTGTGCAGAAGGAAAGCGCGATCAGATCTTGACACAGTTCAGGCAAAACAGACGGAGACTTTGTGGTCAAACAAGCTCTCCCGACGTGTGTTTACTGGGCTTCACCTCATTTACATAAACCTCTAAACTTGGTATTTGTTCACTGTGAGTTTGTAGTTTTTGACACAGGAACATTTTTTTTTTATGTAAATAAACACTCTGGGCTTTGACAGCAAAACACTATTATAACATGTTTATTGAAAACCGTTGTTGAAAGCATAGTTTGTCAGGCACACACACACAGAGAGAGAGAGAGAGAGAGACTGAGAGACATAGGGAAAGAGTTGTGAAATTGTGTTTGGTTTTTTTTGGAGTCCCAGTGGGAGACGTTTGCCCACAGGGCCTGTTGTGGTGGAATGTCACACAGCATTCATCGCGATCAAAACAGTTACATTTGCGACAAACAAGCTGTGATTTACAAATAAAAAGAAAAAGAAAATAGAAAAACACATAATGCCAAATTAGCTTCCCCTTTCTATGTTAGAAACATGAATACAGCGGGAGGAAAATAAATTATGTGGGAGCGGGGAGACGGAAAGAAAATTGTCTCACTGTTAGGCGGAATGCAACAACATAGAACTGTTTTTCAAAATAATATCCTCTCTACAATTCTTAAAAAAAATAGCTGACAAACCGCTACATTAAAACTCTACTCATGTACACCAGCAACAACAAAAAAAAAAAAAAGAAAAAGAAAAAAGCACAATTCAAACTATAAATTAATCTGGACTAACTCGTCGCTCATCTGTGAGAAATGCATGAATGAATAAAACTGTGTGGGAAAACAACGTTTCAGCATGAAAAATAAAAACTAAACAAAAGCAAACGAGCAACTTATATATATATATATATAGATTTTTAATTTTCATCTTCAATCCTGGTTTTCTTTTTGTTTTTAACGGAGCAGAGAATAAATAAGTCAGTCAGAGTGGAGACGACACGATGTGTGACTGTACATACAGTAAGAATCACTCCCTGCTGAGGCCACGCTCTTTATTCATGCAACGGCAAAGAAAACGCCATCACTCCGACAAAAGGGTTAGCCGTTTTTTAAACATCTGTAACCGTCCATTTTAGGCTTTTTGGCTTTGGCGCTGAAGCTAATCATGTTTTACTGACTTTACACGTTCGAATTTAGTGCTTTCCTGCGGTTTGCGATCCTGAACAGCAATGTACGACACTAAAATATTCATTTACCAAACTTCTTTTGTAAATTTCAAAAAAAAAAAAGAAAAAAAAACAGATGCCAATTTTTGTGAGGTTTGAAATGGAGATGCTAGAATTAGCAAGCTCCGCGAGTTAGCCTCCACTTTCACTCCGACAAAAGGGTTAGCCATTTTTAAACATCTGTAACCGTCCATTTTAGGCTTTTTGGCTTTAGCACTGGAGCTAATCATGTTTTACTGACTTTACACGTTCAAATTTAGTGTTTTCCTGCAGTTTGCGATCCTGAACAGCAATGTACGACACTAAAATATTCATTTACCAAACTTCTTTTGTAAATTTCAAAAAAAAAAAGAAAAAAAAAAAACAGATGCCAATTTTTGTGAGGTTTAAAATGGAGATGCTAGCATTAGCAAGCTCCGCGAGTTAGCCTCCACTTTCACTCCGACAAAAGGGTTAGCCGTTTTTAAACATCTGTAACCGTCCATTTTAGGCTTTTTGGCTTTAGCGCTGGAGCTAATCATGTTTTACTGACTTTACACGTTCGAATTTAGTGCTTTCCTGCGGTTTGCGATCCTGAACAGCAATGTACGACACTAAAATATTCATTTACCAAACTTCTTTTGTAAATTTCAAAAAAAAGAAAAAAAGAAAAACAGATGCCAATTTTTGTGAGGTTTGAAATGGAGATGCTAGCATTAGCAAGCTCCGCAAGTTAGCCTCCACTTTCACTCCGACAAAAGGGTTAGCTGTTTTTAAACATCTATAACCGTCCATTTTAGGCTTTTTGGCTTTAGCGCTGGAGCTAATCATGTTTTACTGACTTTACACGTTCGAATTTAGTGCTTTCCTGCGGTTTGCGATCCTGAACAGCAATGTACGACACTAAAATATTCATTTACCAAACTTCTTTTGTAAATTTCAAAAAAAAAAAGAAAAAAAAAAAA
>JAFBJR010000068.1:245683-290683 GCA_016785285.1 Brachirus orientalis
TTGAAATTTTAAAAAAAAAAAAAGAAAAAAAAAAAAACAGATGCCAATTTTTGTGAGGTTTGAAATGGAGATGCTAGCATTAGCAAGCTCTGCGAGTTAGCCTCCACTTTCAGAGAGGCAGAATATATCAAAAATCACTTGAAAATGTATATCCTCAACCACTAGCTAAAAGAAAATGTCTGAAACCAGAGGATTGAAACTTTTTTTTTTTACTGCTATTTGTCAAATTTTGGGAAAATAGCAACATTAACAGTGAGCTAAATTAGCTAAACAAACAGTTATAGCAATTAGCTAACATCAATGCACCTATAGATGTATGGAAAACTGTCACGGTATAGCTTTAATGTAAGGAAATGTAAATACTGGAAGTTATGAAGTTGAATGAAACATCTTTTTTCTGTCTGATTGAAGTGGATTTACAGTCTCACTCAAGGAAAATGAAAAAGTTATGGTGGTAATTAGTTGAACATGAGCTGTATGCAACAGTACTGCTGCCATTTTTCCATTCCGCAACACGCAGTAACTTTCCAAAATCAAGACGTATAATGTTAAGAAAACAACACATCAAATTTAAAAGTGACCTATGGAGGGACAGAGGTTTGACTAGTTCCAGAATAAAAAGCTTGACAGGGAGAAAACCAAAGACCAGGGAGGAAAATAAAACAAAAATAAGAAGTACAGGATAAATTATGAAACCAGCAAAGCCTGATGGGGGCATCAGTATTAGTAAAATGACTACATCATCATCATCATTATCATCATCTTCTGGCTCTTTAATGAAAAAAAAAAAAAAAACAACACTGAAAAGCAGATATCTATGAATAAAAATACTCTCACCATAGGGAAAGCTTTTACCCAGCATGGAAGAATAAATAAAACACTGTCTGTTTCATTAGATCCATCCAACCTTTACAGAAGTGCCTTTTTGTCTGACTCATTCACTCAGAAAAAGAGAAGAAAAGAAAAGAAATCAGGCCTACACTTCATTAGCCTGCTTTCAGTAATGACAACTTTGTTAAAACGTGTGTTTTTTTGCAATCATACATTCATAATATGATCCAAAATCTCATTTTTGTTCGCTAAATTATTGCAGGCACTTCATAACTTCAAAAGATTTGGGCCAAAACTGGACTAAAAACACATCATTTACTTGTAACCATTCACTTTACAAAGGCCTTGTTTCTGTGTTAAAACCCACGGAAAGTACATACATTAGTGCTGAACACGTTTTTTCCCTCCATTGAATCAACAGAGTTAAATATATTTTCACTCTCTTTTTTTTTTTTTTTTTGAAGTACTTCACATAATTACATTACATTTACACTCGAATTAAAGGCCATTGCACAGTGAAGTGTCTGGACATTTCTATTTAGCAGCGAGAGAATCGCGTGAAACCTTCAATGCCACTTTGATCGCTGCGTTCCCTTTTCGCGACTTTGCTAAAAACAGACTGTAAACATTTCAACCTTTATGCTTCAGTTTTGGGGGTCAGCTGGAGAGATGACTGCATATGAAAAAAAAAAAGGCAATCCCATGATCCTTCGCTGCACGTTTAACCTCCGCCCGCCTACATTCTACAGTGCAGTAATTTGGTTCACAGAGCTGGAGAAATCGATGAAATAAAACTTTTTTTTTTTTTTTTTTAAGACTAATTTGGCACTTTTATAAACAAACAGAGTTTAAAGAAGCATCCACCACAGTCTTCAGACTTAAACAAACTGATATATATTCATATATATATATATTTATATATATGCTGTATATATATATTTTCTTTATGCTGTGAAACTCACAGTTCACACAGCGTGCCTTCATTTCAGTTTTAATACTATAGAGCAGCGATAAAATCCTCAAGCATCTGGGCAGCTATTATTATGATTATTTCTTTTAGTAACACTCAAGCACATAAGGACACAACAGCTTCACATTAAAGCTGATGTTTTAATCCATGAGTGACACACAGGGGCCGAGCGTCCCTCACCAAAATCGACCCCGGTGACCTTTCCGTTTGAAGACAAAAAAAAAAAAAAAAGAGCTTGAAGCCTTCAGAAAAACCTCTGAACGGAAAAACAATCCATCCCTATTTACTCCGTCGCCCTCATGTATATAAAGATGGTTGTGTGAATGGACTCAAAGTCCCAGCATGCATTGCAGCAACAAAGGTGCAAAAAATATTGGTATTGCTGCCACCACTTAGTTTCAAAGTGTTCTCACAGTTTTCTGAAAACCACAAGATTCAAGGATGTTGTTGCTTTAAAGCATTCTGGGAAACGTAGTCCGTCACGTGAAACATTTGAGGACATTAAATGACTAGCATTCATGCTAAGGGCATTGGGCTTTTTTTGTTGCGGGGCTTTTGGCGCAAACTACAATACGGAAACTGTTAAAATATTAAGGGTTAACATGTTAGCAAACATCGTTTGCAGTGTTACAATCTCATGTTGTTGAGTTTCTCTGAAGGCTTCCCTTTGTTCACAGCGGTTAGCATAAACAGTCGCGGCTGGTGCTCACGATGTCTCTAAGTACTTCAGTCATACTAAAAGGCCTCTCTGGTTACGTCTCTCGAAGCGCTGCCATTTTCTTGCCCAGCAAGAGTTAATCGTTGCTTTGATAATGCAAACAAAAAACAAAAAAACAAAACCAACAGCATGGCCTGAACATCCAGCTCCGTTCAGCAGAAGCCGTCAGTCCACCGGTCCTCGCTCTCGCTCTCAAAAATCATCAACGCGTCTGTCATACATTCTTATTTTGAAAACTGTAAACAAAACGAACCCCCAAAAAATGCCAGTTGTGAAAATAACATTGCAGTTTTGTTGTAAAATAAGTTACAAAAAAAAAAAAAAAAAAGGAAATAAAAATCTTTGCTTACAGTACTAAAATCCTAAACTAGACCTTTTCGTACTTAAGAACCACATGTTAAGTCTATAAATATCTTTACAAATATACACGTTAATTATTCAAATAAACCTTTTTTTAAACGATTAAATGTTTTACACGCTCATGACAGTGTCTTCTAGACTGCAATGCTTCCATCCTAAAACAATATTAAAAAAAAAAACAAAAGAAATTTTTTGTCTTTTAAGTACATGGCTGTGAACAGCAATATGATACATATTTGCATTTATATATTTACAATAAATCATTTTCTAGATACATAAAAAAAAAAAAAACTCGGAAACCTCGCTGCACTTGTTAGTGAAAGGCCCTGAAACTCCGCCTCACATTCCACGAGGGATTTGTTTCACGATGATCACAAAACTGCTTATTTGCGATGCTAAAACATGACGACGGATGAGGAAACACATCCTGCGACTTATCGAGTGTCTCCGGAAGAACGAGTCCCATCGGACATGTTTTCTTGCAGATCGCAAACTCGGATCGCAACCTGCAGGCGATCTCGGACGTCTCGCAAGCCAGCCGCCGACCAGATTCCCTTCGTTCCCTCCCCCTGTATCGTTTCGTTTTGTCCGAGTAGGCACGGAATGGTTTCACCCCACAGAGAGTCCGTAGCAAAAAAGACTGGCCCGAGTACAAAAATATAATTTCATTTCTGAAAAGAGGAGCACAAACACGGTTCAAATGGCGAGAAATAATCCTTCAAAGTTTGGAGGGTCACTTGAGGACGACGGCGAAGGAGACGGACCGAAGAGCTGAAGCACTGTGGAAGTATTGCATGCCGAGTGTTTAAATTCCATATCTTGAGGAGCTTGAGTCACTGAGAGGTGATTATTATTATCATTATTATTATTTGTCAGAAACTGTGAGCTGGGGTTCATGTCCACCCTCCTCTCCCAGCTCTGTCTTTATGTCCTGATCACCCCATTGCTGGGAAGCTGTTTGGGAAGACAGGGCTCGTCAGGCAGCGGATCGTGGGCGAAGACCGAGTCGTCTCCTGAGGAGCAGGTGCTGTTGGAGTCCTGACAGGTGGGCGAGTACTGCTCAAAGGGCACCGACAGGTCCAGGTACTCCTGTTTGAGGAGAGGCCAGAGGTTAAAACTGTGATGTCACCGTCAAAAGCTCTCTGTGGGTTAATAATTAGGTGACAAACTACACATTTTTAATGTATTATCCCATTTTTTAGTTTCTCTCACTCATTTTCTGCTGCTTTAATCTTGGCTGGAGCCAATCCCAGCTGACATAAGGCAAAAAACAGGGTTACACCCTGGACAAGTGGCCAGTCCGTTGCAGAGACAAGCAACAATTCACTCTCACTTTCACAACAACAGTCAAGTTAGAGTATTAACCTGAAGCCCAATTTTGGACTGGGTTATAATGGTATTTTGATGTTAATCCCATTTTTGTTCATAGGGTTTGACCATATTTGGCCAGATACAAAACGACGTAAATTGTCGTGAATGTGAACTAGGACGCTGTTAAATTAAAGCGTCGTCACCTCCGAGTTTACCACGTTCCAGTGGAAATCGCAAATTGGGGTATGTGAGGTTGGAAATCCGAGTTCCGAATGCAAATGGATCACAGGATTACGATAAAGAAATTCTGCATGTGAATGTTTACTTTTATGTATGAATATTAGACAATTTTGGTCAGGTTGATCCATTGTTCTGATTAACCGTCCACCTAATTTTGAAATTTATTTGTGCAATTTCAGTTGTACAATGACAATAAAGATTCTTTCCTTTTCCTTTCCTTGATCAGTCACGTTATAGCAGGATTGGGTTGTTTGCAGGTGGAAAACCTTGACCCTGTCCTGGTATAAACATCCATCTGACTGATCCGATCAAGTCTACATCATTAGGTCTGAATGCTCCCACCCCATCCTGAACAAGTCCTTAGATTCAATCACGAATCTAAGGAATTCATGAGGAATACCAGCTACACACACACACAAAACGCAGAGAGCTGATGATAGAAATTTTCCAAAAGTCACTGGTCTTAAAAATGTACTCTCGTCGCTAGTTAGACTATAAATTGTGCATGAAAAAATGGAAGTCATGGCCTGGAGTGTCTGCTGTCTACACCTGAAGTTTCAAAATACTGGCTGTTGCCCACGGGGGGATAATTATTCACCAGGCAACAGTCGATGGGTTTTGAGATTGACCACAGTGAAACGAATAGCTGTGTTTCCATGTTATCAGTGAGCAGCAGCTGTTCAGCGAGACTTACATCAGTGGAGGTCATTGATAAAACCCGGTCGTGATCTTCTACCAGCTGTCTGAAGGTCGGCCTCTGCGACGGCACTGCATGCCAGCACTCCCTCATGATCATGTACCTGAAACACACACACACGTTTACTCCACACTGTATGACAGATTTTTGTTTTCATCTTTGCCCTTGGAAAGTCATGTTTTTTGGAGCTTTACATTGTGTAAGAAGGAAACTAGTTTTAGGTGTGGGAAAATTTGTGATATGTGATTTGGTAATGACCAAGTATAAGAACATATTTATGGATTTACTTCAAATTAAAATTGATCAATATTTTTTTTAACTGCCATGTTTTCTTTTATTTTTTTTACTGAAGCTGTGAGACTCAGCGTCCGTACATAAGAGAATAAGTTCAGACGAAAACCAAGAAAAGCCTTCTGGAGGCACTAAGAATCGAATTTTGGAAAATGGGTCTTAAGATTCAAACCCTTCTTAAAATGTCATTCTTGTTTTTTCATGTGAGAACCGATACTCAACTTTGGGAAAATGGTGATGTAATCTAACTTTAACCGTAAACTTTTGACGTAGTGACACAACCCGAAAATATGCACTTTTTCTCTGTTTTCTACAGTTTTGTGTGTATTTCTGTGGCAGCATTACAGCGCCACATGCAGGCCTGGCATACTATAGCAGTTAGAGTTATTTTACAAAGGTATATTGTGTTTGACTGAAGCTGTGAGAGTTAATACCCATTGAGCTTAGCATTTTGTGAGCACTGAAATGCAATTTTTGGAAAACGGTGCAAAAAATTCTCAAAACACCACCTTGTATTTTCATGTAACAACCGATACGCAACTTTGGAAAAACAGTGATGTGATCACCATGCCTAATTCTTAAGCCTGCAAGATGTAGCAATAAATCGTGCGCATGCTCCACATCTTTTTTAATTCTTGGTGCATTTTTTGGCAGCATTACAGCGCCACATGCAGGCCTGGCATACTATAGCAGTTAGAGTTATTTTTACAAGGTATATTGTGTTTGACTGAAGCTGTGAGACTTAACGTCCGTACACAAGTGTTTTTATTGTATTGGCCTTTTTATACCCATTGAGCTTATCATTTGACGAGCACTGAAATGCAATTTTTGGAAAACGGTTCCTAAAGTGCAAAAAATTCTCAAAACACCACCTTGTATTTTCATGTAACAACCGATACGCAACTTTGGAAAAACAGTGATGTGATCACCATACCTAATTCTTTAGCCTGCAAGATGTAGCAATAAATCTTGTGCATGCTCCACATCTTTTTTAATTCTTGGTGCATTTTTTGGCAGCATTACAGCGCCAATTACAGGCCTGGCATATAAACGACAGTGTTTAGAGTCATTTTTACAAGTGTATGTGGTGTTTGACTGAAGCTCTAAGACTCAAGTTTAGGAGAAAATGTAAATGTTTTTTTATCGGATCAGCTTTTTATCCACACGGAATGCAATTTTTGGAAAACAGGTCACCAAAATGCAAAAAAAAATTCTCAAAACGTCATCCTTGTTTTTGGGTAATGAGAACATGTTTATGGAAAACCAGAATTAAAGTTAGTTGGTAAAATACTTACAGTTCGTGGGTGCAGTTGGCAGGTTTGTCCATCCGATGTCCCTCCTTCAGCAGTTTGAAAAGTTCTTCTACTGGGATTCCAGGGTATGGAGATCCACCCAGAGTGAAGATCTCCCACAGCAACACACCATACGACCACCTGGACACATTAGAGGTCAAACCACAGTCATGGCCTGCAGCTCAATCATCAATCATTCTTTGAGGCAAATATTGATCTTCAATCAACATTGTCATTGTTCGAGACAGTGGATCAATATGTGTAAAGAAATCAGAATCTCTTCTATCAAGACCGAAAGGAGGCGAGTGGAAATCAAAGCGAAGGGAGAGAAATGGAAGCGAGATAACGGACGATTTGGGGATCAATCAAGACTTGAGTTGAATAAAAACGTCATGTTGTTGACGAAAGCATCCAAACCAACCGCTCAAGTTTCTACGGAAGAGACTTTGATTCTGACTCTCAATTTTAATGATTTATTAATACAAAAGGTGCAGGAGCTATAGTTTTTTTTTTTTTTCCCCAAACAGGAGGAATTATTTTCAGAAGTAGAGTAATAAATATTCAGGACTCAGTGATGGTGTTTGACATAGCAAAGGAATATATATATGTATATAATTTTTTAATTGATTGATAATGTTACCAGTTTTCTCTTTTGAGAGCTGTTTTACACAGATGTAAAGAAAAAATATGTAACCAAACTGGCTTAAACTGGCTTAAATTTAACAAACTCGCATTGTGAAGGTTTATGGATTAATTTATTGGCACAATTACAAAATGACTTCGCCTTTCATTTGCCTTAACACGGAGACAAAAGTACACTTTTTCTTATCCTAGATTCAAATTTGAAAAGTACCATTTCAAAACAAACATACTGCATTTTGGTTCAGATTCAGATTTTTAGAGGAGTTATTTTGGTTGTTATATTGATGTTATTTTATTCATACTATATTTATATATAATCTACCCAACAGAGGTTTTGTTTTACTCACGTTTGTTTTGTGCAGTTTGGTGAGACGGTGGCCTTCAGATGAACCCATTACATTTTGACATTTAGAAGTTAATCCGATTAAGGGAGTGGATTCAGTTTTGTTTTTTTTAACCATTTCAAGAATTTCTCAAGAAATCATCATATCGTTATATTAACAACATGTGCTTATATCTATAAATAGCTAAACTTGGTTCAGGATATAAACCAGATTTTAGTGTTGGCAGAGGTACAGTATGTACTGGATTTGTGTGGGTGGCCCTTAATGCAGGAATTCTGTTTCCTAAGCACATACATGTCCTATTGTATAGTGAGAAAAAACATACGAATGCAAAAAAAAAAAAAAACCTATTAGAGTGTATTCAGAGCTCCAGCTGCTGTTCAGACAACTGTTGTTTCACTCTGTGTGGAAACGGCTTCAGTGAATCGCTGCATTATTCCTAAAGATTAAAAAAAAAAAAAAAAAAAAAAAGGGAGGGTAATGAGATAATGGACGGACGATTAACTCAGTGTATTGTTGGCCTGTTGGTCCAGTGGATCAGATTCAGACTCCGCCTCTCACTGCAGTACTTCAGCGAACCTAATCTAATTATCCACGCTCTGGTCCAGAGGGTGGAAAACAGAGCGAGAGAGCGGCCGGACGACTGTGGTGAGACAGAGACATCAGCAATTCAGAGGGGCGAAGGGGAAACAGAGGTGTGACTGAGTGAAAACCGCCCAGACTGAGGACGCCTCCCTGTTGGGCGACTCATCACCATCATCATCATCATTACAGCGACCTGTGGCGGCGACACGCCGGGCGTTTGGGGTCGCAGCAAAGCCACGCACGGACTCGGACTCTCTTTGTATCCACTGCTCGTCGTCCCATATTCAGAGTTCTATTAGGCCCCGAACAGGAGGAGGCAGCGAAGGTGTAAACACAGAGGAAACTGTCTCAGAATGACAATCATGTACATGGGGGGTGACATTTGGACCATTGTGGGTTAGGGTTAGGGTTAGGGTTGGCACAGGGATGAGCCAATTATGATAGTCGGGATCTGTACGGGAAAAATACTGGCCAAAATATCGGAAAAAGACAGATATCTTGATTTTATTTTTTCTTACAGCTTCTCCTACTAGGAGTTTTTTTAACGGCAGACTTAACCGGACTAGGACTTAACCAGGACTAGAAGAACACTGAATGCCCCCTCCCCTTCCCCACCTGCATCAGTTTACCGTGTCCAATTAAATGCTGTCTTTACAGTATATAAAGCTTTTCTAGACTTGATGACCACTCAAAACTGCTTGACTCTACAGTTCTAGTCATTTATTTACAAATTAATCTGTAAATGTGCAGCACACTTCCTATTGCACACCTTTCGTACCCATTCACAATGTGGACACTTCGGCATGTAGACTAGCTGATGTGGGGGTAAGCCAATGGGGGGGTACCTTGCTCACGCGTACCCAAGCCCCTGACCTGTCGGAAATTCGAACCAGCAACCCTCTGGTTACAAACCAAGTTC
This sequence comes from Brachirus orientalis, assembly GCA_016785285.1. Taxonomy (NCBI): domain Eukaryota; kingdom Metazoa; phylum Chordata; class Actinopteri; order Pleuronectiformes; family Soleidae; genus Brachirus; species Brachirus orientalis. The sequence goes on from JAFBJR010000068.1 coordinate 254,884, forward strand.
CCTTTCCACTAAGCCATCGGCCAAACCCTGACAGATATCATAATGTATTGTTACATAACGGATTATATGTAGTGAGCGCCACTTACTCATGGGGTGGAAATCGACAGAGACACCACGCTACGATATTATCACGATATGTGAGTTACGATACGAATTATAACAGCTCTTTTTTTATGCTAATCCACAACAAAAAGTTTAATGTGTATTTGTAGCACCAGTTAAAAATCATTTGGTGTCCCAGAAACGATATAATATCACCACAAGAATATATCGCGATATTTCACTGTATCCGTTTCGCCCAAACCCAAACTTACCCCCAACATCCACTAAAATATAAGCTAAATCCTTAACTTTTAGTCAGTTGTCGCTAAGGGGACTTTTTAAGCAAATCCAATATTGAACAAAAACTTTTACATTTTCTTTAAAAAAAATTAAATTATTGAAAAGCAGCAAGTAAATGTCCATATAGTCAATTGTCCTATAAAATATAGATTGTATGGTGTATCGTATCTTTACGTGTCAATGTGGTTCTCACTCTTGCACACGTCTAACACACTTTTAATAAAAACCTCACTCTCTATTAGGATTTTTTTTTTTTTTTTACTGTGCAAAAACGTGATGAATTGAAGCGACACTTTCCTACTCAGTAAACCGCTTCTTCACACGGATCATGTGAAATCCGTGACTCCACGTCGGCCTCAGCTCAACGCAAACACGCGTGAATAACTCGGTTTATATCTTTGCTCGTTGTTTGGTTGCGAGATTTGCTTAGACGTGGTTTTTGCCCTCACGTCTCCCGTCGTGAATGAATAAATAAATAAATAAAATCCATCACAGGTCAAGAGTCAGCGTCCCTCGGGGTGTGTGAGAGTAAACTGGCTGCGGGGCGACTACTGTATGAAATGAGGAGGGAGAGGTTTGGCGCGAGGATTGACTCTGTAATCCAGACCTGCTGAAATAACAGAGCGGGCTGATTCTCTCTCTCTCTCTCGGCCTGTTCCCAGTCTGGTGTAATCACACCAGTGATCCAGTGTTGACAAGGTCCCGTATTTGGCTTGGATGGCTGTTGGTGGGACACAGCGTCTGGCTGCAACCGGCGGGTGGTGGGGGGTCAAGGGGAGGAAACGACCACAAGACCGACTGACTTTATGACCTTCTCGCCTGGTCGCAGCCAACATGGCAGCAATCAGAGGTTGTAAAAAAAAATATATGTGCCTTTGACTCCAGCGCTGGGTAGTCAGCCTGAAGAAACACCTGGAGTCAAATCCACTGACCCTCTTTATCTGATGAAACAACAGTGCGATGCTGAGGCTCCGCTGTTCTCCCTCTGATGTCATTTTGGGAGATGAAAGAACAAACGCAGCGAGGAATGTGGAGCCACTGAGGCACAAGAGGCTCGGGATTAATCGAGGGATGACAGTGAGTGGGAAAAAACACTTTTGGAGATATTCACACGCACAGACTCGGCGCTTGACGCTAACGCGCTCGGTCATAATATTTCAACCCGTGGACGGTTGGCATGCGACGGCTGTCCCTGCGTGCAGACTTACACATCGCTCTGGTGCGTGTAGACGCGGTCGAACAGCGCCTCGGGAGCCATCCACTTCACGGGCAGACGACCCTGCAACAACAGGACCGCGTCAGTCAGCAGAACCTTTGTGTACAGAAGCACAGAGCAAAAAGACTGGACCTAAAATTCACCTCGTCCCCAATTCAACTTAGCTTTATTTTAAAATAATGCTTTCCATCTCCTTCCACATGAACATTCAAGCTTGCACCTGTGTTAAAAGTTGCAGTTGCTGTGGTCTCAACACTATGTCTACGATTTCTCTTAAAATTAATTGTATTATTTACTGAAATATTGTGGTCAGATTTTTTTGAGATAATGAATGAATGAATTTTATACATTCTGGTTTGTTTTCGTTCTTAAAAAGTCAATTTAACATACATTTCTCAAAACCAGTGACAGGGGGAAAAAAAAGAACGGGTTCAAGCTCAAGACTTAATTTGGCCAAATCGGACGAATTAAATCAAATAAACCAGAATATATGAAATTTTAAAAACAAAGAGCAAATCGGATAAGAAGAAAACAAAACAAAACTGGAGCGCCCTCAAGTTGAAATTCCAAGTCTTCTAATGCTAAGTTCACAATTTTAGATGGCTAGACAGATGCTACACTCTTTTTATTTACATAATACCACATAATGTATTTATTAAATTCATTCGATTGACTGGCTAGTTAGCAAACCTGGCCATAACAGCAAAATTAAGCCCTGATTATATTTTGTGACTGAGCTTATGAAGTTCTGTGGAACCTGTAGTAAGGTCTATGTGACATTTTTCTGAATTACGACTTTGGAAAGTAAGGTGTTGAAAGTAAAGAGTAAATGGAGCAATTTCTTTCATTAGTGAAATTAATAGTGTTTTTCTTTTACAGCCAATGATCGCTGGTCGATTTGTGACTGATCATAACCAATCAGAGATCAGTTTACTGAAACACGCCAATCAAAGTGAAATGGAAAAAAGCTGCTTTTCCAAACGTCTTCAATTTAATTGCTTGTAATCTTTTGTGGCAGTAGGTACACCAGGTGTAAACACAGTCTCATGATAAGAATCTCAACCACATGAATTCACCATCTGTTACAAAAACACTGTATCTTTTCTCTGTTAGTGTAACAGAAAGTACTAGAGGATAAATATAATCTCTTTTTTATTGTTAATCATGATGCATGATCTCTTCCCTGCTCTTTGGACTGTTTCCACAGTGGATGCTTCTTCCTGCTTATGAGATCATTTTTATTTTGTAGCCCAGGAGAATTCAGAATAGCCATTTACTGAATGTTTTGTTGGCTATTTTTCATTTTCTGGTTTTGTCAACGTCGTCCCTTCCTCCGTGGGAATGATGAGTGAGGGCCTGACACTCACGTTCGTGGTCTTTTTGTAGTAGTCTATATTGTGCACATCTCGGGCCAGACCAAAGTCTGCGATCTTCATGACGTTGTCCTCCGTCACAAGGACGTTTCTGGCCGCCAGGTCTCTGTGGATGCACTGAGGGAGGAAGCACAACTGCGTCAAACACCCATCAACAACAGAAACACTCTGGTTCAGACAAAAGTTGACTTTCATTTACCCTCCTCTTACTTTTCATACTTTCATATTATTATTTATGCCAAAAATGAAATGCTAAATAAAAGCCCATAAAGCTGCTGTCACTGCTATGATTTTATTAAACATATGATAAATAAGTCTATATTTTGAATTCTATTACTCATCTAGAGTGTTTGATCCAGTCATATGAAGCCAAACTCCATTATAATATACATGATCACTTTCTGTTTATACCACATGCATTTAGTTTTCCAATTTTTGTGCCATACTGTTAACTGTTTTTTATGTCAGCTTCAGTTTTCTAAATTCTCCTCCAATAAACTGCCAGTTTTAAGGCTGTGCTAAAAATAATTTTTCTCAAAAATGAGAATTTTTTTTTGGCAAAACTTGAAATGTCTCAAAGTAACATTTACTTTAACAGGAAGTACTATTGTGACAGTTCAACAACATGACGGTAGCGAAACCTAATGACAACATGTTAACAGCAAACGTTTTTAAATAAACAAAGAGGCGGTCCTCACTGTTTGTGAGGTTTAGGTTTGTTGTGAATAAGCATGTGAATAAAGAAACTGGTTCATGAGGTGAAAGAAAGAGTAAAGTGGAATATGAACTGTGGCAAAGGACAGGAAGTTAGCCAAAAGTATGCTAATAGACAACATGGTTGACACGAACGTTCTAAATAAGCTTTCTGCTTTTTAAGTTATTGTAATTGTGGATGATATTTTGTCCAGTGGGGCTATAATTAGCTGTGAGAATTGTGATCTCAGTGGTGCGTGTGTCGATATCATTTGCATGTATGAGCTGTATAATTTGTTTTGGCAAATATAAGGTGGGAATGTTGATAATTTTTTGACATACCTCAGGTAATTACTCATGGCCTACAAGCTGTGTACTTTGTACTGTGTACTGCCAAGCAATGACATTTGGTTTCCAGACTCACTGTTTTTTTTTGTTTCTGTGCAATGACAATCAAGGAAGTCTAAGTCTCTAAATCTAAGTCTATCAACACAATGATCAATCAGTGTTAGAATTCTCCAGATGACGTCACGTAATTGCCGGCGGCCAGACTCTCGAAATGGAGGAGAAATGATCATTTCGCTGTGTGGGCGCCTGGAGCTCTATGACAAAAGTTGCTACACGCACTGGGACAAAAACAAAAAGGAGAGAGCGTGGCGAATGTTCAGCAAGGAAGTCAATGACGCTGACGTGATCACGCGGCATGAAAATTCACGTTTGGTGTGAATCCTCATTTCAGTTTGGGTTTATTTGTTTGAATTTTTTTTTTTTTGTACTTAATGTTGTGCAGGATACTCACTACAGTAGACCACACTACACCACGTAAAGACACGTATACATCCACACACCAAGGCTAAGCTAAGTAAAACAGAACACCAAGGTGCATTTAAGCAGCAGTAACACAGCGTCATGGCGGCTGACCTTCTGCGAGGCGAGGTACTCCATGCCTCGGGCCACCTGGTAGGCACAGGACACCAGATCTTTAAAAGTGAGCTGCTCATCTGGGATTTTACAGGTGTCGAAGGAGTAGTCCATGCCCGGTGGCCGCCGCGCCCGCAGGTACTCCCTCAAGTTGCCTTTAGAGGCGTATTCCACAAGGACGTACAGAGGACCTGGACATTAATCACAGCGTCACTATCAGGACTTGGTCCGTCACTGACTTGAATGATCGTTTTTTTTTCTGTGCGATGCTCTGGAAGCTCACCGTCCTGCGTGCAGGCTCCCAGCAGGTTGATGATGTTTTTGTGCTTCCCAATCATCTTCATCATCTCCATCTCCGACACCAGGTCTGACAGGTCCTTATCCGTGGCATCATCTGCGCCGAACACAGGGGAGAATAAAACCACGTCAGGGCAATTCAAGGCAAGCGGAGATGAAGTTCTTCAGATAAAAGCAGAAAAGTGTGCGGGAGACATGACAGCAGACGAACAGGATTTAAAACCCCCACCAAAAACAAAATACATGACAGAGGGCAGGGACTGTCCATTTTGATATCGACTTTCTGTTTGCATGTTAACAATGTTAGCATTTTTTTCTGTTAGAAAATTAGCCCCTTGTTTGTTAAAATCATAAAATTTCCTGTTAGAAAGTTAACCTTTTGTTTGTTAGCATGTCAGCATTCTCTCTTAGCTCTTTGTTTGTTGACATGTTTGTTAGCATTTCCCGTCAGAAAATGTACCTTTTGCTTACATGTTAGCACATTCTCATTCTGTTAGCCAGTTAACCTTTGGTTTATTAGCGTTTTGTTTTAGTCTGTTTGAATTAATGCATTAATTAATCAGTTAATTAATAGATTGATTTAATTTATTAATATTATGATGATAAACATACATATGTAAAATTTGTATGACATTGGACTGACGATGCTCATATATTAATTATACTTTTTTTTTTGGTAAATTAAAAGTATAATTATAATAACCATAATTATACTAATGGTAAGTATAATTACCATTAGTATAATTACCTTCACAACTTTGATACTACAAACTGAAAAAGATCTGCGGCCAAGAATAACTTTATCTAAAACTAGAAAAGAACTGCAACTAAAAATAACTATAGGTTCTAATTAGAACTGGATTAAAGAGTTAGAATAGGCATGTTTTTTTTTTTTTTTGGATTATATGTCTTTACTGCAGTGTATTACATTTACTTGGGCAATTGCTTTAAAATCTAAACTATATCTTATAAGTGTACTATTTATACACTTCAACATCCCATCTGAACCTACACTTTTTTTCTATTAAAGTAGTAACTAATTTAATAATTATCCAATTTAGCTTTAAATCTAAAATACACTTGTTACAAACGCAAACGAAAATCCAGTGCGTTTGTTTTCCCTTCAGCATAACTTCACTGTCACTATTCAGGTTATATCCCGTTTTGTGAAGTCACAATAATCGTCAACCTTTCAGCATTTTCACAGCGACTGTGAGCGGCTTGTTGGGCTTCTCCTTGTCGATGCCGACGGCCTCGGCCATCACCACCTGACCGAAGCAGCCTTCGCCCAGAGGTTTGCCCAGAGTTAACCTGAAACACAAGGGAAACCGTTTCACAGCTCGGCCTTTGTTCATTTCTCTATGAATTCCACGCGTGAATGAGCTTGTGTTGAACAGAGGCAGGTGTCATGGTGACCTTGACGTATTGATGGCTGAGACAAGGACAACAGCTCCGTATCTGTCACGTCAAAAACACTGTATATGTTGCTTGGCAGCGGGGGGGGGGGGGGGGGGGGGGGAACAAGAAAGCTCCAGCTCGTCATGCACTATGTTGTTTTATGAGTGTGTGTGATGAGTGAGAGCAACATTGTTCTTGTTCTTTCTTACCGTGTTCGTGGAAACTCCCATTTGGGGTCAGATGGAAGTTCCAGTTCGGAAACGTTGGCCAGCATTGGTCCATCGCTGGACGACAGACGGGCGATCCTGACCAGTGGTGTGTTGGAGTTCATGGAGGAGTTGGAATCCAAGGACACCTGCTTGGGTTAAAAAAAAAGAAACAAAATGTTATAGACTCTGAAACAAATGCGATTATGTGTGCTTTAAAAGAGAGACAGAGGGAAAAGGGATATAAAATAGTGAAAAATCACAATATGGCCAATAATGATATCAATATTTCACTATCGACGAGATGAAATGTGTAACAAAACTGAACTGGTGAAATTGCAGTGCTGCAGGAATTCACTGGCCCAAAAATGACAATATTTTTTATTAAGGTTTAATTCAAAGTAGAAAATTTAAATATTTATCTGCAAAATCAAATTAATTCCCAATTGTATAAGTATTTAAAAAATATAATTGTTTCTTTAATGTAAACGCAAACCAAAAAAACAAGCCAATATTTGCTATTTTTAACCAGCCTTGGTTAAATCAACCAGTTATTACAAATTACATATATTTATTCTCAGAATATCTGACTAAAAATGTATTGAATACTTAGTTTATACTTTATTTTTACTGAAAATACTGAATATGATTGGACTGCAGCGCAGACATAAACTGTCGACTGGAGACACAGATCATTAGTGTTGTTCAGTAACTGGTAACAGAAGTTAAGTCATTTTTTGTATTACAGATTATCAATAAACAGGTATATTATATTATTTGGAGGAAGAAAAAAAGCCCTAAATTCTAAAACCATACATCTGTCGACCTCAATGTGAAATACTTAAGTATGATGTTAAAGCTTTGGTTTGGAACCAAATGGACTAAAAAACAAACAAGTGAATAAAAGACCGACAGCAAACACAACATCTCAGGACCGATGTCAGAGTTTCTCTGAAAAACTGCCCGACTTCCGACACCAGTGGTGACTCTAACAAACAGTCGGGCCTGTGGCTGTAACAAAGACGAATGTGGAAAGCGGGCCGAGGCGGGCGGGCGGGCGGGGTGGGATGGACGCCCGTATCCATCAGCGAGCTTCATTTCCTGCCTCCGAGCGCGTCGGCTCGACAGCCTCACACCATTTATCTGAGAGCCGAGGCGAGCCGGCGGGCTCCGGCTTCTGATGAATCTGTTTGCGTCAGAGTCTGTCAGTTGGGCCCCCACAGGTGGGCTCCTGAAACAAACATGCCCACTTACCACACTTCCCTCCATAACTTCTCAACTGGAGGGGAAAAAACAAGCCAGAAAAACAGCCCCAACCAATTTCAAAGGCATGAAAAGTTATATCTGACATAACATACCAAGAGGTTTACAGGAGATTTACTCCAGTTATGAAAAAGTAAGGAGAGAACTGGGAGATTAGCTTCACAAAAACGAAGAGGAGATTACAGAAAAATGCAATAAGCGCTTTCCCTGTGTTTCCTTATAAGACCAAATATATGAAGGTAGCAGAAATAGAAGCGATTCAGATGCTGCAATTAGAACAGCTCTCAAAAGTTCTTCCGTGACACGACTAAGTCTGAGTAAGAGGCACTAATCAGAGAGCGACTCACTTGCTCACTTGTGACCTTTCCAGCTCAAACCCCAACTTTACTTTTAAAAGTCATGTGCGTGTTTTCCAGGGAATGAGTTATACGACTTTCAAGCAACAGTTTTCTAAAAATGCAGCCTTTGCACTTCCTGGAGCGCAACCCTTCAATTACGGAGCTGGAAGGTCAGGACTCGTGCTGCAGAGCGGCCACACAAGACAGCAGCTGCGTCCTGCACACGACAGCAGCCCGTGGCTCCGCCCACCATCACGAGCTCGCTCATCTGAAGGTTACGTGCAGGTGTTTGTTTGCAACTTCTTTTTCTGGATTCTAACTTACTCTTTGATAGCAATTTTTAGGGTCTTTCCGTGAGTGAAAGCTCACAAAATTCGATGTGTACACCAGGACCTTCGGAAATTGCGGTCGGTGAAGAAAGAGCGCCACCTAGTTGCTAAAAGTATGTTCTGAAATGAAGAACGAGTATGTGCAGGATTAGAATGCAGCAGAAATGAGCTAGTTGCATGAAACTTGGTGGGAAGGCACAGAAACGTAATTCAGCCATTTTTGACCACACCCAAGAGGAAGTCAGCCATTTTGGATTTTGTCCATATTCCCCATAAAAAAAAAAAAAAAAAAGAGAATTTCCAAACAAACAGTATGTTAAATTGTGCAGTTCAGATTATTTGGGTATGACCTTTTTTAGGGTTTCAAGAAGCGCAAAGTGTGTAATTTTAGTTTTTACTCATTATTCCTGCAAAATAACTGGATTTTGTATCAGCCTAAAACTGCTGCATGATATCACCCCCTCTAAAAATGTTTTTAAAATGCAACCTGTCCTATAGTTTTAAGATTTTCATCAAATTATCAGTTCGACCGAGTATCGGAGTATTCAGGAATGACTTTCTTAGGCTTTCCAGAAAGTGCCAACCCAGTTTTTGAACTCATCGTATCATCCTTAAAAATGATACGAAGTCTAGGTAGGTCCATGTAAAGGCTCTTTACACCCCCGAACCTTTTATTCGTCAGTTTTATCTCAAGTTTTATTAATAGTTTTTGTTCAATGGTCAAAAAGTTTTGTTTTATATCACCGATACAAATCTAATTTCATGGCATTTCAGACAGAGACCCCATCCAAAGTGTGATCAGTGCAGCACTGACTGGACAAAGAATGAAGCCACACTGCGGTGCCCCGATAGTTATCTGATGAAATAAGACAAAGACACTCAGTGGGAGGACGAATAGAACTTCAGGAGCTCAGATCAAAGTCTTTTTCATCAGAATAAATTGGAGTGAGGACGGCGAGAAGAAGAAGAAGAAGAAGAAGGTGAGGGCACGTTAATTAGTGTGAAGAGATGGAGGCTGGATAAGAGAAGATACTCTGGCATTTACAAAAAAAGATTTTTACCCTTCACTGGAAACATGGTTTTAACCCACAACATGATATGTAACAGAGTCTGTGCATGATAATCTACAGGCGAAATCAGATTATATAAAATACTAGAGATGCATGTTTGGAGGGTAAATTTGCACATTTAGTTTTATATGCGGCTAGATCTAGTCAAGCTTAGCTTGTGGACAGAAAGCAGGTGGAAACACTAACCTGGTTCTGCCCAATGATTAAACTAGTACTCCAATTTTCACATTATCGATTAATCTTTCAATTATTTTCTTATTAAAAAAAAAAAACGTTTTACTACTTTTTGTACATTTACAAAACTCAGATATATGAAAAATGTGGTCTAAAAACTCATTGGTGCCATTGCTTTTAGCCGTCACGCGAAAAGCTCATATTTTAATCACAAAATTTAGTCTTGCTTTTTCTTTTTTTTGTTTTTCTATTACGCAATTTTTCTTTTTCTTTCTTTCTTTTTTTTAATCTAAGTGATTTTCAAGCGTCTTTCATTTTATGTTGATGGTTGGCTGAGGTTTTTAATATGAGCCCCTCATACTTTTATTATGCAGGAATTTAATGTATCTCGCGTTAATATGTGTGAAACAAACAAACAAATAAATAATATTAATTACAATAAAGAGCTAAGCTGAGCTGAGGAGGTTCTGTGTCACAATATGTAACAAGGAAGCAAATATTTTCCCAAATGTACAGCCATTCCTTTGAGCCCGGTTGTTTTCAGTGTGTCTGTTTGTTTTGGTCCGCGTTCCGTTTGAACTCGGTGTCGGACCGGACTCACGCGCAGCTGCTCCACTTTTAATGTTCCCCTCCAAACAGTTGAGGGTTGAGTGCGTGCTACACGCACAGAGGGAAATCTAAAACTAACACTGGCAGTGACCGGAGGGCAGAAATATCCCCGAGCTGAATCTGCTCCAAGATAAATGTGAACACATGTCGCCAGCGCGATGCCTTCCAGCGTCCGCACCACGTCACCATAACAACCGGACACAGAGATACTGGACAGACGGACGTACAACGGCGTCTCCGCGTATTTACACTCCGCCTTGTGCGAGTCCTAATCGTTCTTTGGACGTCATGTAAGTTGAAAAAGACGGGATATTTTTCCTCATTGTGGCAACAGTGCAGAAATATGACACTGTTTTTCCACGACTCTTCATAACTAGGTTGTTTTTCCCAAAAAAAAAAAAAATTATCTCAGCTCTCTTGCTGGTTTTTTTTAAACCTTGGTGAGAATCTGTTAAAAAAAAAAAGCTAATAATTCTCATAGTCAAGTTTTGACTTTGGATTGTTTTCATTTTTGATTCTGATAGGACTAAACATTTTGAGAGTAAAATAGGTTTGCAACACACAAATCTGAAGTCTGAATTTGTTTTTGGAATTCAGGTTACTAGTAATTACGCTCCAGATATACAGTATCAACGAGGACCAGTATCGTAGGATTTGGTGGCTTCTAGTGGTGAAGCTGCATATTGCAGCCAACCAAATAATTTTGAAAACTAACATGGCGGTAAAATGTGGTGTGAACAGTTTTCAACAATAAAAAAAAAAAAAAAAAAAAAAAATCAAAGAAACTTTTTTAATGTCATATAAATTTGTGTTAATTAATTCGACACACTGGACCTTTAATTTGGGATTTGAGGTTTATAAGTTTGGATTCGGAACGGCCCATATGCTAAATGCTAAGCTAACCAGGCAAGGAGAAGGAAAAAGGAGGGGGGAAAAAGTGTTGTACGAATCTTGTATCTACTTTCTGTTACCTGTCTCTTGAGGGGGAACTTTGACAGCTTTTGCACGGGCGGCGTTGGCAGCGTCTTCTGCGTGGTCATCCTCATGCGGCAGAGGACCACGATGACCACGGCGAGGATGAAGAGCACGCAGCCCGTCACGTAGATGAGGATGTCGACGTAGTAGTCCTCCTTCTCGGGGTTGACTGCTTTGTCGGGAGGAGGAAGAAGAAGTAGTAAACCATGAACATCCGAGAAAAGTATACACAGTGTTTTGATTTTCTCAGTAGCACGTTTCATCTAAACAGATTCCAGGAAGGTTATTTACAGAGACAGTAATCATCTCGTAGTTTTATCCTGCAGCAGGTAATTGCACCTGTGATATGCTGCTCCACAGAGAGGTAATTACCGTGTTGAACACATAAATGTCTGGAAATTACCTCGAGACAGTTAAAGAGAAAATCTGCTCTGATTACAACAAAGTCTTACGATGGAGGCTGTGGGGGATGTTTGAAAGAGATGTCGCGATGTGTCATAATAATAATAATAAAAACACATTCAACTATTTACAGTAATATATGATAATATTTCATAAGAAAATGCAGTTGGGAATTTCAACTATTGTTTTCCTGTCCTTTATTATCATTTTGTGGTTGCTAACTCCGATAGTTGTAAAGCTGTATTCGCGATTTCCACCTTCCATTTTTATTGGGTTAATTTTTTTGATTTCTGCCATTTTTATTTATTTATTTATTTATTTATTTATTTTTGGGGTCCATAGCTCCTCCCACAATTCACATCATGCTTAGATGGGATGTCTATTCATTTTAAATGGAAAAAAAGGTCAGAACAAAGTTAAATATTTCAAAAGGTATGGGTCATGGGTGGATCAGTGGTAGAGCAAGTTGTCTTTCAATTGGAAGGTTGTGGCCTCCACTAGTTTACATGCCGATGTGTCCTTGGGCAAGACACTTAACCCCTCGCTGCCCCTGATGGCTGTGCTGGCTGCGTGTTAATGGGTATGAAAGAAAAAAAAGCAGCTTTGAGAGGGTGCTATATAAATACAGATCATAATACAGGGGGGGGGTATAAACGGCAGCAGGAATTTCCTGAACTAGCTGGACATTTTCATGTATGACTAAAAATGGCAAGAACAAGAAAACAATAGTTGGGAATTCTGAACAAATTACCATGCAAAAAGAAAGTATACATATTGTGCTACCGAGAAAACATGAAACTGTAAACGTACAAATAACTGGGACAATCATAGTTTAAAAACATTTCAGCTTATAAAAGTGGACAATGAGAGTCCAGCCACCTTCACAGGGAGAAGAGGAATATACCTGGAAGAACCGTCAGCCAAGCAGAGTGGTAAGCATAGCCGATAGAGTTCCCTGCCAGACAAGTGTACTCGCCCGCATCCTCAAAAGACACATTGGTCAAGAGGAGAACCTCTAGCTCCTTATCTGTAGTGTTTATACCAGCCGTCTGTGGAGGATGAAAGAGGTATAAGATGGAGGAGGGAGAGCGGGAAGAGAGAAGGAAGAGATTTCATGAGCCCAAAGCTTCTTAGAGGAAACACCAAATACACCCTGGAGGAAAGGACAGGTACTTGGAAGGATTTGAAGGGGTCAGCAGTGCTGGTTTTCTTTTCTGTAGAGAGAAACACCACCAACGCCACCTGGAAACACCCAAGCAGCACCTCCACCATGCTGTGAACGAAGCTGACCCACAGATGACCCACAGATGACCCTGAACTCTCGAAGACTGCAAAAAATCTCCCTCTTATCAAGAAAGTTGTGTCTGCCATTGTTTTTTTTTTTTGTTTTAAACATTTTTGCTAGTTAAACAAATATCAAACTGTGGACTTGCAATTGTGTCAAAATATTTATAATTTATTCTTAGGGAAGGACATAGACAAAATGGAGCTTAATAAGAGGGGTATTTTTTTTTAGAAAGTTTTCTGACACTTGCAACAGCACCTGTGAGTTGAGGCTAAACCACTACAGCGTTTATTTTTATTGAAGCAAAGCAGATGCTTCCATCTCAATTCCTTTTCTGTGTGAAACTGTGTGGAAAATTAGATTTTTTTAAAGTTTTTTTTTTATTCTCATTTAAATTTTTGACAATTATTCTACAGAAAATCATTTGTATTTTCTTTGCTTTGGAAGATTTTTCTTCATGGTGTTCTCCAAGGATCTATACTGGGCCCATTGTTTTTTTTTTCTCCTTAATATATTTTCAAATAATGGACATGTTTTCAGTTTATGAAGACATTTTACTGGTGTTTGTTTCTGAAACAAAATAATCTGAAACTTCATATTAAGATCTTTCTTCACGGTGTTCCTCAAGGATCTATACTGGGCCCTTTTTAAAAGGTGGTTTTATTTCTGAAACAAAACAAAAAAAAAAAGATTTTGGTTCACTAAATACAACGCCTTTTTTTTGGCTGAACAGACTTAGATTCAGTTTTATCAAAACAAGCCTAATATTTTGCAAAAAGAAAAATCATTAAGACTCCCTCTGGATTTCTTATGAATATCCGTGAAACTGCTCATAAAAGGAAAGCCCACAAGCTGCGGTTGTAGCTTTTCCCGCTTTTAAGTATCAGCTGGTGTGATGATCAGTAGGGGGAGTCTGGTTCAGACCCAGCATCTGATGTGGCTTAGTCGGGGATGAGGCGGGGGAACTCTCATTCACCAGGCTTCAATAATGAACGGTGACACCAAGAGGCGGTCATGAATCAGAGTCCTGCAGCGTGCTTTCATGTACAAGCCAGTCTCTCAGTTTGTGTGTGTGTGTGTGTGTTGTATGGTTGGGCCGGTGGTTGGTTTCATGTGGGCTTCTATCCGTGTGTGTGTAATGGTGGTTTGTGAGAGAGTGAGGCGACTGCAGGTGCTGCAGTAATTACCAAGCGTGATACTGTTTGTTACAGAGCGAAAGTGGCACCGGGTTTTAAAACAAATCTAGCTCCTAATTCGTTTGAGAGCGTGTGTGTTTGCGTATGTGTGTCAGCAAGCCAATCAAACCCACAACCAAGAGGAGGCCTGCAGAGAGGAGGAGACACAGCAGGGGATCAGATGTGGTTAAGGCGGTTGTTGTTTGGTCTGAGCTCAGGATTTACCTGGTTTGTGTACCTTAAGCCAGAAAGCGTTTTCTGACTTGCCTACAAAGTTTGAGGCGCGACACCAGTACTTCCCAGCGTCTCCCTCTGTCACGTTGGACAGTTTCAACTTACTGAGGGCCTCAGTGTGTTTACTGACCACACTCTGTGGAGGGAAAAACCGAGAGGCACAGTGAGGCCTTACAACAGATTCCTGTGGGAACACATGTACATGACAAGACCGTATTGTGTACAGAGACCTGGAAAACAAACAGACTGTCATAACCTACAATTTGATTTACATTTCCTAATTAAAGTGGAAACCTTACTGGCCACGGCCGTTTTCAATGCAGCTGCTCTATAAATTCTTCCGTCACAAACTTCATGATGTTTAGTTTTTGCAAAAATGTCAAAATTGTAATTCTTGGATGTGTATTTTTGGACTTGTCAGAGGAAACTCAATTTTTTTAAAAATCCCTCCTTTGTCAAGACCCCTGGATTTACTTTTTTTTTTTATTTCTTTTTGTCTTGGTTTTTGTTTTTTCCCTGTTTTTGGTAGTTTTTCCTCTTTTGTTTGTTTCAAATGGGCATTTGGGCCCATACATTTTATAAAAACTTGACTGATCCTCATCAATACACTCATACTATGGTTATTATTTTAAATATTTTGGGAAATATGTGTTTGATTTTTTTTACAGTTGAGAAAAACACCTGACATGACTCATGTCAAACACAGAGCTAGCTAAGAAAGCATTTTGATACTTTCTGTTTGACTCCATATTGAATAACAGATAAACTTAACTTATTTATGAATTACAGAAATGTTCATTGGTTTATTTATCACTTTTATAGAAGGCCATGCTAATTATCTTTATTATTTTTTTTCCTTATTTTACTGACTATGCTAACCTAAGCTAAGCTAATTCCCCCTAGAATCTTGCTACAGGAAATTTTATACACTTTGAAGTGGTATTTGTCTTCACATCACATATTTAAAGTAAAATACATATTCATTCCATGCAGTAGAAAAAGATAAATATTGAAATATTTGCTTGTGCTTTTAAACTGGCCTGTGGTTAGCATATTGCTAATTGACATTTAAAAAAAAAACCTGCATCGACGGAACGGACGCCAAAGCTAAAAACTGCAACGTGTGCAGCAAAAGTGTGAGATTAAAAACATTACAGCGTCAGACCTTTAACGCGCGCCACACACATTCTGCATACTTTTAGCAACACGTGTTATCTATGGGTACGTCAATCACGCACGCACACACACACACACGTTGCTTGTGACGTTATCATCGGTGAAACTGCTGATGAATAATTTAACGGGCAAAGCAAACACATGGTGTTTTCTGGTTGCTTAATGAACATCCAGTGCTGGGCGTGCAGACGCCGCCCGGCTCCGTCTTCACACCGGGGTGCATCGCTCATCCTTCATTTTGTCCTCTGAACATCAAAAGAGGCATTTCTTTTTAAAAAAAAAAAAAAAAAAAAGGCGGAAAATAATCTTGCATATCTTCCTCCTCCTCATCCTCCTCCTCCTCTCGCCCTCAGCTGTATTTAAGTCTACATACTGTACGCCACACATGACATGTCGCCAAGAGTCTGAATGAGCTGTGGTGGGACCAGAAAGACAGATTTAGAGAGAGAGACAGAGAGAGAGAGACATATATACAGTAGAGCTCAGTAAATACTGTTTCAATTATGTGGTAGTTGAAAATAGAGCGTGGAGACGCGGTCTGGGCTGACAGGCTCGCTCACCCCCCCCCCCTTTGGCCTGTCTCTCCTCCTCCTGCCCTCCTTCCCGTCTGTGTCTCCCCTCCTTCATCTCCCCCCCCCTCCGCTTTTTTCCCTAACTTTTTCCTCTCCTCTCTGTATCCCCTTTCACACAAACACAAGCTTATAACAAGTTTACACGTTGGTCAGACTCGCAGTCTGCGCCGAAGACGGCTGGATTTTCAAATGGATGTCATCGTGCCCTTACTGTTGATAAAATAAAAGTTTATTTGCAGTGGAATGCCTTCATAGTGCAAATGAGCCAATTTAGAGAGGCTGGGGATGGCTTCATATTTACTGCCCTGATGTGAGAGTATAGGAACAAACCTTTCAACCAATTATTGGCCAAAAAAAAAAAAGAGAAAAGAATAAACAATAAACTTTTCCTGGAGGTCACATAATATTTTAAAATGTTTTTATTACCTTTTTTCTGCTTGTAAAATGGAGCAAAATGAGGGAAACCTCCCTCTGAAACCGCAACTATGATAAAACTGCTCATTTAAATGGGTTGGAATATAAACATGCTGACTTTTATTTCCAATAAATGTTTGAAATTCACAGTACTGTGCAAAAGTCTCAAAGTACTACGCGGCTGCTTGTATTTATGTCCATCAAATTGTGCGATCGCTGGCATTTGGACTGGAATGATGATGTCTTGACAACATGTGCATGTGTTGATCAAATCGTAGAACAAACACAGACATTAGTGAGCGTTCAACTGCAGGTTTAAGAGACCGAGGGTCGAGTGTCAACAGTCTTTGACGAATCAATCTGAATTTTTTTTCACCAAAGTATCTTCTCGTCACATTTAAAATCGACCCAATTAGATTAATTATAATTATAATGGGCAAAGCTGAAAATTAAAAAAAAAATAAAAAATCTACTGCATTTAAATGAAATTTGGCAAAAGTATGCAGAATGAGACACTCTAGCACCAGACTAAGTTACATCTGGATCATCTAGATCCAGATTAGGGATTTGGCATCAATTTCAATGCAACATGGTTCAGTCCCATTGAACATGTTCAGATGTGTACAAAATTTTGTCTCTGTCATGAAAGATGGTAAGAGGAATCTATAAGGAGCTAAAGTTCTATACAGATCCAGATCCAGGAATAAGTGCTAAAACAACAAGAACTAATAGTGGATTTTGACAAGATTTTTGCACAGTACTGCATATTTTATAAAATGTTAGCGGGGATTCACCAAAGAGAAGCGGGAGACGAGCGCCTGTCGTGCCCGTCGAGGTCACGAGTCTGAGCTGAATTAACGTTTGCTGGTGCGGATGCGAGAAGTTTCACGAGCTTCAAAACCCAAGAGAAAGATTCCGCGTCTGTTTCTTTATTGTGTCACTGCTTCTGTTTTCATCTCCTTTCTCTTTGTTCCCCCCCCCCCCTCCTGTCTGCCTCTCTCACCCTCCCTCCCTACTCATTCCCTAAGTCTCTCGCCCGCCTTCTTTGCCCACCACTCTGTCACACACTCTCTCTCTCCCTCTCTGCTGACTTTGCCCTTCCTTCTGCTCCTCCACACTCATTTTTTCCATGGCTTTTTTGGGTGCCTCTCCGCTCCTTTCCCTCCTCCTCCAAACCACGCGACGCAGCACATCTGACGGCAGCGGCGGTTAACAGAGCCCGTCTCTCTCCCCGCGCTGCCGCCACCACAGCAGTTAACTTAGTCCAAACCAGATGTTTTTATTCCCTCGCTCTCTCTGGAGGCACAAAAAAGAAAATTGGGGGGGGGAGACCAAGCAAAAAGGCTTTCTCGCTTTTCTCTCTTCTTCGATGGGAGTCTTCCTCTCGTCACTCAAAATAAAAAAATAAAAAATACGGGCCTCAGAGTGGGTTTTGGGGTGTTGTCCTCTCTGGGTGAGGAATGCTTTCTTCTCTATTCCTGAACACCAGCGCTGGCCGGCGAGGCCGCGGAACCTCCAGGATCTGCTTTTAAACAGTAGCAAACCCGCCTCAGATTATCCGCCGAGTCCTCTTGTGATGGCGAAACGAAAATAAGAGTTCGGAGCGTCTGCACCGGCTGCAGACAAAAACTCACAGGACAGTCCAGCACTGTTCAGTTATTTGATTATCTGCCTGGTTATCCAGTGCAAAAACAACATTTTCAAGAAAGTAAAATAAGCCTTGTTTGGGGGAAATTGTACAAAAATGAAAATAAAGTAATAAAACTTAAAGATATTACTTAAAGCTTTGATTACAATTGTAAATACATAAGTAAAATTCACTATCATGGATTGTTATGTGTGTAGTTCTTAATTCTTAAAAAAGATATACATTTCTTATGTGTTTAGATAAGTTCAACCTTTATTTTTCCTACTTTTTTACGAATTCTAGCCATTGGCAGATTCTTTCGTATTTTAAAACAAGCAAATTTGAATCAATTTAAGAATATTTGGCTGATTTGTAGCATCGATAACCTCCACAGTGACATCAGTAGGTTGACAGATGCACAAAACTGTAGCTGAAGCCTCTCACGTCCATAATGAAGGTGCAGCACTGGGAAACATCTCATTAAATAAGACATTTAGGAGAAATTACATGTGTACAGTGAAGTTATCACGGGCTGATATCAACTCCGGATCTGGACCCACCTTCAAGATGTTGACGTAAGGAACGCCGTCAGGGCCGTAGCGGCTGCCGTTGACCTCGATGTGCTTCAGCCACTGGATGTGCGGCTGGGCGTCGCTGTAAACCTTACAGTGGAACTCCACGTCACTGCCCACCACCACCGTCTGATTGGCTGGCAGGCCGGCGTGAAGGATGGGCCTGTGAGGGGAACGTTCTGAGAGAGAGCAGAAGAGTGTATGTGACCTCATGTCCTGTTAATGTTAATGTCGTCGTCGTTGTTGTTGTTGTTGTTGTTGTTGTTGTTGTTGTTGTTGTTGTTGTTGTTTACCTAGCACATCCAGCTGGTAGGTGTGGGTGATGGTGCCGTACTTGTTCTGAACCACACAGGTGTAGTTTCCGCGGTCCGACGGCACAGCGCTCTCCATCACCAGGCTCCACTGCTGGTGTCTCAGCTGAGAAGAGGACAGGGTGGACAGAAGGACAAAGACTTAGTACATGCATGAAGGGTCGGCTTTGTGGGACACGTTGTTTAACTTTTCAGCTGGACTGGTTCACAATCACAAAGGCGAAAATTCACAAAGTTAACGGGGAAGAAAATGGCAAAACCTCCCAAACGTTTACGTCATGAAGCATCAACCGGTTAATTCAGCCCTCGGCTACAGGAGGAACCCGATCTGTGCACGAGCAGGTCGAGCCAGTGGAGCAGCTACAGACTTGGTGATCTCCTCCGCCTCACTGTGAGGAGCTTGGAGAACCACTGATAGATGGAACTTTCAGGTCTAGGATGTCCAAACTCTTCCTCCAGGTCTAGGACCGTGTTGGCGTGGCCTGTACACGTTACCTTATCTTTTTTACTCTCCATAAAAAACTTTCATTTCAGCTTCTATATTCTGTACTGAGTTTTACACCTGAATTTGTTTTGTCTCTGTTACTATTTGTGCTGCTTTCTTGACCAGGAGATCTTGTGTCTCAATGGGACCTTCCAGGCTAAATAAAGGATCAATGAAATAAATAAATAAATAAATAAATAAATAAATAAATAAATAAAGGACATCCAGACTCTTGTCCCTCTGCAGGTAAGCCAGCACTGTCAGTCCAGTTATCACTGACACCCCGAGTATTGCAGAGCTGTTGACTGGCTGTTCCCAGGAGTGACGATGCTCAGCCGAATGTGATAGCAGTTTGGGACTCCCAAACCTGGAGGACGCACGCTAACATTCATCAGCAGCTCTTCGACAGGTTCTCCAATCTCCTCACAGGTTGATGTGGACATAAACACAGAGACTGTGGAAGCTGTACTTCCAGTAACTGGTCCAGTTTGAGTTGCTGCTCTAGATTTCATTTGGAAGCAGTTCAAGAGGACCAGAGTCCGCTCCCTCAGTTCTTGGACTAAGGTTTAAACTAAGCCAAAGAACTGCATCAAAACTAAATGAGACTGTGAAGAGAGGGAATTTATTCAAATAATTCTCAAGGACTTTTCGTCTCAGTGGGTTTCATACATCATCTTTTCTGAAAACAGTCAAAAAAAAAAAAAGGCATGCATGGATTTAAACCTGCAGTTGAGGTGCTTTAATTAATACATCAGGTCGATCGCGACCTCGAGCTCAAACACGGACTAGTCCTTTACTCAGAGCAAGATATGACTTGACTATTTTTACGCGGCCGGTCCAGAGGAAAGCCCTCAGCTCTGTTTGGTCCTTTGAAATGCTTTGATACGAAACATCAGAGTGAAGGCAGCGTGGTAAACAGGAGCGCGCCGCTGTGTGCGGCGAATGTTTACTGCGCCACAAACCCGTTTGAACAAACATTTTGAACGGTAATACAAATTCATAACCTCCTTTTAGTAATTGCACACAGCGGGGAGGCTGGAAGACGAGGAAAAGGTAGGAGAGCAGTTAAGATTCAACAACAATATTCTCCCACATTATAATTTAGGGAAGGTCTGATGTGACTTTCCGTGTCTGACACCAATATCACAACCTTGAGTATCCACTGATATGATGTGGGTTTAAAGGCTTTCGCTGCTCTTGTGCTAAGGAAAAGCATTTCTGTGATTTTTCTGGGGTTTTGGCTCATGTCACATTGTAGGTTCTTCAAATAGACAGTGATTTTGAGCAGGACTGGACTGATAACAGTACCGATTTAAAGCGATATGATAAAGTATACACAGTAGATATATAATTAATTCAACATGCAAACACACCTACAGAATTTTCAGAATATTTCAGCCCAGATATTCGAAAATGTTCAACAAACGCTTTGCATTTTAGGTTGATAATGGGATTTATTTTTCAAAATTGTCTTTGTCTGACATTCAAACACAACTTTATTGAGCTCACATGGCCGACGATTCTGCAGCTTACACCAGTTACATTTAATATGCTTGATGTCAAAGCACAGAGCGACCCACGGGGGCTGCTAAAGGACCAACAGTAGCAAGATATTTTTGCCGATAATTATCATTATTTGACTGATTTTTATGGGGCTGCAACCATTACTTAACTAAATGTCAACTTAAAAGACAGTTTTTCTGTTTTAATGAATGTTCTAATGATTGAATCCTTAAAACGGAATAATTTTGAGGTTTTGAGGTTTTAAAACAAAGGTGATTCATTGAGAAAATAATTGATAAATTAAAAAATGATCAAATAACCACTAGTTATAGCCCTAGATTTTTCCTTGTTGGCACAACATCAATGATAGAAGAACTATGACAGGGCATACTTGCTGAACAAAGATATGTTATGATATAAAGAAAGTTTCATCTAATGTGTGCATTAGAGTGAGCTCAGTAAAGTCATATTACTCTCTTCTGTCTGTGTATGAGGAGACAGCATTTTCTTTTTCTGTTTTTTTTTTTTTTGCACCTCTGAAATTGGTTCCACTGTGCCAGTCAGGAGCAATCCATCCGCGGAGAGTGAGACGAAGGCTACATTTTGCGTCGTAACTCAAAGCAGGTGTGTCTGGATGGAAGCGGCGGCGGCAGCAGACAGACACTAACTGGACAGATTCGGGAGCGAGTCGAGAACAGAGGACCTGCTACGCATCAGCAGACAGTCTCCACGGGCCAACGGGGACGACCTGCGCAGCTTAAGTGGAAACATAAGCTGCAGACGCTGCTGCTGCTGCTGCTGCTGCTGCTGCTGCTGCTGCTGCTGCAGCTGCGAGGCCAGCACAGAGACTGAACTCCTGTGAAAGAGGTCAGGATTACTAACGAGCGAGCGAGTGATGTCAACAAGGAGGCTTTTCAGGGTGGAACACTTAACATCACCTGTGTAGGAAAAGAAGTGCAGACCCGAAGAAGGTTCAGTGTTTTCACAAACGTTTAACCCCACGCGTCCAGCCAACAGGCCAACCGTTTGCACAATGTATATATTTGTAGGTTTGTCCCTCTCCTCCCTCTGTCTCCCACTCCTTCACTCTCCCCCCTCTCCCTCCCTCTCTCTCTCTCTCTCTTGGAGGCGCGTGCGGAAAATAATTCAACAGTATAAATATTATGCCTGTGTGTGCTTTTCTCAGTTGCATGGTAACACAGACCAGGCTGCTCCCGCTCAGCGCCGGCAAATGGTTTTTCAGAGTGACTGGCTCCACCCCGTCTGCCCCTCTCAGAGCCCAGGAGTCAAACCCGAGTCAATGGCTGCTCTCATCAGCGGCACGAGTGACGCCTTGTGCTGCCGAGCCGAGCCGAGCCGAGCCGAGCCGATGTGAGCTGAGCTCAGGAGGAGGCATTGGTGGAAAAAGAAATGAAAGCAGCAAAAGCACAAAGAGTTAAGTCAAAACGTGGTAAAATACGAGCAGGAGTGGATGTTCTGTCAAGGCCAAGACCACCAACAGAAACAGAACGAATCTGTGACCGGAGTTACTAATAAGCAGGGGAACTACCTTTGCTTTCACTTCGGTTCTGTCTCTTTTAGAGTTTAAAGGTTCCGTCACTGCGACCGAGGCTGTGAAAGGTAACAGACAAACTTTATTTCCGACTCGGTCACTGTCATAAAGACGCAGAAGGTGACGTCGGTGAGGACGCAGGTACTTTTTTCCACCGTGTCGTGCCGTAAAATGTTTCCCCTAGCAAAAAAAAATGCGGACATGGTGCAGCGCAAAATGCACACTGCTTGTTGTTTTTCATTTCAACATCAGCTCCTGACGAGGTTTGAAGATAAAAGAGGAGGGGGGGGAAAAAAAAAAAGAAACTTTGAGGGCAAATTTAAGTTTTCAAGTAAATAAAAATTGGGCTCATTTTTCCACAAAAATACTTCCTGGTTGATTTCTGATGAACACGGTGGTGTTATATTGACTGTTACACTGTGTACTCAGTTTTAAGTTTAGGGTAAAAAGTGTCTTTTAATGGTGAAACCCTGAAAGAATTCACATTACTGTCTACACCTAAATCTATAATAACAGCAGTTTGAAGAGAGATAAAAATCCTTAAAACACTCTTTATCGTGAAATTAAAATGTTCCAATATGGTTTCAATTTTAACGACAGCCAATCACAAGCTGACGCTTTATGATTATCGGCTTAATTAACTCCTTAGCTACTGACGTTTATTTCCAAATGACAGCACATGTTTGTGATGCAGAGGACGTTTTTGCTGCCACAAAAGTGCTGAAGTTTGACAGTAAAGCAATTATTTAATGGTGATAACACACTGAATGTATCATTCATGATTA
This sequence comes from Brachirus orientalis, assembly GCA_016785285.1. Lineage (NCBI taxonomy): Eukaryota > Metazoa > Chordata > Actinopteri > Pleuronectiformes > Soleidae > Brachirus > Brachirus orientalis. Next base: position 278,180 of record JAFBJR010000068.1, read on the forward strand.
TTTTGGGCTCTAACTGACATTTCTACTTCACGTCTTCAGCCTCTTTGCCTCAGAACGTTTAATTATTTTCTCCAAACGCGCTGCTTGCTTTTTATGACCATGTTACTCTGGCTAACTCCCGTTGAACCTGCAGCATTAGACCCCGAAATGTGATAATCCCGTCCATTCCGAGCGTGCCAGATTCCAAACAGAATTAAATTATTAAGGAGCTTACATCGGAGTCATACAAGGCTTTAAAGGTTTTATGGCTTTGGCCGTGGGAGCTGCACAAGGGCACAGTCCATGGGAATGGACACACTGCAAAAAAAAAAAAAAAGGATAATAAATAAAAAAATAGGCATCTCAGGGAGACGTGTTTCGTGGGAGCTGCACAAGGGCACAGTCCATGGGAATGGACACACTGCAAAAAAAAAAAAAAAAGGATAATAAATAAAAAAATAGGCATCTCAGGGAGACGTGTTTGAAATCAGGAAAAACATGAAAGGAGCAGGTTTGGGTTTGATTCTGTTTGGTGCATTAAAATATCTTGGGACACATTAAGCGATCTGCCTTATTGTGGGATATTTTTGCTTTCCTTACAGACGCTGCCATGGAAAACAGCGGCGTAACCTCACCCTGTTGGTACATTCAGCTATTTTAATCCAAAAAGGAATTAAAGTCTCCACCGCCAACTTAAATGACTCGTAAAGATACAGACAGTGTTGGGTTTTTTTTGTGCAGCGTGGCCGTTGTCTGAGAAAACACAGGAAACGCTGCGTCTTCCCCTCACAAAGCAGTCCTGTCAGAACCGGCGGGGGCCAGTTACCAGAATTTATGGCTGTGTCAGAGCAGACCAGTGGCCCGGATCTGCGCTACCATCTAATTTGACCCACAGAGAAGGCGGAAACAGATAGTGGCGGCCCAGAGGACTTGCTATTTATTGAAACTGGCAAAGTTTGTCTATTGACTTGAGTCTGGCTCATTCACGCCACTGCATCGACAGAGAGGATTCAAAGGAAGGAGGGGAAAAAAAAAAAATCGTTGAGAAAACCGAGTAAATGGGTCATCAGTCTTTTGATATGTGTGGTGTGTTTGGGTCCAGTGACAGGGACTGACCACAGCAGGCCTGAAATTAAAGAGTCCAAAAACAATCTTGCAAAGTGTAGGAATCCCTGTGCATACTTCACGGACTCACAATCCAGGCCGTGTCAAAATCAGCGCTGGAAAAACAAGGCTTTAAAGTCTTAAAAAAGTAACAGCGTGGAGTTTAAGGGCCCGGCCTTGAATAACCTGTCAAAACGGGGATTGAAAAATCACTTCAGTGCCGAAATGAAACACAATAATTACATTGTCGACTTTTGTCTCGCTTGTGCCGCAACGGTTTCGCATGAACACAATAAAATCCCTTTGTGCCATATGTGGCAGCGAACAACAGCATTGGTTTAGGCTGTCAAAGTCTCAATGGGCCGAGGACACGCCCCTCTGTCCCCGCCTCTAACTGATGGCTCAATAGAGGGGGTGACCTTTGACCTCTAGGGCCCGGAGTCTCGTTTGTAACGGAGGAGGCCCAGAGCGCCGCGGTTTGTCTGGGAAGGTTGCACAAAGCGTTCGGCACGTCGCCCTGCTGGAATTTTATTTTCCACTCCACAAACGAGCCACACATCCTATTTACCGTTTCATTTAGTTGCAACAAGCGTCGCACTTAGCTCTCTGTGTTGCATTTCAATAGCGTTGCAAAGTGGCTGCAAGACAGAGCCGAGTGTCTGAACAGCCTCCAAAGTGCTCATGGGAAAGAAAATACACAGAAGGCGTTAGTTTACGACCTAAACGTGGAGGAACACGGGATTTGTGTTGAACGAGTCTTTTATATGACGACATATCTGCTCAAAGCAGCTGAAGTTTTATTTTTTTTTTCCTCATGCTCAAATTGCAGCGGTAAATGTCTAACAACAGCATCTGCAGCCGGAATAAAATGCTAATTTCACTTAACAGACAGTGCACTTTTATCACTTTTCCTACTTGATTATTTCCACTTATGACAGTGACAACACCTAACAATATGTCTGTTTTCTACATGACATGTACTGTATTGATACATGTATATGCACGGACCAGATTGATTTTAAAATAATGCCGTTACTCCCTGATTAAAATACTTTAATTTAAACGCAGACTGGTTTACTTATGTTCCGGATTCAAAGCAAAATAAATTAATTATTTATGCTGATGTAAATCTCTCCACAGGTTGGAAAGCGATTACTTCACGCGGTTCATTTGCACTTCAATCCTTCTTTTATTTTCCTTTTCTGCTAAATACTGAGCGTAGTTTACTCCCGTAGCTTTAATCAGTAAAGTGGCAGCAGATTGATGTCGCATGCTGACGTGTAAAGTCTACGGCAAATTTATTCTCCACCAAATAAACCAGTGACTTTCTTTGTGCTGCCTGATTTGAATAAAGCCTCCCACCTGCCGGCGCCTCTCTCCTCCCGCACTTGGCACCGAAACACGACACAGACGGTGGATGCAAATTTCAAGGTCAGGGAATTAGAAAAACTGTTAATGAGCTGCTTGTGTTGGCTCAAAGTCCAGTTCACCTTTCCCCCCCCCCCCACATTTAGTCTAATCTGCTCTAACCTTTCACGTCCACGTCTCTTTCCCATATAAGCATTAACTCCACAATCGCTTTATTAAAAAAGCTTCAAAAAAAGTCAATTTTTGCTGCAGTTAATATAGGAAACTTTGGTTTGGGATACTTTTAGTATGGATTTCTGGCTTATCCAGAGGCATTTAACATCACATTCAGCCTGTAAATCTCTGCAAATTCATCTCCTCCACTCCAATCTGCCCCTCGGTGCTGTAATCTTGTGTCACATTTCCTGTAAACCTTTGTGAGAAGTGAGGCTGATGAGACGACAGGAATCTCCTCACACTCCGGGACAGAATCGCTATATATATATATATATATATATATTTTTTAATGCCTTTACAGAAGATGAAGCCACTTATTTAAGTGACCGTCTGTAAAGAACAAAGGAGGGAACACGGTGCATCGTGAAGAGAGGCCACTTTGAGCCACTCCACTGTGGAGACAGCAGGAATGTTGGTAAGCTGGTAATGGACCCTAATGGTCCGTTCAGTCACTGACGTTCTCTCCCACTTGTGCAGATCTGAAAGCACTTAGACTAAATGACAAACTGGTCAGCACGGATCACTTAGTCAGAGCCGTACGTAGATTCGGACCATTCCTCGGGAGGAACATGAAAACAGCAATAAATTAAAGTCCTGACTCGAAAGTGTCTTTTTTTTTTTTATATAACAGCAGCAAAATCAAATGAAAATGAGAGTTCTGTGACAAGTAGGGTTCTCGCTAAAAACATTCCGAGCTAATGGCTATGCTAACAACTGGAAGTGCATCTCAGCTTTGACGCCAACATTTGTATTCCTCCAAAGACGGAAAAAATGAAGTAGACGAAGAAGAAATGACTCGTTTGTCTGCGTCTTGGGTTCACAGCACTGCTGATCGATAAAAAGCCCGATAAAAAACCTGAATGCCATTCCCATTGGTCAAAAACCAGTTTAAACCCGGGAGTACACTGAATATTATGGCCTTTTTCCCATTATACAGTTCTAGCATGGTTCTGCTCGGCTCGGCTCAACTCAGTTTTAGGGATATTATAGTACCTGGTGAGGTTCTAATTGAGCTGAGCCGAGACGTGCTAGGACTGTATAATGGAAAAGCACCATTAGTCTGAGTAAAACCAGACCAGTCATCTTAGTCTAACTGAAGTGAGAATAAGACACTGTGGTTGGGAGTTGAATCGCTGCTGCTTCATATACAGTATGTTTAAATGGACGCAAAGAAGAAGAAGAAGAAGAAGAAGAAGAAGAAGAAGAAGAAGAAGAAGACAATAGCGAGAAGAACATGGAGAAATTCAAACTGCTGCATCTTTGGACCAATGAGGAGGCTGGATTTTCTGAAAGATATGGAATGGTTTTGGTCTGTTAAGTTAAAATTTTTACTGAAGTATCGCCATCTAGTGTAGTGGAGTCGGACATACACTCACTAAATCGATTCTTTGCCGGTGCTTGTACACTGGGACAAGGACAGTGGGTCGTTTAAATGGCGTAGTTTGCTCGACTTAGCTGTACAGGGAAACGCGGCGACTGACTGACACGCTCACGGCCGCGTGACAAAAGTCATTTACACGTCAGACGCGCTCACGCTGTTCACATTCACCACGGCTGTCGAACCCAAAATGATCTCGTCATTTCTGTCCGGACGTGAGAGGAAGGCGGCGTCACCCCGAGGCCGCGGCCAGAGGAATAGAGTCTTTAGGCGGCCATTGTCAGGCTGTCAGGGCTCGGGGTGAACCCTCCCACCCCCTCCACCCCCCGTCTCCCCCGTCTCCCCCCGACCCTGCTGGATCGGCTCATCACAGGCAGACGGAGGTGAGGTGACGAGGGTTGTGACACGGGGAAACTCAACGCGCTGCAATTCTGTCTCCGTCTCCACGATGACGATTCCATCCTGAGCATCAATATTGATCATCTTAACATTAATTCCACTTTATTTTTAATATCTTCTGTATTTTTTTTACTTTTACTTCCTGGTGTTTATAATGCACATTTAAAAAAAATATCTGTACTGATATAACAATCTTATCCTATATGATGCTCCACCAGAGACTGGGTTTGCCAATAAAATGTTTTATTTTTAAGCCTTTTTGTTCAAGATTTACTATGCGAAAAATGACATTTTGTTTACCTAATCAAATGTGTGGCATTAAAATGGTCACAAATCTTAAATTATGCACAATTTTGCTCTTGTCACAATTTATATGTTTGTTTTCTTTGCTATCTGTCTCTAAAAAGGTTTAAAAAGTTTAGGGAAAAACCCTTAACTTTACAATGATTCACACACGAATCATTGTAATTGTGCTTCTGGCTTTAATAGAGGAAGACGCTTGTCGTAAATGGTGATATTATTTTATGTTTACAAAGATAAGTACAATATTTGTTAATATTATATATTTTTTATTCATTTAGTTATTAATTAATATAGCTATATATTTATTTATAAAATATTACAGTTAAAACTGTAAAATATTTCTATGTTACATAGTTGGCATCTAAAAAAACCTTTTCCATACATATAAATATACAGTAAAAGGCCAAAATGATGAATATCAGTATCTGCACAAGAAGGTCAATAGCTATAAGGCTCTGATATAAAAGAAAATGTAAAAAGATAGCAAGTGCAACTTTTGATTTTTAATGAATTGTTTGCAGATTGCTCCACTTTCTCCATGGATGAATGAATGAATTATTTATGAGTGACATTTAAACAACTTACTTGTCCGTCCAGCAGGCGCGGGTGATGGTGAGTGAGGCTAAAGATTAAGATTAAATAAAGTGAACAGCCACGAACACGGGACTCCGGCACAAAAAAGAGCCACGACAAATGTTTAAAAATGAGGTGACAGTGTAATGATATCGGGGGACATCGCTCAGCCGAAGTGACGACAACGTGACTGAGTGGACAATGTGTGTTATCGCCACTGCTGAGGTTTTCCAACATATTTAATTCACTTTCATTGTTTTGCTTTGTCTCGGCAGCTCATACCTCAAATCCCACAAGATTGGAAAAAACCAAACTATGCTTGTACAACTACAGAGATAAAATGAGTTGACTGTTTAAGCCGTTATTGTACTTGGCAAGTCTCAGCGACTATAAAAACACACGGACATTTTTTGCAGCGTGCTCGGTCAGCAGAGGTTCGGACATTAAGACCAACATAAGGACGTTACCTCTGACCCTTGTGGAGGCCGGCAGTGTCACAGGCTTGTCTTTCACCCTGATTCTGCAGAGAGTGACCTCTGGGTTCACCCCAGAGGTCACTCCCCCCACCCCACGGCCGACAGCGGTCGCACAGTGATTGGCTGACGCGAGGGTGACAATGTGTTCATGAAGACGCAGAGAATAATGTGTTAATAATCACGTAACGTCTTTATCCAACTGGTGTCCTATCCGGGTGCTTAAAGACGCCAGAGTTGGGGTCAGTGGTGCCCGGAGGGACAGAGGCGGGAAAACGCGTGGTGTTTTATGGAATGACAAGAAGACAAATGTCTAAATAAGGCCTCGGTCACCTCTGTAAAATATTTAACAGATCTAAAATTGACTTATCGGGATGACGTGGGCAGACAAAAGCCTTTGCAGTTAAATGTGCACTACATATAAAACTCTAGAGTTAAACTTTTTTTTTTTTTATATTTAGCATCAGCTTATTATTCCTTATTTATTTCTATTTTAATTTAAGTATCTATATGCTGCAAAATCACTATAACTTTAAATTGCTTACAACATATAAGTGCAGAAAAACAACATTTAGATTGGAGGGATGGACCATGAAGTGTTGTTTGACAAATATTTGTTAAATTTAAGCAATTCTGTGCAGAACTTGAGTATTGCTCGTACCCTATAACTAACAGACTATGCATATTGTCCATAAATCAGAATCTATACAGGTTAAATGGCTTTAAATAATTAAGTTAACAATTTATGTAAAGCCAAAGCTGCTTAAAAGTGAATTACATGGGTCACTGCTTCATGTCAAGATAAGTTAACAGTGTTTTTGAGAGGTGATCTAGGCGGAATTACCCTTTAAAACCCAGATATTACAGAAATGAATAACGGTTATTGAAATAAAACTTTCCCAGAAGAGTGATTTAAGCATCAGCTTTAAGGCTTTTTCAGGTCTTTACTGTATAAACTTACAGTCTCTGCTGAAAAACCAAACCACCACATTCACTAACGTACACAAACCACAAACATAACATCTTCCTCCTTCAGGTTGGACACATTTATTCCATGACCATCATCCCCTATATGCTCAGCTTGGGTGGCCACGGTGGGAACCAAACCCACAGCAACAGCCGCCGGTGCCAAGCCCGACTCACAGAGCTGCACAGCGCGGGAAGAAAATGGCCAGGAATTTGTCCATGCAGTGGCTTGTTGACAACTCATAGTGTCCCAGCAAACACTGACAAAACTGAGGACAAGGACAACTGGACCTCACATACTCTGGACGGTCTTACTGTGGATAGCCAGCTATGCATAACACTCTAATTATATACTTATCATCCTACGGGAGCTTGTGCAGGAAAAAAATCACACTGCACAACGCGAAAATCACACTGATCGGGTTCACGTCAGCGACGTCAGCATACGCGCAACCGCCTCACAGATGAGAGCGTCAAACAGGAAACACTTCAGGATTTCAAAACAGGAAGAAAATTCAATTAAAGGCGTTTCACTGAAGGTAAAAGAGTAAAGTAACACAGAGTAGGATTTGCTCTCGGGGTCCCCCTACGGGTGGTAAATGGTTTTGTTCGTTACAACTGTCGTAAAATAAATAATTTTGCGGTAAAACGTGTATTTATTGACTCTGAAGCAGAACAGCCATGTCTTCAGAGCAGGTACGTGTGCATGTGTGGCCTATGTTAAAGCATTTGTATACAAATATGCTGACATTGATATACTTTTTAAGATGTTACGAACAAAAACTAATGAAAGTCACAAAAGAACTTTCATTGTGATGAAGGGTTGCCGGTTCAAGTTGGCACCAGATCAAGGGCTGGGGTACCCCTGAGCAAGGTACTCAATCCCCATTGCTCATTGTTAAGTGGAACCTCTAAATTGACTCAATCCACAGGGGGGCCACATCTAGTGTATGTATTGTGCCAGAGCCAAACCTGGATTAATGGGAGGGTTTTGTCTCTGCCAAATCAAATGTGCAGATCATCTGCTGTAGCGACCCCTTGAGAGGAAGCAGCCGAAAGACAAAAAATAATAATAATAATTTGATTTGGCGTTTTGGTCTGTTGCTCCACCCACTGCCAATCACCCAATACCTCGTAGTTCTTAGTGCTTCCATACCTGGCTTGGCAGGGTTGGAAATGACGAATGTTACCCAAATAAAAACCTAAACAGCCCCAGTACTCTTCTCAAAAATGTCTTGACTGTGGGAGAAGATGCAATGGAGATGCGTTAAAATGCAGACGGCTGAAAGTAGAGAGGAAGTTGGAGAAAGAGAATCCCAATTTTATCCTGAACGGGAAACCAAAACTAACTCTCTCGCACGTTAACTCTCAATCGCCGCCTGTTGCTAACATGTGGAATAAGCAGCTCCATGTTCCAGAAACTTTGGCCAAAATCTTTTCCAATGTTATGAACCGCTGAAAGCTAACGTTTCCCTTCGAACCACCTTTCTTAGTAATTTTGTTCCTGAATGCCCAAGTGTGTGATGTTTTGCTTTTTCCCCCTTTCTGGATTTTTTGTTGGAGAAGTCAGAGATTTGGTGCGCAGATGAATTTCAAGTCGTCAGTTTGGGATTAATTATCTGCAAACTGCAGCGACTCGAGCAAAATCAAACTTTTCACTAGAAAACCTGTCGGAGAGTCCAAGTTGGCGCGTCCTGAGGGCTGGTGACAGGTGTGGGTGTGGGGAGTGTGGGGACAGAGGGAGGGAGACAACTGCTGTTGGTCTGCTGGGAGCAGATGTTGGAGATCTCTGTAAACTGTTAATAGCTGCAGGATCTCATTACATTTAACCCTTTAAATTCCAAAACTTCCACTGGGGAGAGAGAGGGAGACAGACACTCTCGCAGTGTCGCTGCCAATGTCACATAACTTCATTCTGCTGAAGTTAGCAAGTGGAATTTCAATGCTGAAAGTCATTACACTCAGATCAATGTGCTCTCTCATGTTTTCACCTATAGTATGTCAGTGGGTGTGAGTGAATTTAAGCAGCGTTAAACTACGGCTGAAAACTACGATGCTTTTGCGGAGGGAAGGAATTTTGGCTACAGAAGAAGGTGCAGATCGGGATAAGGGGGTGTTTCCAGGGGTTGGATCACATGACACCTGTTCCTGGAGGTGGATTTTGAAAGTTACCAGAATAGTGTATGTCATGGCTGAGTTTGGAGCAAGAGTTGTTTAAGTGATGGTAACACAGCGTCTTGACCAAAACAAGAGACAAATGACAGAGAAAATGGCCGTGTTTGATAGCCCTGAGCTTACACACACAAAAAAACATGATTTAGTTGGCTCGCATCTGTGCTGCTGGCTGAAAGGTTGAATGTTTTGTCTAATTCTGCGTTAGCATGAGCCTAATTAAGCAAAGTATTCCCAATGGGGTTTGGTAATATGTTACGTAAAGGCTCGTACACACACAAGTTTAAGAGGATTCGCAAAAAAAATTCGTTTTCGCATGTACAAAAAAAGAAGATGTCATCGCTCCTCCTCTCAGTATCTTCTATATTTTTGGTGTATTTCTGTGGCAGCATTATAGCGCCACATACAGGCCTGGCATATATACTACAGCGTTTAGAGTTATTTTGGGGTTTTTTTTGTGTGTGTGCATAAAGACTTGAAACAATGGCATGCTTATGGAAAACTTTTCAAGAACAAAAGTTCGCATTGCAAAAGTTCTGTTTCCCAAGTTTCCCAAGCGAACGAGCCGCGTTTCAGCTGACGTCTCTCCTGCGTATGTTCTAAAGTTCCCTTCACTACAGTACGCGGTCTGCAAGTAATGCTAAAAAAACCGACAGGTTAATTTGCTCTCCTTTACTTGTGCTGTAGGTTTGGCATTTAATTGCCAGCTGAATCTTCTGTGGCGGCTGCAAAGGCTCTAGCGATGCATCAAAGTCTGCACAGTTTGCATTTGAAATGCACACTTTGTCACAGTTGAAGGGAACACTTTAGACTCAAACAGGTTAATGGAAATTAAAGATTTATCAAAACCGTTAGGAGCTGCAGGGCCACAAGAAGAGCTTCAAGGACCGTTGTTAAAAGCTAAACAATCAAGGTATCTACTGCAAACTCACCACTACTAAATGCCTGTTTACTATACAGTGTTCACTTCATTGGGGCTGCATTGTGGGGTTGACACAGGGCAGAAAAATCCTGAAAAACCTGACATCTCTGGACATAATTTCAGAATTTATACGCCCCCAAGTTAAAGTTTATTCTGAACCAAAACACACATTCTGACTGTTTGAATTCCAATGTTCTTTGCACAGCAAGCTTTCCTTTTAATCTTAAAGCTCACAGCAATCACACCGATACTAAAGTAAACCAAGAACTATTACTTTAAGCAGTGCCATTCCACACGAGAGCCCAGTGTTTAGAGCGAATCCGATGACAAAACTGAGCACAACAGCTGTTTGCTGTGCGCTGCGTTACTGTCAACACCGCGGTATCACGCAAGCATGCATGTATCTGCTCACCACTCTGATTTCAGCACAGCAGTTTGAGCCTCTAAATATATTTCGCCGGGCTTAGCTGAGGCCGTGAGGCGAGTTCCCTGACCTTTGTTTACCGTGGGAAGATTCACCTGCTCCTTCAGCGCTCTGCCTCACACTCCCTCCAGTTATAGACGCTCACACCAGGGACCAAAGCAACAATCGCCAATCATGTATTGACAGACATGCTGCAGCTCCACTGGACAAGCACGGGATTAAGATGCCTTCATGAAAGGCTCCTAAAAGGTTCCACACGTAGGACAAAACAGCAGCTCCTCCATAAGGTTTTTGTGGAGCTACTGGAAGGATTTGAGTCTAAAAACCACAATCTTATGTCTTATCTCTTATGTCTCTCTCACCTTGATGCCTCCCATCCTCTGCTCTCCCTTGAACTCTTTGCCGTTCTTCAGCCAGTGGATGGTTGGCGTCGGGTTTCCGGAAGCGGCACAGCGGAACTTGACAGTGTTGGCGGCGGGAATGGCCAGAAGCTTCTTGTCCATCTTGTCAGGCTTAGTCCAATATGGAGCTTCTGTTTGAGAAACATGAAAAAAGGGTGTGGCGTCAGTCACGGGAAACTGTTTCTCCAAAATAAACCATATTAGGATGAAACATTCAATGGACAGTTGCACTGACAGGCCATTTGAGAAAAGCCAAAGTCAAGGATGTCAAGTCATTGTCCAAATCTCAAATCATTAATGACAAGCTCGCTTTCAAGCACTCAAATTTAATCTCAAATTATAGTTTGGTTCAAACAAAGTCATACGTCTATCCAGGGAAAGTCTAGGGCCATTTGTAATCACCCACATGTGTAATCTGAGACTTGTCTGTAGTCAAAATGTGAGCGAAATACAACCTTAAGTCAAAAGTCAAGTGGGACGTAACACAAGACATGTCTCAAGTCATTTAAGATCATTTCTCAATTCTTTGTAGATAGTTCCAGTTAAGGTCTTTTGTGGTGATTTGCACTAAGTGTCTCCATGGAAGTCTCTTTACAAGAAAGACCTCAATCTCAAGTCTTTTGGAACAACTTCTAGGTCAAGTTTAAGTGTGATGTAACTTATGACAAGCGTAGACTTAGCCATGAGTGATTCAGAATGAGCCCAAATCTATAAAATCAAGTCCGAGATCAAGTCATTCCTCAGTACATTTTGGATTATTCCAGTTGAAGTCCCAAGTCATTTGATTTAGTAATTAGTAACTCCAGAAGTGTTTGGAGACTTTTACATTTCAAAGCAAAACTCAAGTCTCGAGTCTTAATTTAAAATCTTTCTTTTGAATAAGTCCTAAGTCAAGATTTAATTCATCTGAGATGAGTGTGACACAATTGAAGAAATGTTTAGAGAGGCAACACATCTTAGAAGGACACTGCCTAGTGTTTGTAATCCAGCTGAGAGTTGTTTCAGATAAATCATTTCTCAGCCGGACATTTATGTAACTTCACTTCTGACTCTCTCAGCCAAGATGTACCACTTCCTGATCCAAAGTGATTTCTCCGTCATTTTTCCATTTAAACTCGGTAAACTCAGATCAGAGGCACTTTGAGAGAGAGAGAGAGACCCTGGAGGATTTTAGTTTTACATGTTTATGTAATTGCTAAAACACGGCACAGATGGGACAAGTTGCTCCTCTGCCCTCTTTTTTTTTTAAATTGGACCATACTGAATGATTTATGCACTTTGCCAGTCCAGCGTTAGACGTGAGCTTTGACATGAGAGACATTCAAATGTGTTTAACATAGATGTAAAGCTTTCATAAAGTGAGGTAAATGAGAAGAGAAGTGGACGCTGTGACGGCGAAACAGTATTTGACACATGCAGTCTTTTTTCTGAAGGACATTATTTTGCTGCAATCTGGGCCAGACCATTGTCACTTTGCTTATAAACCTGTCCCTCTTCAGCTCTTAAGCCCACCCCGTTGTCCAAAAGAGATACGGTTAAGTTCACGATGTCCAAACGCTGTGAAACGCAGTTTGACGGAAGCTGAAAGGGCACAGAATGTGCACGTCAAGCGAAAGCAAACGAGACTCATCGTCTTCTTCTTCCTAGCTCGCTGGACAATGGGAGAGTCCATTCGGGTGACCTGATCCTAAAGGTCTGGAAACCTGTCACAGCGATTTATTGAGTGGTATTGAGAAGACGCTGGACAAAGAGAGAGAGTGGTCTGGAGGTGAGTGGGCACTGGTGCATGACTCACTCATTCATTCACTCACTCACTCCCTCACCCG
>JAFBJR010000068.1:295683-474070 GCA_016785285.1 Brachirus orientalis
AAGCACCGACACCGTTGTTATGTTTGGTCGGAAAAGATACCGATCGAGTCGGAGCTGGCGCCATATTGGAACCTGGGTTTTTGTGCGGAGCGAGTTCATGTAAATTAAAAGTTTTCATGACAAACCTTTTAATGCCTTTCTCATTTTGTCGGCTTTCTTTTATCACTGACCCGGCAGCCATGTTTTCCATATGCATGGTTACTAAAATTGCAACTAACGTCAACAAGATTGGGTAGAACGTTTGGGCTTGAGCCAAAATAAAGAAATTATAATTTTTTGGTCCAGCTCCAGGAGCTTTTCTAATGATTTGTTTTCTTGTAAAACAAAGGTTTTTCTTTCTGTCTGGTTAATGATACCCAGGTCTTGGCTTTAATTTCAAACCATTGCTAAACTGAAAACAATGCCAGTGCTTAAACAATGCTTAACCTACTGTTAACCTGTACTTTTAAAAAAAAAGTACAACAAAAATGTCCACGATATTGCGGGGCATGAGAGCTAAAATGGAAAATGGCCGATCATGGAACCAATTCAGGAAACCGAAATAAGGCGCAGAAACTGTTGAGGTTATTTGCTCGGAAAGATAAAGATCGTATCGGAGTCACTGCCATTTTGGAGCCTGGGTTTTTAGTTTGCATTCTCCTGCTTCCACTTTGTTTCATTTTCTATGTTTGTCAGGTTTCTTCCATCATTGACCAGACACAAAAGTTTTCCTTTCAGTCTGTTTGGTAAAGTGAACACGGGGTATTTAAAATAATGACTTACTTCAGTGAGATTTGGGCATCAAAATCTCCAGGAGCTTTTCTAATGACTGACTTTCTTGTAATGTCTTTCTTTGTGGTCCAGTAAGTTATACCCAGCTCTGGCACTAGGGTTAGCTATTGTTTGCCTTTAATTTCGTAACACTGAAAAAAAGGACCAAATTATGTCCATATTACACGAAATGAGAGTTAAAAATGGCAGCACTGAAACTGTTGTTATTTGGTCCGAAAGATATTCTCCTGCTTCCACTTAAAGTAACACAGGGCAAATAATAATGATAATAAAAATAGTAACTTATTTCAGTGAGATTTGTTGGACAGTGTGGGTTTTGGCCAAAAAAAAGGAAAGCATTAGTTCTTGGTAATTCCCCAGGAGTGTTTCTAACGATTTATTTTCTTATAATACAAGGCTTTTTCTTTCTTTCTTTCTGGCATGTGACTGCCATTATGTGTATATTGTCAGACCGCCTTCAGCGCGGCAGCAGGACGCACCGCGGTGCCGTCGCCTCGGCACGGGGTCCTGCTCAGTCACCGATTTGGGTGGGAAAAAAAAATGTAGGATGGGGTGGTCTAATTGTGTAATTGTATAATTTGCCCTCGCTGACGCCTGCGAGCACATAGGCAGATTTCATTACAGATTACAGTGGGGCCCTTTGAAGGCGTGCTGTCCTGAGGGGCCTGCAGGGACGCTGGGCAAACAGAGCTGCAGGGATGGCGGCCGCGGAGCAGCGTAGCGTGGCCCCAGCGTCCGGCTCTCTGCTCTCCTGCCAGGGTAAACAAGGAGGCCGCATAGCTCAGGAGCACAGCACAGCACAGCACAGCACAGATTGAGCACTGTTAACATTCCTCCCTTCACACACACGCGCTGCCCTTTCACTTCACCCAGGCTCTGCTGGTGTGTGTGTGTGTGTGAATCATATTCAGCGTGTGAGGGCGAATGGATGGCGGTCAGATCTCTGGCCTTTTATTTGCTCCCGTGTCAGGCCTCTCCTTCGCAGCTGATCACGTTTTCGTTTCAGGCGGGTTTTACCTGTGGAGCCCACAGCTCACAGGCATGAGCATGTTTACCCCGCTCTGGCTTCCCTCCACTGACCCTCGGTGGGCTGCACAACCCATTTAAAGATGCTGAAGTGTCTTAATGGCCTTGCTCTGCTTTGCCTCTCTGACTTTCTTCAGCCCTACGCGCCTTCGCTGTCCCTAATATTCCGGCTTCAGGCGGGATCAGGCTGTTAAAATGTGGAACAAATTGTCGGGACACATTTTGGAATCTCGTCGCCCGTTTTAGAAACGCATCTTTTGCAGTTTTCGCTGCGCGTGTGTCCCGTGTTGTTATTCCCTCTTTGAGTGCGAGTCATTTTCTTTAATGTGTTGCTTTCTAACTGGGCAGCAATTTGGTCAACTGTGTTGTTTTATGGACAAACTGGGTTCGAGTTTCAACAGATTATTTGAAGAAGTCCAAGTGAATGACAGCAGAAAACACATAAAAACACGTTTTTATGGATTAACACATATGAGGGGTTAATCCCACATAAGTGGATCTATTGTTCATTCACCAGTGCTTTGTTGTTTTCAAAATATTTACATCAATATCAGACATATATTCATAAATAATTGATTTTTACACCCTTCCATTTATCTGGGGCTTGGGACCAGCAATGGGAGTAACCTGGATGTGACGCCCCCTGTGGTTCTGGGTTAATTTACAGCATTCAAATAACAGTGACCACTGGAAACTGGGTAACTTGCTCAGGGGCATCTCAGCCCTTAACCTTGGTGGAGATTCGAACCAGCAAACCCTCCAGTTACAAGCCCATTTCCCTTCCACTCGTCCATGGGCTGCCCTCTGACTGTTATAATATGTGCCACCTTTTTTTTTACCTCACATTATGACATAATTTGTGTATGTTTTTAACAAATTACAGATCACACTGTGTTGCCGTGTTATGATGTCACGCTATTTACTGTTTACATGGCATTTTGCAGCTGTTGCCATGAATGAGGCCTAAAGGTCCCACGGTGGAAACACGGGCCAGATCAGGGTTGGTGAGCTGAACTGTTCTGTTCTGCGACTGTCTCTCTCTCTCTGTCTCTCTCTCTCTGTCTCTCTCTCTGTCCTCCAGTAAAAGTCTGAGTTCTGTCAATTTCACAAACTGGTCGATAATGTCGATTGTGCACGGCGGCGTCTCCCCCCCCAGGGACTTTGGAGACAGCTGAGTGTTTCTGGAGGAGGTGGAGAATGAGCTCCTGACTCGTCTGTCTCTCTCTCTCTGTCTGTCTATCCCCCTCTCCTCTGAGAACAGTCAGCTGTGGGCCAGCGGCATCATTTCGGCTGGCAGCTCCAGCTCCGAGTGACTCAACTCCTCGAGTCTTCTCTTCTCTCACATTTCCTTGGCTGTCTGGCTGTCAGAGTGAAAATGTCTTCTCCTCTCTCTCCCTCCCTCATTAACGGCCCCAGTCTTTCGCCATCTCCGCGCCTCTGCTCACATCCTGCCCGCATGTGGACATGGACGTTCTTCCGCTGGCCGGCGTGGCTCATCACATGGCCGCCCTCTGCTACAGCCGGCCAATTAGCGGTGGCTTAGTGAACATTAAGCAGAGATGGCGGGGTTTAACGTTTCGGGGCTAATCCCAATCTCCTTTTGGCCAGGAAACTGGTGCCTCGTATGTCATGGGGCAGACTTACATCCAGAGATTAAGTCTCAGGCTATTTACTGGCATTCAGGTTGTCTGCAGTGTAAGCTGCTGCCGCCGCTGACACTGTATCCTGTTTGGAAAACACGCCAAGCTGAAAGTGAAGCTGTAAATTCAACAGAATTTTTTTATTTTAATGTTTTGTCACGGTGACAGTAACAAGAAGCTTTTCTGCATCTTTCTCTCACAATCTCCGGGAAAAGAGCATCAGCTCACCGCCATATGATGACGAAGGTGACGGCAGCGCAAGATCACACTTTTAAATCTGCAGCGTCTTAAGTGATTTAATGTTGGAGGGGATTTCACCAAAACAAGAGACTCCTGTGTTTATTAAACTAGTGAGCGCTTCTGACTGGTGAAATGATGAATTGAGAGAATTGTGAGGTGATGATTTGTAACCATAGGGTGCTGTTTTTCCCCCCAACCTTAGCCTAACATCAGATGTTTTTGTTTTTATGTATATATATTGTTGTTGTCCTAGCAACCTTTACTTACACATGCAAAGTTTAAAATGTAGATTTCTCTTTTGGTTCATAAGGAGGTTTCAAACATTTAATGTCACATCTGTAATAAAAAATATTTTTTTGGTGCATTTTGAGCCTTTATTTTGAAAGTTAAACTGGGGAGGAAAGAAAAAAGCAACAATGTCATGCTGTGATGTTGCAGTTCATTTTCTGTGTGTTTTATTCCACGGTTTGTTGGATTTTTATGCCGTTTTGTGTCATTTTGTCGTACTGTGACGTGAAAATTCTTTGTATTGTACTTGCCAAAGGCTGGAGCTGAATTACAATCAATCAGGTGAAACGTTAATGATGGGGACAGAGGATTTGGGTCCCCAACAGTGAGTACGGTGGTGCTCGACGATCAGACCGTAACGTTAATGATTATACAGTCTGTATTAGTCAAATTGGAATTCTTTTTTTATTTGATTTCAGCTGTATCCAGTACTTCGTAGCCCGGCCTTCTATTGTTTCCCACGTGTTACTTTGATCCTGACAGCTCCCCGTCTTCCACTGCCTCGTCCATCATTTCCCGTCCGTCAGTTTCCACGTCCGCCTTTGACGGCCCGCGTCTCACCTTCAGCTGTCTCCCTCCGTAAGTCACAACAAAGGCAACACAGAGTAGCATCCAGCTGGTTGAGAACCCACTGAGGGGCGGAGATGCTTTCAGTTTCTCTGGTGCTGGTGCTGCTGCTGCTGCTGCCGATGATGATGATAGTGGTGATGATGGACAGAACAGAGCGTGTGAGCAGCGCTCAGCGAGCAGACACCGTGCCTCGTCGGTTTCTTTGTTCACCTGCTCCCGAACTCGGCGTATCCCTGAATGATAAAACGGCTCTTATCTCGACTCAGAGCCAAGAGGGACACCGCCTCAATATGTGTGGCAGTGCTGTTTCATTGAAGTGCTCTCTTTAACGTGAGCATGGCAATCGCCGTATAATCCAAATTATAAAGGGAAAGCCCCGAGTGCACTTACGCAGCGGTAGACAAACAGTTATCTACCAAAGTAAAAGCATCTTTCTAAGGAATACTTTTTCTACTTTTCCCCATCATGACAAGGGAAAGGAGCTTAGACTCTAAACGGCAGATTACAGTTTGGGTCAACACTGATAACATAAATAACGTGAGGAGACTATAACTATAGCAAACACTGGGGTATGCTTTGCAGTTGCTTATTAAATTTTGCTAATAAGCCACAGGGTGGCCACACTAGAATCCCTGAAGCAAATACAGGATATTTAGACTTAATTAAAATCCAGAAGGCCATAATATTTGTAAAAATAGACACACCGGGAGGCGGCTTGTATCAAACACTTGCCACTGCACAGTTTATCTGTCATTTTACAGAAAAGTGGTTTAGCAGAGGTCATGGTCTGTTCATTTATTTCCACTACTGGATGTGTTCATATCCAGTATTGGAAATAAATCACAAAAGTATTTATTATAAATGTGATTGATGACGGATTGATTCGCTGTTAGAAAAGCTTAAAGACAGGCTGGTCATGCTCAGGCTAACTGGTTGGTCTCAAGTTCAGGAGTAAAAAAGACATTGGGAGACATATGGAGTGAAAATTATTGTCAATATTAACATGAATATCTATCTAGCTATGTACCTATCGAGACAGATAGATTGTATTTCCAGTTTGGTCCCACCTGTGCCAGTAAATTTCATCTTTGTTTTGTTCATTTGCAAAAATAAAAGACCCTACAAATTTCACAGTAGGTCAGTCATGATCAGTCAAGTCAGAAAGAATGAAATAAAGGAGGAAATATTGCAGATCTGAAATCAACATGTGCGGTGTGGTTTAAAATGATAAATAGGAATTCACCATTTCCATTACCTGCATCTTCTGGATCCTCATCATAGTCTTCATCATCACCGGACGACAGAGAATCTAAAAGAAATGACAAGGAAGGATCTAAAATTACTGTTCGGATTTTTGACTGTAGTAGAAACGTCTAATTCTTCTGCTTGACCTGTGACAACCATCAGATCACACACACACACACACACACACACGTTTGCACCTCTATCAAAGTGAGGACCCTCATTGGAATTCACCTAGCCCCTTACCCTAACCTTAACCATCACAACTAGATGCCTAAACTTAACCTAACCCTAACCCTAAAACCAGGTCTTAACCCTGAAAAAGCCCCTTTAAGGGGTGAGAAATAAAAAAAAGTGAGGACCAGCCAAAATGTCCTCACTTTGTAGGAATTATACGAATTTTGGTTCTCACGCTGCAGCAAGTACAAGAACACACACACACACACACACACACACACTTTACAACTGGAAACATGGTTCCACTTTTTGTTTTGTGCAACGCGAGAGGAAACAAAGACAAAGAAAATAAATAAATAAATGAAACCAGGAATTTTGTGCCCAGTGGAGATTAAATGGTGTGTGTTCAAAAACAAGTATGATTACACACACACGCACACACAGACGCACACTGCTCATTGAGAAAATCATGAATGAGGCTACAGTTCTCTGGAGCGTGGCGGCGTCCTCAGATATTACAACCCAAACATTTGCACAGACGGTAAAAATGAGAGGGTCATTAGTGCTGCAGTTTGTGACATGCTCGTGTGTGTGTGTGTGTGTGTGGGAGATACACACACACACACACCCAGGCAAAAACAACAGTTTCTAACCAGCTTCGTAACAGACACTGTCTCCAATCCGCGGTAACACTTAGCGTATAAGATGACGTCTAATTACTTCTCTGCCACAGATACGACTACTCAGATTTGCTGTATCACACATTTTCACGGCAGCTCTGTCATAATATGCGACGTGACCTTGACACTCTCTGGTTCAGCGCCTCAGTTCTCGCTAATGAGAGCCAGCTGTTAGCCTGACACCCCCGGCGAGGGAAAACGGCTCCTGAAACTCCTGACTCGCGCCGTTCTCTCCAAAAATGTCACTCCCCGACTTCGCTCTACTATTGTCTCGCAGCTTAGCGGGGGGGCGGGGGGAAATAAAAGCCACACTGACTCTCGTAACGATCTCCGTCACTGCTAACGTGACATTAGCTTCAAGAAGAACTATTGCAGCTGTCAAAATAAACCTCGCACTAGCGTTTTCACTCAAGCAGACGCACAGATACATTCGAACAGCATCGTTCTGTTCAAGTGTCCAAATTAGCAAGAATGATTCCCCCCAAATGAAACGAGCTACAATAATTTACACATGTGTGTTTCCTACTGGGAGCTGTCAAAATGTCTGCTGTGAATAGCTAATGGCGCTATTCTACTATACAGTTCTAGCACGGCTTGGCTCGGCTCTATTCGTTTTTCTTTTGCTTTTCCATTAGTGATAGTACCTGGTACTTTTTTTGGTGGCGTGTTCCAGTCGAGCTGAGTCGATGCTAAAATGTGACGTGGACAGACTGCCGGCCACTGATTGGTCAGAGGGCGTCGTCACTGGAAGAGTCACGAGCGCGACATCCGACACAAGAATCAAAGCGAACGATGTTGAACTGTAGATCAGTTAGAAAGACTTAAAAATCCTGAAAACATGCGTTAATCTCCAACATTTAACAAGGACATTTCTAAAATCTCCATGTTAAATAACAGAGGTGTCTGGTGTATTTAGCGACAGCGCTGCTGAAAGACGGAGATGGTGAGCCCAATCACAAGCCGTTCAGCCGTATTTCAGTTCAGTGACTGTGTCAGACGGAGTCTGTGCTCCGGTCGTGCAGGAAGTACTGAACCATTCAGTGAACTCATCTGTTTATAAAACTGAGAAAAATGATTCACTACAAAGAAAAGAACTGCTTTTACTGTCACTAGTTTGTGACACGGATAAAACAACATCATGGCAGTTTCTATGATGACCATGTTGAGGAGGAACTATAGTGATAGAAAACAACATGTCTCATACCAAACCAAGTAGAGCCGAGTAGTGCTAGAACTGTATAATGCCAACAGAATGCCAATAATGTCACGATACAGCTTTTCTGTAATAATCAGTCTATTGACAATCATAGAGATACATCATGATATCCGTCTGACTGAAGAAAACTGATTTGAAGTAGCAAACAGTGATTCTTACACTAGCTAATGGAAAACGCGGAAACATGTTAGCCCAATACTTGCTGTAATTAAGAGAAACCTAAGCTGAATTGAACAATTTGTCCATCGTCGTTTCACCAAAACAAATCAAAGAGTTTGTGGCATTACACCTGCAACATCTCCAGTGTGTTGAAATGACTGCGTGTATGAAAGGATCTGGATCCACTTTCCGCTGCCTGGACATCGACCAGGTGCTGAATATGATACCACTCCTAAATATCTGACACCTTACTCAAATATTTGAGGGAAAACACAATAGTCTGTGTGTGTTTAAGATGGAGCTGCGGCTGTGTTTGGAGTAGAGGGTGGAGAACAGGATATTGTGCCCCACATGCTGTAAAAAAGTCCTGACTTTATAGGTCGTTTAAACATATATATATACGGACTGTTAAAACTGAAATGAAAACGTATGAGGCTCCAGTGTGGGTTTTCACTCACACTGTTGTTGTTGTGTGCAGTTGAGCTGGAAGCAAAAGCCTTTATTTCACTTCAAATGGGACTCCTTGGTGAAAGAGAACAAAAATGGACCTAATTTTGAAACAACTTGGGAGTGATGGATGATGCCGTGCTTTTAGATGAGTGATGTAGGCTGTTTGTTCCGAAAGTGTCCTCCTGCAGTCTGGAGCTGATACGTGGATCCGCGAGGGGGTTGAGTTGCCCAGATCAGTCTGATCAGTCCTGGAAAAGGCCATTTTCTTGCCGGCGTGCAGCCAAACACGTGCATCTGTGTTTGTGTGCGTGAGGCAGAGGGCGGAGGAGGGGAGGCAGAGGTTGGGAGCGAGTGAGCGCTCTCATTTCTCGCCACCCCATCTGCTTCCAATGATGAAGTGTTTCGAGCTAATTGCTGCCTAATTAGTTGTCAATAACAGTTTCAGCTGGTGTCCATGAGTTTTACGGGAAAAGTGCTCGCTCCCTCCTGCCCTCCACCCCACAACCCTGTTACAGCTCATTCTGCATCACAGACTTGTTCAAAACTTTACTCATCCCCTCATACGATAATGAATTTCACCTTTGACTGTGCATCAGGAGGAAGAATCGGTGGTAAAACCAGGCAGAAGGACATTGTAACATATCTTTACCCCTGTTTTCTTTCGTTGTTGTTGCTATATGAACCATTTGAAACGTTTTTTATGTCAAGAAATCACTCATGTAACTGTTCAGAATTACATATAGGTAAAAAAGTAATCTATGAAAGCACCACAGGGTGCAGCCAGAGTGTCTCTTTCCACTGGAGCTCTGCTACCGACTCAAGTAGCTTTAAAAATGTATACGTCCTCGGTTTTTCTTTCTTACTTGTCACTAAAAATATGGTTACCATTCGATATTTTCACATTTACTGTGATCTCGGACAATCATCTTAAAGCATACTCTCAAAATTCTGCTGGCAGCACCTCACAAGTGAATAGTTTTCTTCAATGTTGCCTCAAATATTAAGAAGTCTATCGATCCCGAAATCACAGTTTGTTTGAGGTCTTTCTCTGTAAAATGTGCATGTTTTTGTGGGTTTTCTCCGCATACTATTGGGGATAGGGCAACTGCGGACGGCCCTGTGATTGGCTGGTGACCTTTCCAGGATGAAACCACCTAATGTCATTTGGGACTTGTTTCAGCTCCGCCCTTGTAAAGGAAATTACTTGTTTATTTGTTTTACATTTGTATTGAAGGCATTGCACATATTTTAATATATTTGCCTTCCTGCATTAACGTTTCTTAATGTTACTAAGAAACTTTATTTTGGAAGGGGTAAAAAGGATGCTGTGTGTATGTTGTTTGCGGGTTTTCTCCGTGTTCGGTTTCTTCCAGTGTGGGAGAAACATTCCAGTAAATGTGTGAGAAGAAATACTGCAAACATGCCATTTTGTTTTGCACAGGTTGTTTTTGAGGGTCTTCGGTGCTGCAGACTATTCTTAAGTTCATCTTAACGGGGGAAGGAGAAATTTGCTGTGTAGATTTAGTAGATGGAAATTATTTTATTTTGTTTTCTGTTAATTTTGTTATTCACTCTTTTATCTCAGCAAAAGTGCAACTACTTGTCTTACAGTATGCACTAACTGTATGTAGACATATGTGCATGTGTCTATAAGAAATTAAACCTTGAGACTGTGTCATTTATAGCTTGGTCGAACCCTTATGTCGGACATCAGTGCTAGTTGTTGTAATCAGATGTTTTGCTGTTTCTCTGCACAGCTCTTAGGGTTACGCTGCCGCAGCCCTCGGCCCTCAGTGTAAAGCATATAATCATCACGTGAAGGTGGACGCGTGTTTGCCAGCGCAGCAGGTTCCTCTCACCTGTCACCCTGATGGTGTAGTTGCTGAGCAGCGTGCTGCTGTGGGCCAGCCAACACGAGTAGACGCCCGAGTCTTCGTACGACACGTTGATGATGCGCAACATCCTCTGACCCAGCTGTATCCGGTTACCGGTCACCAGTCCCGTGCCGTCTTTGAACCAGACGACAGGCTGTGACCGGTCGTCCAGCTCACATGACATTTCCAGGGTGTCCCCTATGCCTAGGACATAGTCCTTCAGGAAGGCTGTCTCACTGGACACAGAGTCTGCACAAAAGAAGGGGGGGGGAAAAGTAGTTTTGAGAAGATGCGTTCTGATTTGAGCACATTGCAAGAAACAGTTTGATGACTGTTTAAAGTAAAGCAAATTGTAAGTAAAGAGGCAATACTTTGACTTAATGTTTGACAGGTGAGCATGATATTTTACACACAGAATCTGTATAAATGCAAAGAAACTCTGTCTGTTAATTGCAAAATTGCCCAATGGGTCACCTGACAGCATTCAAACCTGAGAGGTGACTTACCGAGGGCAACACTGTGATCTGTGACACATAAGGAATGTACTAGATATCCCACTGGTACTGTACAGTACAGTGACATTAACCGCCATTGAACAAAAATCTAATTATTACGGCGTGATTATTTTTACATAAACATCTATTACTCTTTACCAGCATATAATTAAGAGTCATCTTAATTATACCTTCATCTATCTACCTTCATCTGAAACGATGACCACCGACCCGCTCGGCTAATCTCAGTCTCAGAAAAGACAGAAATCAGGGCAACTTTTTATTCTAGCATGAAGAAGACCACAAATCTGGGGAAATCAACCCCTCCTCCTCCTCCTCCTCCTCCTCCTCCTCTTCAACCTTCCCTGTCAAACACCAGCTCATTTACTCCACCAACTGCATGTGCCAGCTCTTTCAGAGCCAAGGAAAAATCAACATGTTTACTGGCTGCAGCGAGGATGCCGGCCTCCGCTGAGGATGCAGGAGACATGGACGCACAGCATGTCTGGACAAATAAACACTGCCTCCACTTGTGTCCCCTGTGGGTCTCCGAGCAGAGGAGTCTCCTCCTCCTCCTCTTCATCCAGACCTTGATTACACATCACCGCTGTCGACCCCGCGAAGGACGCACTCAAGGACGTGTATATGAGCACACAAACACCGGCATACATTCACAAACACGACGCGACGCTGACTTTTTTTTTGAATGAGCTGCAAAAAAAAAAAAAAAAAAACACGCCCTTGTTTCACACATTAATGCGGACCCGCCCATTCAAGGGAACGACTCAGTGAGGCGTGTTAGGACTTAGGACCGTGATTTATGGCGGCAAATCCACCCACTGTTGACCCGCAGAGAGAGAGAGAGAGCAGCGAGTGTGAACGCAGCCCCACGAATGAACCCAGACAAGACAATCTTCACGAGGGACATGTGAAAGTTGCTCTAAATGATGGTGACGACGGAGACGAATGGACCTACGTAGACACACAAGCAGAAGTACAGAACCCACAAGGTAACGCCGCCAATCACACTTGTAGAATAAAGTTGCAAGGAGCAATTGATACACTAAAATATTACAATATTCCATGGCGAGATACTGAAGGCGTTGGCCATCCTCACGAGAAAAAGAAGCCTTCTTTGCTGCCTTGCCTTTTTAGTATCCCAATTTAATACAATATATCATATTTTCATTGCCAAGACACATCCCTAATGCAGAAGCGCAAATCTTTTGAGTAAAACGAGTAGCATCACATTGGGAAAACACTCTGTTAGAAGCAAAAACGCACATTTTATGAACCACTTCTAATAAAGTAATTAAAACCCCCAAAACTTGGAAATTATAAGAAAATTAGACAAAAAGAAAATTGGTAAAAATGAGCAAAAAATAAAAAGGTATTTGCACTCTAAATATGATCAAAATTAAAGTGCTTTCTTAACATTTTTTTGGGAAACATTATCATTAACATATATATTGGAGGAAAAGTAAACTATAAGGTGAACAGTAGTGCCATAGTTAAAGTTAATGGGGGGGGGGCAGCATGCAGCATGTATGCAGTGAAACACACGCATACTGTAGCATGAGTAAACCATTAAAATGTCTCATTCCTCTTCCTGCTTTATCTCACCGTGAAAAGAGTTTCCAGGTCTTAAATGAAGTAAAGTGGAGTGAATGGATGAGTTGTGAATTGTTTTCCCTTTGGCTAAAAAAACCCAGTGATTTCCAGTCATAAACGTACTTCAACGCGGGAACGTGCACTCCACTGCGTGGCCGCCGACCTTGACAATTATATTTACAGCACTGTCGTTTTCACAGTTTTTCACCCTTTGCGGCACAAAGTCCCATTCAGGAAAAAGAAAAACACGGAGGCGACGGTTGCTAAGAGCATAAATCCAAACCCAGCGTGAATGACTGGTAACTTCTGTGTATTACTTATGACCCCATGAGAAAGAAAAGGAGAAAATGTCTGCAGCTCTTTAACATGGGGAACTGGGCTTTATGAGGTAGATGTAATAATCTCCAGAGACTCATCGCTCACTTTATGGACACGGGGCAGTAAAACTCTGCTGAATGAGACGCCGAGCAGCGTCTTTGTATCGCACGTAATGGGATCTAAACATTAGAGCTAAAATAAGTTACAGAAAATATCAGAGAGAAAGTGCGTTTTATGTGATTCATTGATTACGTTTCCAAAAAGCTTCAGTTCAGTATTCACTATGTCAAAGGGATTAAAGGTCCAGTGTGGGTTATTTGGAGGGTGCACTGCCAGAAACGGAATAACCTACAAGTGCTTGATCATTTTAAAATGAAAACCGTTGTGTTATTGAAGTCTTAGGAAAAAGTCCTCTTGGCGCGTGGCTAAGATAAGGGCCTTGTTTTGCAGAGGCAGCCATTTTGTGCCGCCGTGTTTTCAACACCAGAGTGAACGATGGTGAACAACTCTGCTTATACGAGTAAATTCAAATCATAACAAACCAAAGAAGAGACGGACTGTTTACGTCCTTTCTGGCATGTGAAGGCCACCGTAGTTCTCAACAAAGTAAAGTTAGACACACAGTGAGGCATAGATAGATAGATAGATAGATAGATAGATAGATAGATAGATAGATAGATAGATAGATAGATAGATAGATAGATAGATAGATCCTGTTTTAGACATTTAAATCACTGATTATTATAAATTCCTCTCACAGGACATTTTCTCAGCGACGCGCTGTCACACGTTTCAAAGAACTGTCAAATGTCGAGGGGATCAAACCTGTGACCTTGCCGTACGACGCTCTCCCTCCACCTTTCAGAAGGTTGAACCGGGCAAATTCAGCCTGGACACCAAATCTCTCCTGAAAGGTTGAGCGGCGGGACACAGTCAAGCCTCTCCGAGCAAATCCACTTTTATTCAAAACAGCATTTTTGTTCCTCCACACGTAAATCTGCATTTCAAAGAGAAGCATCTGACGCTGACAGAGATATTTTTTCATCGGCGACGACCACAAAAAAAGAAGGCTTTGCTTCTTCCTTTTCAACGTGACACCCGAGAAACTGAGTTGTTTTTTTTTTTTTAACATACGACAGATACTTCAGTGTTTTGTTTTGTTCTCTAGATTTGGCCTGCAACCGCGCGGAACAAACATCACTGCGATCTGCTTTTATATTTTCTTACAAGATCACACACAAATGAGCCGCTTCTCCATTCGGAATTAAATTGAGAGAAATGCCAGATTCTTATTCTTTCCACAAAGACATCATACTTTCTCTGTTTGGATTCAAGGGAATAAAAGTGAAAGTACACGTAGAGAATAATAACAGATCATATTTTTGTATGATATTTAAAGGGCCAGTTCATTCAAATAGATAAATAAAAAAAAAAAAAGGAATTATGACACCACAAATCTGCGGTTTGAAACAAAGAGGATGCAATAACTCCTTAATAAATTAGATCCTGTAATCTAATCTGGATGAGATGTGACCAGAGTTTTAATAGTTTGTCACCACATCAAAACAAAAAGTCTGGGAAACAACGGACGTTAACGTGACTTTTCTCACAAAAATTCAAGTTTAAATGAATATTACATGACACGGTGTTGCGTTATTATGTCACGTACTCGGCTGGCGCGTACAGCTAAGCTAACGGGCGAGTCAGATACACGGATACGTCGTCGACTTTGGTAACTCGAATGATTAAGCTTCGCTTGCGTCCTCCATTTTCAGCACTTTAGGTTAAGAAGGTAACCGTGGGTTTTGCCGACGGATTCAAAGTGAGCACGCGACGCCAGTGCGATGCGCGTCCAGGCTGGATGTTTTTTACTTTTTAGAAAGTTTTCAAGGTTTGAGTTGAGTTGAACTTTCTCTCCCACGTTCAAACAGAAATCTGAATTACGGATAAAATGAAGTCCTACATTTTAATTGTCCGCGTTTCCTCCCTCGACCCCATCTGACAGCGCGGCGTGGCGACATCTCCTCCGTCTGGTCCTACACACCTTCGTGTCCCCCCCCCCCCCCCCCCCCCCCCCCCCCCCCCCCCATTCAGTCGCTCAGTGTGTAAGACAGTGTGTTAGCGAGGGAGAGAGAGCCAGGCGTGGGGAAAAGCTCCCCACATAAAGAAGCCTTTTCATCCCGGGGGCCACAGTCTGCCCGCCGGCCCCCGGACAAGTTTGTCGAGGATAAATAAACCTCTTCAGAGGCACAGAAAAGATGAAGTCTGTAGGCGCGCGTTAGCAGATAGCACGCCACAGTACCTCAAAGAGAGACTTTATATGATTCTGAAGGGCTATTTGTTATGATATTGAGCCGAGAGGGTAAGAAGGGCTGCAAGGGCTGGAAGGGCAGGGGGCCTCTTGATTTATGGAGTGACCGTCCAGCTAAAAACACACACACACACACACGCCTGGCAGCCGATAGCTCACACATGCCGCACCGGATGAGGAAACGGCAGGAATGTCTACATGTTGATATCAAGTTGGACGCCACCAGAGTGAAACAGCTTCCATTCATGTGCTGCGACAGAATCACTCCGGGTCGGATTTGTTCAGGAAGCACTTTTATACCAAACAGGTCTGTCATCGAGGGTTTCGCAAAACGTGACGACAAACGACTTAACGAGACAAACGATCCGAGACGGAGCCTTTGATTCCAGCGGCACAAACCAAAGTGACGCCACAGTCTTCTTCTTCTTCTTCTTCTGCTCTATTCACTTTTACTATATCACTTTCTTGAAATGTTGTTTATTTGGTTGTTTTGTTGAAAAAACTTTCCAATGCAGGGACATTTTCACGGACAAGGAAAACTTCCTGAGGTCAAACACTGACCTAAATCCAGTCTTTAACCCTAACCCTAACCCAAACCTAGGATTTCCTTCAATGCAGTCGTCATAATCACTACAAAAACTGTTGCTTGTCAAGGTCATTAAATGCTAATATATGGTATAAAACCTCTCTCTCTCTATTCCTTTAAAGCTCACAGTGTCTAAGTATTAGCGACATCTAACAGTGAGACTTTAGGGAACAATGGTGGCTTAAACGTACCAGAGAGGAAGTCGTTCTTCTTTTGCAGAGAAAGTTTTTCTGCTTCAAAATGCCGAAACGTAGCTGGTTTGTCCTTTTCAGGCTGCCGTAGAAAGACGGCAGCCTCTGTAAAGCAAGGGTCTTGCCTTAAGTGCCCATAAAAGACGTATTCTACAGCTCCAAAAAACCAAAGTAGTTTTAGTTTGATTGTATTTGATGGTGATTATACGCCTCAACAAACATCAATGGCTAGCATAAACAACCCTAAACGTTACACGCTGGAACAATTTAGGGTAAAATGGTAAATTTTCCACTGAGCATATTTCCTTTTGAGCTTTGTTAACACTTTCTGATCAAATGTTTCAGTCGCTTCTGACGCAAAGGTTTGTGTGACGTAGAAATGGGGGGAAACCTGAGATAAACGACAGTCGATTTAATGACAGGTCGATGGATTTATTTTCTTCTTTGCCGGGGAGAAACAAACACAAAGAGCTTCATCTCTGCTTTTTCTCCCCGTCTTTCCGTTTGGTCACAATCCTCTCAACTTCCGGCTGGTTCTCCGAGCTGATTTATGGGTTGTTTTGCATAAAGCAGCGTCCACGCATGTTTAAACAGGTCAGCGAGAAAGGACCATAAACACTGAGAGATTACAGGACTGCGTTAAAGGGGCTCAACAGGTACTTTTATTGAGTCTGGCGGAAAAACCGCAGACCTTTTCAACCATATCTGTGTTTAAGCTGCATTTGAAAGCGATGGATTCCAGATGGACGGGGGAAACATTCATCTTTATCAAGCTCGCCCTTTCTTGTTCATCCTCCTCTTCCACCCTGAGCTTTAATGGCACAACAGGGCCACGTTTTCAACATCTGCTCCCAAACCAGTGGCAAACAAGTCTGCGACAAATTGGCTTTTTTTTTTTTAATGCAGGTAATTGGTTGTTTGCTTCTCAACAAAATACCGGACTGGTTCTTTCCGAGCGTGGACAGCAAATTTGTTGCACATTTTCCCGATCACTCGCGGCCACTTGGTGAACATGTGTGCGAGTGAAGCCAGGAGCGAGGATGGTACGTGCCGATGTGTGTGCTTCTGCTGAGGAGACAGCCACTGTGATGTGGGAACACTGGTTTGAAACATTTTTAAAATGAGTGTGTCAGTGCATCAACTGATGACTCATGGCTCGTGTTAGCGTGTTGGGTATGAGGTGTAAAAGTGAAGGAAAGTCAACTTGTAGATTTGGACCGTGCGTTAAGATAGTGCAGTCAAAGTAAGGTAAAATATTTGCCTTTTTGTTGATCATTTTGGCTGTGTTACAGTTTGTGGAATGAACTTATATAAAAACAGTGTCTTTTACTCTTACATGTCTTTTATACTCTATAACCTTTGTGGCAAAAATGTGCACGTACAAAAAAATATTAAATCATCATACATCAATATTTGTTTTCGGCTTTTTTTTTTTTTTTAAATTCCAAAATTTTAGTTTAATTATTTGAATTATTGATTATTTATTACTATATATATAACAGTAGAGGAATGGGGAATTTGGTGGTGATTTGAGTCTTAGACATGTCAAAGATTAGCAACAAAATTAATTAGATTGCATTAGTAATTTTTATGAAATGCTAAATATTCCCTCTGGACACCTTCATGGACAAAAATGCCTCATTGACCTCCGTTAAAGCGACAGTTTTTAATCTCACTGCCATTACAGTTTAAAACCATGCATTATCTTATGTCAGCATTTCATTTTAAAGCAAAGTAATGATAGTAGATTCCACCAGATTCAACCATTTCCCCATTGTAGTCCATGTCTTATGAACAATCCGTCCACCGAGTTTTGCAATCTGATGTAATCCAGCAGATACACAAAATAACCAACATACAGGACGGGAATAATGTTCCTTCACCGTAGCTAATGACCTACAGTACGGTACAGTTCTGTTGTAATCAGACGAGTGTCCGATCTGTAGTTCTGGATTAATTCTGCAGAAAATCAATAACACAACTTCCCGGTGTCACAATTGAGAGTTCAGGTTACACTGTGACCCGCGTGTCTGTGTTTTGGTCTGGATAATCCCACTGGATTAGATGAAAACTGTCTGTCCAAGGTCATCTACAAAGAAGAAGATCACAACAAGAAGATTTGATCCACAGCTTTGCTAGTGTCCATGAGCAGGAAACCTGAGCCCAAGAGATGTGCCAGTGAATGGGTGTGAATGGGTGAAAAACTTTGGATGAATAGAGTGTGATCTTTATATATATATATATACATTACAAAAGTAAAAAGAGGTTTCGATGGTCTGATCCACAGTCAGGTTTCTTTGTCCCACCCATCAGTGCTGCAAACCTGGAGCAGCTGCCAACGGTTTGGCACACTCAGCATCACATGACCTTCAAACAGGATCCGCTCCTCACCCCCCACCTTCCAAAACCATCACCTCCATAAAGGACACATTTCTCTTCCTCCATTTCACAGCTATGCCGATTGTAAATCCTGCTCCCGCTTCTTTTCTACCACCTTTTCTTTTTTTTTTTTTTTGCCATGTGCAGTGAAAGCCCCTAATCTCTGTTTAATATGGTTTGGCCGGATGTAAATACCTTCGGACAATGCGGTTAATCTGGGCCAGCCTGACAACCTCACACCGTTACGGAGAAGCCTGCCAGGAGGAGATGGAGAGAAAAGAGGGATGGTTCGGTGGAGATCAAGGAGGAGAGAAAGGAGGGAGGGTTTACCCCAGCTTGTTGCCTCCATTCTTTGCGGAGCCGAGCTGCCCAGTTTCAAAAGAGCTTCTAAAATCAAGCTAAAGTTAGACGTTGCCTCCAAACATCCCGCCTCGGGACAGTTCCAGCTTGGCTCCGCCTCCTCCCGTCGCCTGGCCTCCGCTCGGCCACATTAACGAGCATCGGAAGCTACTGTACGTCCAGAGCATCTTGGCAGCGTCCAATCGTCTTTGCTCCTTTCATACCCTCATCATCACCCCCCCCCCATCCCTCATGCAGGGTTTGGTCCGTGGTAATTGTCATTCCAAAAACGAACTGGCCTAGTTTCAATTCAGCAGACAAGTGTAAGAAACTGGGCCCACAAAAGCCAGGATGTCAGCAGAGAGTGTGTGTGTGTGTGTGTGTGTGTGTGTGGCTACGATACAGCATAATCACACTTCCCCAAACAACACGGAGGAACCAATCTGATTACAGGGCGGCTTTTTGGATCTCTGAATTTTAGGGGGAATAATGTGTTTTTGCCAGCGGCTCGTTGTTGTGTCCCCTAACACGATGAGCAGAGCTGATAATTTCAGAGTCAGCTGTGCTGAAGATTTAATACCGGGTCACTCTGGGAAAACACAAACGACCTCACGCCGACGTTGGAGGGAAAAACCGGTGCTGGGTCAGCACCGCTGCGTCCTGGCTGTCGAGCCGAATCAGGAAAGAAAAGACCAGAAGTGGTGGGAAAGTTGGACAACTAAAGTTTTACCAAACATCACATTGAAGCTGCTCTGCTGGGTTTTTATCGACCAAGTTCTGATCAAATATGTGTTTCTACACTGTGATAATCACATACAGAAATGTCTGCATAAAAAAAGGAACAAAGCGATTGTGAATTCATTTATTTTTCTGATGCTAACTGGCGGTGGTTTGTCTGCAGAGCGAAAGGCAGGGGTTTAACTTTAACTGGACAGAACCACCAGCAGGGGACGGAACCACGACTTGTCCAAATCACGCAGAAGCACATGATTCGCCAGTTTCTAAAATACAATTCAAAGTGACACCTGAAGACGTTTTATCTCCGATGTGCAAAGACACGGAGCAGCTGATGGACACACTGAAACGCCAGATTCAAACATTCAACGTTGACCTTTGACCCCGACCAGGACTCTGTCCTGATAACACACACACATACAAGTTAGCTCAGCCATCCTTCTAAGGACTCTCATTGACTTCCATTCATTTGGACAGGCTAAACGTAATGTTATCACTAACTATAACCATAAACAGTTAATGTCTAACCCTCACCTTAATATAAACACAATTCAAATCTTGTTCTAAACTAACCAGTTCCTTAGAAATGAGGTTCCGCCTCATTAGGGCCAGGTTTTGGTCTTGGAGAGGACTACTGGTCCTGACAAGGTAAGTGTTTATGACAGACACTGGTTTCCATGGCTTTAGAGGACATTACATTGACTTCCATTCATTTCCTGGAGAGTTACTCTAACCTTAACCATAATTACTAGTGCCCTAACCCTAACCCTAACCTTAACCTTAACCTTAACCTAACCCTAACTTCAGCCTAACTTTAAAACATGTCTTCACCTTAAAATGGAGTCTTTTACGTTATGGGGACTTGATTTTTGTCCCCATAAGGAGGACAAGTCCCCATAATGTGAGTGTGGAGACACATTTAGGTCCCCACAACATGAGGAAGACCAGCTCCAAAAAACACACACACACTCTCCAGACACAGCCCATAAATAACGACCTGTGTGTGTGTGTGTGTGTGTGTGTGTGTGTGTGCGTGTCTGTGTGTGTGAGAGAGAGAGACAGTTGACAGAGATGTCAATGTCACACACTCATCAGTCCAGACACACACCCGTCCCATGAACCTGCACTTGCATGCACGCTGCATCAGTGCGTCGCCGTAGCAACACTGCAAACTTAGACACACACACACGCACACACACACACACACACACTGACTCTGTTTCAGAAACGTTAACAATGGCGACAAAGAGACGCTTTGAACTGAAAGTTAAAACCTCATCTCGACTTTGTTAATTAATCTGTCACGCTTCGTTTAGAAGAAGCCTTTTATTGACCTTTTTACTACGTTTCCTCTCTGTGAATGGATGCACACACACACGCGCACACACGCACACACCGGCAGAGACATGCATACGTCGGCCAGTGTAAACACTACAGGCAGCAGACACATGGGACAGTGAGTTCACTGAGACACTTCAGACTCAAATAGTACAAAGTTTACACACTGATTTCACTGACTGGGAAAACACAAACGATACTGACGTTCGAACGCAACAAAATCTTCATTAACAAACATTAACATCACAGTTTATAGTCTTTATAGTAAGTTTATAACCTTTATTACTACATCTTTTTAGCCTCTTATTCAATTATTTTTTTCCATTTCAATCAGCTTATTTCAATTTTTAATTTACTCATTCAATTTATATATAGTTAAATATTGACCGAAATTGCCGGATATTCTAATAAATTATTTATTTAAAATCAAAATAAAAAAAATGAATCTTAATTTAGTTATTCTTGTCCTTTTGATCTTTTTTGTTATGCTGCTCTTTCCCTCAGTGCACCCTGTTTTTACTGACATTTTATATTAAGTATATGAAATTGTCTTTATATAAATTTAAACTTTACTTTCAATGAATTACCTTGAGTGTTAAAAATCGAAGTTTTTACAGTGTTTATAGTAAATATTTTGTTTGTCATTGTTTCAGTATAGTAATTTTTTGTTTTTTCTGGCCTATACCAATTATCAGTGCAGTAAAACTGAAAATTGTTGTCAAAAATTTGAAATTTCCAAACTCCAACATAAAACTTTGTTTAATTTGTTGGCTGTGTGTGTGTGTGTGTACATGTTTTTCTATCCTCGTGGGGACCAAAAAAACATACAAACCTTTTTTTGTGGGGACATTTTGATCTTTGCCTGTTCCCCTTGAGGTTAAAGGGCTATTTAAGGGTTAAGGGATCATTTAGTTGTGATGGTTAAGGTTTGGTTAAGGGGCTAGGTCTGTGGGGGTCCTCACAAAGAATGTAAAACCTGTGTGTGTAACTGGTCTTCCTTATGTTGTGGGGACCTAAATCTGTCTCCACAGTCACATTATGGGGACTTGTCTTCCTTATGGGGACAAAAATCAAGTCCCCAAAATATAAATGACTCCATTTTAAGGTGAAGACAATTTTTTTAAAGTTAGGCTGAGGTTAGGTTAAGGTTAAGGTTAAGGTTAAGGTCAGGGTCAGGGTTAGGACACTAGTAATTATGGTTAAGGTTAGAGTTAGTCTCCAGGAAATGAATGGAAGTCAATGTAATGTCCTCTGAAGTCATGGAAACCACTGTGTGTGTGTGTGTGGATCAGCGGGACATATAAGTGTTTACAGCTCTGTCCATGATGCTGTTCATTAGAGCGGTGGGACATTGGTCCGTCCCTCAGCTGCTTTTCTGTCCAGCTGTCAACTGAAACAACCAGCAAACTCCCCCCCCCCCATTTCATGTCTGATTCTGAAACGAATCAAACAACAACATCAGTAAATGACAGTGTCGTTCACATTCTGGCAGTCCTGCACTGGGCCCCGGTCACGTCTAAACCTGAGTGTGTTTGTCGTTTTCTTTTGTCTTTTCTTTTGGTTTTGTCGTGAGCAGGAAGAGAAGAGGAGCGGGAAAGCCTCTAATCCCATCATCCTCACCCCCACTGCTTCCCTCCAGGAACTGCCTTCACTTACAGAACAAGCAGCCGCAGAGAGAAGAGGAGCCTCTGTGTGGGATGGAGAGCAACTGGAGCACAGTTGTCCTGAGGAATCTATACCCCGACATCTATGTCGACGGAAAACAACTCAAACATCTGCTTTGCAGGTTTTCGTTTCACCATTAAAATAAACAAAACATTGGTACATAATTAGCTGGCTCCTGAAATTATAAAGACATCCCAACACATTTACAGTAATTACTTTGGTTGCCATGGAGACTGTGACTGTATGAAATCCACTTTTAAAGTAGGGAGTTTTTTTTTTTTCAGGCCCAAATCAGATTTGTGATCCGATCCGATGCGAGTGTGTCCACGTTGACGTTGTCTAGTCGGGTCTTTCACATGGATTTCCACAGTTACAGGTCACAAAGCGCTGTACACTTTCCCTTTTAATTTAATTAACCCGTTAAATAAAGAAACGTTAACTGCAAACCTGGAATAAGCAGGTTTGGATGCAGCGAAACTTAATCATGGCCACGTCAATGAAGCCCATTTGAATGTGACTCCTGGCAGACATGAAGAACAGCGAGCAAGAGAGGAAAGAAGAGGAGGAGGATGATGATGATGATGATGATGAGAGGACAAGGGTGAGCAGATGGGTGAGTGTGAGGAAGAGAGAGAGAGAGAGAGGACAGAGGGAAGAAGGAGATGAAAGAAAGACACACATCTCCTGCAGGAAAAACTCCACGTTATTTGCTTTTTCATCCTCAAGTTGTGACACATGGACGTCCCTACATCAGTACACACACACACACACACACACACACACACACACACACACATGTTTGTGCTTCTATCAAAGTGAGGACCCTAAATCCAATTCTAACCCTAACCCTAAAACCAGATCTTAAACCTGAAAAGCCCTTTTAAGGGGTGAAAAAAGTAAGAACCAGCCAAAATGTCCCCACTTTGACAAAATGTCCTCACTCTGTAGGTGTTTATACGATTTTTGGTCCTCACTCTACAAGTATGAGAACACACCCTACTCTCACGCCTACTCTCTGCATGGACTTCCATTCATTTAAACAGTCCAAAACCTGGTCTTAATGAGGACTACTGGTCCTGACAAGGTCGGTGTTGATCACAGAAAAGGCCCTAAAGTGGTAACAAATGCAAGAACGGACTGTACACACACGCATTCTTGTACAGTAGCAGTGGGGAGGACCGTACCCCTTACCTTAACCATCACGACTAAACCCTTAAAACCAGGTCTTAACCCTGAAAAGCCCTTTAAAGTCGCGAGGCCCAGACAAAGTGTCCCCTCAGATATAGATTAGCCTTTTCGGCTGACATGTATACACACTGCTTTAGTGAGGACACATCACAGACATAATGCATTGGCTAGCCCCTTACCTTAACCTTAACCTTAACCCTCACAACTAAGTGCCCAAACTTAACCCGAACCTAAAACCAGGTCGTAACCCCGAAAAATCCCTTCGAAGTTGTGACGACCGCACAAAATGTCCCCAAAATGTCCTCGGAAGGACAGGTTTGTACGTTTTGCTGGGACCTCACAAAGATATAACACACACACACACACACACACACACACACAAGGGCAGTGCACACTGGCTGTATTCTGTAATCACCATCAATCATGATAATTAAATCAGAATGCTGTCACAGACACACAGAGAGAACACTCTTTCTTTACTGTCATTAAAACAGCAGCAGTCACTCCACAGCGTCAACAATATTTTGTCAGAGTCAACTGCTGCTCCAGCTGAATAGCCCTAAACTCACCCCCCCGCCCCCGCCTCACACACACACACACCCTGTGAAAACCAGTCCTGCTGATGTGACACAATGAGCCTCTTTGTTTCCCTCCATGTCTGCCTTATCTGTTAAGTATCTCAACAATTTCCTTAAGGGGAGCTTTGTAATTAAAAACCTGCTGTATGTCAACGCCGCTGTCAGCCAGCAGCGCTGAGAGCCGTCCTGAACCGCAGCCAGAGGTGGAGCAGACACGTACATACGTGTGGGTGTGTTGGTGAGAAAGAGAAAGTAAGTGTCTGTGTCTGTGTGTTTGCACTTTGAGAAACATCATTAGGGCCGAGAGTGGCAGTTCGCAGAGCAATCAGACGGCTCCTGCACTGATGGAGGCTTGAAAACGCGCCAGAAATGGCAGAAAATGAGCAGAGACCTGGGAGGATTTCAGGCGTCAAAAAATGTGTTTGTGCGGGGAGTCGCGTCGTGACGAAAGTGAAAAGACAAGAGGGAGACGTTAAGTAAAAGAAGAAAACCCACAGTGGGAACCGAGTGTGTGTGTGTGTGGGGGGGGGGAGGGGCAGGGGTTGGACGTGAGGAGAACACAGACAGGTCCTTGTTTTCATCTATAATTCATCCACTGACAAGCAGGGACAGTTTCAAAGAGCAT
This sequence comes from Brachirus orientalis, assembly GCA_016785285.1. Classification (NCBI taxonomy): domain Eukaryota; kingdom Metazoa; phylum Chordata; class Actinopteri; order Pleuronectiformes; family Soleidae; genus Brachirus; species Brachirus orientalis. The sequence continues at coordinate 320,375 of JAFBJR010000068.1, forward strand.
TAATGAGGTGGATTAACACACACACACAGTGCACACACACCTTTGAGCTGAATGTGACCCGCTGATCCACAGCTGACGACTCAGCTGAGTTGGTCTGTGAAGGTCCACCACTGTGAACGTTCACGTTTGTAGAGCTTGATATTGTTTTTTTTTCAAAACACCAGCGCGAGCCTTTGGTATTGAAATCAAGAGGGTCACACGGGATCGTGCCATGTTTTTACAGAAGCCCACAATGGACAAATTAAACATTGTTTGACTTTTGATGCTAGGGTTGCAAAGATTTATTGATTATTTAGTGTTTTTTGACTTCAGCTTCTTGAATGTGAAAATTTTCCGGTCCCTTTCGCTTCACATAAACCGTTTAAGTGAACTTTAATGATTAAACTTGGGCCTGTTGACTAAACAAGTCATTGGAGAATATTATCGTTTTGAGGTTTGGGAAACACGGAAGAACATATTTCAACATGTTGGTACATTTAATGGATCCAACAACTAATGGATTAACTGGGAAAATATTCAAAACTTTAATCGATTATGAAAATTGCCGCCGTATTTGATGCTAACTGTGAAGGGACGGGTGAGGTGAGAATTTTTGACACACTGTACCTTTAACTACACAGACTACACAGGTCATGTTTAGCACGTCTACTTCATATGTAAAAATCAACACGTGCGACTTAATTCAGGACGTCTAACGTTAATAAATAATCTGGGCTTTTGTTACTTTAAAGTTTTGAAAATATTTGAAGAAAAGTACAAAGAAAAACACGAGGCTTCTCACTTTCTTTGTTTCTCACTTTAGTCTGATTCATGTTCACTTGGGTCTGTGGTCTGATATGAAAACCTTTAATAACATTTTGCTTAGCAACAGGCTTTTTCAACTCACACTTGGCCTCATGTTATCGTTGGGGGGGGAAAAAGAAACACACGCACACACACACACACACACACACCGCGCCTCGTCTCGACAGTTTTACTTAGTGACGGCTTAATGAAAATCTCCCTCATACATAACGCGCTGTGAAGGACAAAGACAGCGCAGAGTAAAACATGATATTGGAAAAACATAATCTGATGAAACCGGCGTGAATTCAGAAGCTCCCGATGCTTCAGATATAAATCACTTTTATGGTGTTTAACAGTGTTTGGTCATGAATCACGCGTACAGTAGTGCAGGAGAGGCACCTCCTAATGATGCAAGCGTGAGTCGTGTTTAATGTTTAATCCCATCCAGAAAAGTGTCAGGTGGATGAAGCGTCTGATGGACCGAGGATAGAAAAGCCATTGTTCAACAAATCGTCATCCTCCAAGATCATTTGGCGTACATGGCGCCCGGCGCTTGCCAAAAAAGGATTTCTTGATAATGTTGCAGAGGAGGCGAACGCTCATGCAGCGACGCGGGGAGTGGAAGTGTTGCTGCAGAACCCGAGTCATGCTAAAAAAATAAATAAAAACCCACATCGGACGCGCGGGGGGTGCAAATGATCTAGTTCTCAAACTGTGGTACGTGTACCACCAGTGGTACGCGAGCTTCCTCTGCTGGTACTTGGAGGAAAATCAGAAATACTGTTCTACTGTATAAACTCGGAGTGGAGCTGGAGGAAATTTGACTGAATCCTTTGCTCCATCTTAATCTAACGTCACTATACCAGTGTCTGGAGTATGTGTGAGGAAGAGGAGGATGATGAGGGAGCGGATGATCATACTGGGAACAAATCTGCCTCCTGCAAAAAGGTCTGTAGCTGACTTTGCTCGGCCTTTTTTACACCACTGTATTTTAACGTTGTATTTAACTCAGTATTTTCCCAGGTTGTTCTTGGGATAAAAAGTTTAAGAACCACTGGTCGAAAGGCCTTTATATCCACGCAAAAGCAGAACTTTCCCGATATAATTCATTCTTTTTCATACACAAAAACCCCCACAAAATGATTCTAAATGCTGTAGTACATATGCTAGGCCTGTATGTGGCGCAGTCACAGCTGTTTGTGTGGCGTGACATGCGTGTCGTGCAAAAACTCCAAACACAAGAAGAAGAAGAAGAAGAAGAAGAAGAAGAAGAAGAAGAAGAAGAAGACGACGACCATGATTGGTTGCAAACACAAAAACACAGTGGCGGTGTTCTGAGATGTTTTCATTCTGGGACCTGTTTTCCAAAGAATAGCTTAATAGCTTTCACAGTAAAACAGTCGTACACATTACATGGTTTAGTTTGTTACCACAGACGCTGTTTGCGTGTTCAAAATACCGTGTCATCGTGTGGTATTGCCAACAATAGCTACCCTGAGATATTTTTTTTTACTTCTCAAATGGAACGCGGTGAACGTCACTCCCGGGTCCGACTTCCGAGTTCTGGTGTTAATGCAACCGTTATTCATATAAAAACAGATATTACATGACCATTCAGGTTCAACTGAGCAAAACAGAAGGTAAACGTTAGCAGCTGGCGGTCGAGCCGTGGCAGATAAGAACCAATCACGAGGCAGGAAGCAAATGCTGGGAGAGCGTGAGTTTTAGTGTGTGCGCGTGCGACTTGTAGAGTGCGAATCTGTGGATGGCGTGGATTTAACGAGACTCCTAATGATCCAAACGACCCCTGCTGACTTTTACAGTCCTTGCCAGGGAGGAGGCGGGGGGGTCAGCGACCTTCCACCCTCCCCACCCTCCCCGCCCACCCACACACACACACACACATATACACAAATACACACAGACTTTCCGCGATCCTTTAATTTCTATCTTTCTCTCTTTTCATCTTCTTTCATTGCCTCCCTTTCATAAGCCGCCACTGCTCACACAGACATAACATTGACTTAACTACAGACTCTGCGTAGGCCTGCGCTACACACACACACACACACACACACACACGCAACGGCAAAAGTGAATGTGCTGAATTTATACGTCTGCCGCTGCACAGAAGGCGTTGGAGCTCAGGAGCCAAATATTTCATCTGTGTGTGTGTGTGTGTGTGTGTGTGTGTGTTCTTGTACTTGTTGCAGAGCGAGGACCAAAAAAACATTGTACAAACACCTACAAAGTGAGGACATTTTGACAAAGGGAGGACATTTTGGCTGGTCCTTACTTCTTTAAAGGGCAGTTTTTAGGGTTAAGGCCTGGAATTGGGTTTAGGTTAGGGTAAGGGGCTAGGGAATGCATTTTGTCCATGAGGGTCCTCACATTGGTAGAAGGGCAAACCTGTGTGTGTGTGTTCTTGTACTTGTTGCAGAGCGAGGACCAAAAAATTGTATAAACACCAACAAAGTGAGGACATTTTGACAAAGTGAGGACATTTTGGCTGGTCCTCACTTTTTTTCACCCCTTGAAAGGGCCTTTTCAGGGTTTAGGTTAGGGTAAGGGTTAGGCATCTAGTTGTGATGGTTAAGGTTAGGGTAAGGGGCTAGGGAATGTATTATGTCTATGAGGGTCCTCACTTTGACAGAAGTGCAAACATACGTGTGTGTGTGTGTTTGTGTGTGGTCAGTAAACACACACACACACACTCGCAGCTTCTGGTCTTTGTCATTAGTCCCTGACTCTGGTCAACACGACTCCTCAAACATGACTTCTTTTCACGCGGCTTGGAAATGCCACCAGGCGTTGGGCAAATAAACAACACCTCGCTGCGAAACAACATTTTGGTGGAGTTCAGTGGAAACACACACAAATGCAGTCCAGAGCTGGACAGATTTGTTCCACTTACTTGTCATTTTTCCTCAGTTTCATCCTCAAGCACAAATATGTACTGAATATGTTTATGGGCTCTATGAAGCATCATTTAAACATCTTTTTCCTTCCTGATCAACAGTTGCTTCTTTTACGCAAGAAAAAAAACCCACCAAGAACACATAGTATTGAATGTACGGTGGCCCGCAGGAGTCAGTGTTCTCATAACATCTTAATAATGTATAAATAAATGTGCCTCAGTTACTTTTCAGTTCCTATATACGTGGGGTTTCAAGGGCAGTTTTGTCCTCAGCACCTGCTGATTTGTGACCCTAACACGGAGACAGACAGACACAGAGACAGACAGAGAGACAGACAGACAGAAACCCGAGTGACAACTCAGCAGCTCAGCGCTGCTGCGGCGACTGAGGGGGGGAAAAACTGTACCATCTGCCAGTGAACAACAGTCACTTTATCCCGACTGCTCGTCCATCTGTGGACATGGGGAAATCTGCTGGAGGCCCGGAGGCCGCGGGGGACAGGGCAGAGTCGTGATGGGCGCCGGGGACGCCCGCCAGGCACTGAGGACACCGGGGGGGAGCGTCACAGCCTGCGTTAACACAGCATCGAACAGAAAAAAATGCCAAATAGATCACGATTAAAGTTTTAAGAGCGTGATATGGACCCTGAGCGCCCTGAGTTTTTCCCCCACTACTCTGTTTCGATTTAAAAATGTGTCAAAGAATGAGAAGAAATAAAATCGGCAGGAAATCACTGTCGCTGAAGACGTGGCTGCACGTGCTCCACGTTATCACCCCACATCAAACTAGGCGTTACACCTTTAACACAATAAACATGAGTAACTTGTAGTAATAATAATAACCATCTCAGCGTGTGGAGCTCAGACTGTTTTTGGACACGTCTCTGCAGAAAGAGAGAGCGATATCACAGCCCGGTGAGCCGCCACCCGGAGGGGTTTAAAAAAACACACGCTTTTTTGAATGATGCCAAGTATGATTGGCACTGATGTCTCCCAGCAGGGAGGGCCATCAGGCAGAAGGAATCACAAGATGACTATTGTAACATTGTGGTTTTACATGAGAGAGGGAAAGAGGGGAAAGAGAGCGAAGTTCATGTCAGACTGTGACAGGAGTATAAATGCAACTTTTCCCCTTAAAACATCCATTCATTCTTTTAAATCAAGCCTGAAAACCTCCCTGTTTGCCACCGCGTTTAAATAGAAATGACATCATCATATCTGCTGCATCTCAGCTGTGAGCTCGTTTCTCTCCTCTTTCTTTTACCTCTCTGTTTAAAGAGGACGTTCAGTGGAAAGTCAAATGTCTGATGTCTTTTTGGTGCGTCCCTGTGTCCTTCCTGTATCTAAACATCACTAAAGTGTCACAATAAACACTTCAGCCACTTCTGACAAAGAAGGGCTTCTCTGTTTACCTGAGCTCGAGCAAGAGGTTTTGAAAAGTCCAGTTTAGTTACGTAACTAGCACATTTGCCGTGCAACGAACCCTCCCCCAACAGCTACTCCTGGTCATGGACGTGAACATTCAACCTGAAGAAGAAGAAGAAGAAGAACCGTGGAGCAGTCGGTCAGCTGGTAGCTGGCCAATCACAAGAGACTCAGTGTTCTGGGGGGCGGGCATTAGCTCAGAAACAGAGTGTCTGTTCAGAGGCTGGCAGAGAGCAGCAATAATCTGGCTTAATCTGAAGAGACTATGAGGTTTTTGACCATAAATATTATTTAATTAATCTAAGTAGACATCAGTAATCTGGATTTTTGGTTCAAAAAGATAAAAATATCTTACTATGCACTTTTATATCTGCAATGCTGCTGCTGCTGTAGTTCTCTCCTTTTTTTTATTGTAAAGCACTTTGAAATGACTCGATGTTGAAATATGCCATTTAAATAAACTTGCTTTGTCTTAAAAAGTCCTACACTAACCTTAACTTTTAATCTCAACCTTAACAATTCTAATCTCAGTCCTGTTCTCCATGAGGACGACTGGTCGTGACAAGGTCAGTGTTTATGACAGAAAAAAAGTCGTTGTTGACGCGCTGTAACGTGTAAACTGTGTAGGAGACTCGTCACATATTTAAAACCCCAGAGGGAGGAGGACAGAAAGTGAGACAAAGAATCCTCCGCTGTGTTAGTTACTTCTGTGTGTGTGTGTGTGTGGACAGTATGGAGAGATCAAAGCCCAACACAGTCGACAGTTTACTCTGCATTGATCTTTGCCTCGAGAACAAAGAGGGAGGATCTATTCGCCGGGCTCAGCGAACCGACGAGAATCCAATTAAATCCCACTCAAAAGAAACAAAGTCGCGCGAACAGCAAACATGCGTCTAACGCTCGTATTTGAAGAGATGAAAACTGGTTTTAAGCAGATGAATGAGGAGAGGTGACGACTCCCTCGCGTCTTTTCAGCTGTGTCCATGTTTTTCAGTGTCAAGATGCCTGAAAGAGGATTTGTTGTTTTTAATAAATGGCTCATAATAAAGTAATAAAATAAAATGTTAGTTTTTGTTTCCTCTGATCAAGAGTTTAAAACCAGACAATAATGAATTCAAAGCAGCAAAAAAAAAAAAAAAAAAAATTATGGTCAATATTTCACGTCTCGCAATCGCTACATTTGTTATGTATGTTGAAGAAAACCACATCTTAAAAAACCAACAATATTCTGTACAGCAGCGGTGACTTCACTGTGTCAAAGTTTCCTAAACTTCGTTGCTGATCACGTCAGTTTTTACTTATTGAAATTATCTATATTTACACATTTTGTTGTACACAGACTTGTTAAATGCTGTAATGTTCGGTTTATAATTCAGTTTTGGTCGAAACTCATAAGTGCATTGCAGTGCAGACACAAAATAAAGATTGGAGAGAGAGAGAGAGAGAGAGAGAGAGAGAGAGAGAGAGAATTATTAAACTGATATAGTCCATCAGAAACAAATCCACCAAAATCCACCAAAAAGGCAACTGTCTGCATTGATTTAATGCATTAATGAAAATCTGTATTATAGTAGCCATAGAATAACTTATATTTGTTAAGTTCTACTTATTTTCTTATAAAGACAGTTATGAAGAGAAACAACTTTTAACTCCATATTTTAACAGGCAGACGTAGCGCTGTCCATGTGTGACGTGATCTCTCAGGACAGATGCTAAGACCGGGTCACTACGAGGCCCAGGAAACTCTGTATCAACACTATGTGAGCTACGGGGGTTCAATGCTGTGTCCTACCAGAGGGTGGAGCTCTAGGCAGCCGTGCCGGAGCGACGCACAGAGGCAGGAGGACAGAAAGCCAGAGTGAGCACCACAGAGCCGTCATCCCTCTGGACGACGAGGTGAGACGCAGAGCAGCCAGGCCCGACTCAGACAACATCCTCCGTTCGCATGCTGTCCAGCACCACGGCGGCGTCTCTCTCACGTCGCGGGAAACTATCCAAAACGTCCTCCAGCGCCGCTGACCTGGGAAAACAGGAAACACGAGGACGAATCAAACAGCAGTAAGTAAGTAAGTAACAGCCACAAGATGGATGCCAGCCTTAGCGTAGCACTGAAAACTCGCAAGTGCGTTCGCATGCCTGTTAAGTCTGATTTCAGTCGGACTAGGACAATAATTCGGCTTTTTAAAAATTTTTTTAATTGTCATGTAAACATCTTAGCCCAACTAATATCAAGCTAGTCTTAGTCGGACTAACATACCTGGATAAAGCAATTCATAGTCTGAATACTCCTGAATGTATGGGCTTAGTCGGACTTGGCGTTGCATGCAACAAAATGTCCTCCCCGACCTTTGACCCGGAAGTAGAAGGAGACAGCAACAACAAGAGCCACGATCCATCTAATTTATATCATGATTAACATGTACAGCAGGTCAAAAGAACCCGGGATTAAACGTGACCTTTGACCTGTGTGAATGAGCATGAATGAAAGTGAGTCTGTAATACTGGATGCAGTACAGTGATGTTGCCTCAGACATATTCTGACTCGGCATTCCTCACAGATTTTTAAGGATTAAAAAGCACCTGATCGTTGAGACGTCCGGATTAAAGCGCCGCCGATGTGAGAGCGGCTCATAAAAGGGGTCCGAGTCACAAAAGCAGACCCTTCTGCTTGGATCACAGGTTCGCTGACACATGGTCGCCGCAGTAAAAAGTACCAATCACGGCCTTTCGCGACTCCTTTTCTGCCCGACAAACTCTTCCGCATGGCTTAGCGTTTAGTTTACAGATTGACGCGGATTTACTTATCCTCCTGCGGGATGAGGAATGCCAGAATCTACGATATCAGTGCCCAAAGGCTCATGGGAGGAAGGGGGGAGTGACGGCCACGGAGAACAGCAGCAGTGGAGGTGGTGAAGAGCTCTGTTTGCTTAAGCAAGAAGCTGGAATGTACTGAGGTTTGCAGAGACAGAGAGATTTCAGAGAGGAGAGCCCAGAAAAGCAAAGCCACACACACACACACACACACACATATATATATATATATATATATATTCATTTCATACACACACTGCCAGTGTCTTAGCTTAAACTTTAGCGCGTCTGTCCAGCTTTATGTTAAATACCTTTGGCTGTGAGATAATACCACACTCAAAGGCTTTTCAAGAAACACACAAACGCAAGCAAATATTACACATATTTTTCCCAACACACACACACACACACACACACTTACAGTTGTACTAACACAGGGGGATTTCAGGGCTGCTGGCAAAAAAAAAAGGAGTCCAACATCAAACTGACGCTGAAAGCAAAAGCCCATGAAATCACTGTTAGTTAGGCAAGAGTTTGTCTGCTCGCAAACCGGCTGTTGTTAGCATTTGATTTAAAATTGGAAATTGTAATTTCCAACAACCAGGTCAGCCTGACACTGACGGTGAGTGTAAACACAGCTTTGCCGTTGGAGCTGACAGTCAGTTCATGCACAGTAAGAACCAGGTCTTTCATTTTTTGACTGTTCAGATGCAAACGCGGAGCTTTAGTTTTCAGACTTTTTAAAATCCTGTCTTTTTTGGTGAGACAGCAGAGGTACTGTATCCAGAGCCGAATTTATGCAATGTTTAAAGGAAACTGATTAATGTGGATGTAGCCTGAAGGTACCAAGAAGTTTTTAAAGTGTTATCCCAAACCTTAACCATGACCAGTTAATAGGCCACAATAGACCACAATTCAAGGTTTTGACTCATTAGGACCAGGTTTTGGTCTCCATGAAGACTAATAAAGAGCTAACATATACAAAAACACACTGGTTTCCAGAGGACATTTGCATTGACTTCCATTCATTTCCTGGAGACTTACTCTAACCTTAACCATAATTACTAGTGCCCTAACCCTGACCCTAACTTTAAAACATGTCTTCAACTTAAAATGGAGTCATTTATATTATGGGGACTTACTTTTTTTGTCCTCATAAGGAAGACAAGTCCCCATAATGTGAGTGTGGAGACACATTTAGGTCCCCACAACATGAGGGAGACCAGCTACACACACACACACACACACACACACAATCAGAGTCCAGAGAAAGGTTGTGTTGTCTCACATCTTAACAGTTGTGTTTTCTGCTCCTCAGTGAAGCCTGGCTCTGTTTGCACATTATCTCCTCCACACGAAAAACAACAAACATCTCACACACACACACAGAGTCCTAATCCAAACACTGCCACCACATGGCTTTGAGCGCCGACACACTGCGGCCCTTCCATGGCGTCCGCACACGTCCAGCTCCCGCCTCCTCTCTCTCGGCGCGTCCTCGGCGTTGTACGACAGCAGACGCCCACACGCTGCTGCGGTTTGTTTATCCAACACGCGATAAGGCCTCGGCTCCGCAGGCGAGGAGGCAGCTGATTACAGGCCTCTGTGATGTGAAACTCTTGTTTTCTCTGGCACTCGCACACACTCACACAGCCTCGGCTTTTTATGGGCATTACACGTCGAGAGCTGACAAAAGCTCCAGGTCCTGATCTGTTTCGACACGACAGCCTCTTGAGCCATGTGGGAAGAAACCGGGAAGCGGTTCCTGCTTCAGGTTGAGTGAATTGGTGACAGGTATTAGCTTGGACTCCCTCGTGCACAAAGGGAATCCTGGCATTTGAGCGGCGGTTGTGTATTTTCGAAGTGACTGATGGCATTAAATTGGAGCAAATTACACTCCAGTGTAAAACCAAGACAGAACTGGAACCCTTTATCCTCTAATTTATGAAATATCGAGAATGAAGTCATCACAGGTCGTGCAGCTGGACTTAAAAAGAAATAGAAACCACTTTGATTTCTCTTAATGACCTCGAGGAGGAGGAGGAGGAGAGACGATATGGATCCCGAGCGTGAAAGTTCAAAGCCTACAAAATGTTTTCATGCTAATATTTTCTTAAAGCATGAAAGGGAAACTGAATAAAACATAAATATTAATCAGGGAGAATAAAAACTGCACAGCGTAAAGGATGTCACATGCTCGTCACACGTCTCAGCCCTCACACTGTCAGGGAACTTAAAAACAACGAAGGCAGCCAATCAACCGCCAGAGTCTAATCCATGTTGTCATTCTGGGAAAAAAGAGAGGATTAGGGAGTTGAAGAGAATCTGGGTGGAGATGGAGAGGAAGATGGACAGACAGGTAATAAACAGGCTCATAATTGTGATGACGAAGATAGGATCATTAAAAACCAAAGACGTGAAAGTTGAAAAGAAATAATAATTAATTGGGATTATCATCTTTGTTGTGGACAAAACACAACGAACCCCTGAAAGGTTTCAGCGTTATATGCTTGGAAACCTTGTCACATCTGATGATAATTATTGTAATTTAATGCTAGATGATGGTTTTAAAACTCTTTATGGACAAAAAAAAAAGGTGGCGCACAGCATGAATATTTGGACGCCAACTAACGATTATTGTCATAACTGATTACCTGGTTGATTATTTTCACAATGAATCACTTAATTTGAGCCGTAAAATGGCAGAAAATATTGTTTAGTGTTTTCCCAAACTTGGAAATATTGATGATTTCCTCATATGTCGTCGTATGGAGCAAAGAAACCAGAGAATATTCACATCCAAGAAGTTCAAGAAAGTTATATTACTAAATAAATACAGTATAGATCAGGTTCGACATGATGGACGGAGTAAAACATCCTGCCGTGTGAGCTGCACGTGCATAAGACCACACGTTTGTCCTCAGCAGGACGCAGAAAGAAGGACACGTGTGTCCCTTTGATGAGTCATGAAAAGCAGCTCATACCTGAGGCACAGACAGAAGGTTTGAGGTAAACGCCACTAAACGGCCCAGGAAATGCTTTAAAACCACATTAGTCAACTTTAACAACTCCACGCAGCAGCAGAAACCAGCCTGGTAGGGTTGATATTACTTTTCATGGCAGGATACATTTGTTTTGCTTTTGTAGCTCATTTGAATCCAATTTCTTTTTAAAAATTTTCCATAGTTTCCCAAATACTGTGCTGCTCTGTGGTGAGAATCCCCACTTATCTCAGGACATAAACTAGCGAATCCTTTCCTTTTGTGTCCATCTGTTGATCGTTTGGTCCATCACATGTCAAAAAAAAAACCTTCAAAAAAGTCACAATGATGACACTTACTGTCAAGCAACTGGAAATCATTCACATTTAAGACAATTACATTGCAAAAAACTTTGGTTTAACTTAAAAAAAACGACAGTTAATTGGATTAACTATTAAAACACTTTGTAGATTAACTTTCTACTTGATTTCTAGTTAATTAATTGCTGCTGCCCTAAACAATTTTTACTGTATCTGGGATAAAATATGACTTTCTTAGAATATCCATGTGAAATCATTGACTAAAGGGAAATAAATTCTATAGTATTCTATAGTAAGTTCATAAGTGAGTCTGTGTGAAAATGTGTTTAAATCTGCTTTTATCCGTTTATCACTGGGGGAAAGAAGTAAAGGCAGAGAAAGAGTAAAGAGTGACGGTTTCAGGCCAGTGTGTGCAGTGAAGGCAGGAAATCACCGTGTCATTTGGAAGAGAGTCTGATGGAAAACACGGCGCGTTATTTCTCGGGTCAATAGCGACAATTAATTTGCAGCATTAAACTATTATCGCGCGCGCGCTTGTTTTATGGCTCTGGAAGTCAATGGGCTCGTGCAGCGCGAGTCCCAAATCTCATTTCAGCGCCCTCTCCTCCCACGATGCTCTAATCCGGTCATTTTCCGCGGCGATGCTGAGCTGAGTGGCCAAATCCACCATGTGGATCCTGGTGACGCGCGTGTGTTTGAAGAGGGGGCTGAGTGACGCGCTGAAGCTGCTGATGCTGAAGCTGCTGAAGAAGAGAGAGGAACCGCACAGTCCGTTCACTCCCAGAGAGAGAGAGAGGAGAGCGGAGAGAGAGAGGAGGAACCTGCTGCTGTTTGGAGAAGCTTCGCAGACGATCAGAGTCTCTGTGGTGTGTCATAATTCACGTCTTCATCCAAACATGCACTGGATGATGACGAAAGTCTCACTTTTTTTTTTTTTTACAGTGAATTTGCGCGTGGAAAACAGATAAGACCCTTTTCCAAACCAGCCTCATATAAACAGGCCTGTGCTGTGTGCGTAATTTCATCATCCATGCATAATTCATTTTTCATATTTCGATTTTCTGGAATCCAACGCGTCAGTGCAGTTTTTACGCACGTTGATTCTCATTGAAAACACAAGAAAATAATTCAGCTCCACCAAGTCTGAGGTGCACATCAGAATGTGCAGCTATTTCCGCAAGGTGCGTAATTCATTTATTCTGAAGTGCTTCATTTCTGTCGCAAGTTTCCCCCCCCCGTGTTCCTCACAGCATGCTTTATTCTTAAAACCGAAATGTCAATATTTCGAGTCACAACATCTGTGCGTATTAAATGGTTTTCATTGAAAGCACAAGAAAACAAGCTGCACCAACATCCAAACGAAAACGTGTAGCCCTTTTAACAACGTTTTTACGCATATCCATTTTCATTAAAGCGCAACAAAACAACACTCAGCTGCAGATTCTCAAATCCTGGGGCGTAAAATGTCAGACATAAATGTGGATGTTTCTTTTCGCATCGTGCGTAATTTTATTTATTTATTTATTTATTTTTATTTCAAAGATCAGTGATTACTTTTGACGCAAAGTTTCACGTTTCCTTCACATCTGGAAACCAAAGTGTCAATATTTTGGGCCACAACGCCTGTGCGTCTTTACGCATGTTGATTTTCATTACAAAACACAAGAAAACCAGCTCTTCCAACACCCAGTTCCAGACACAGGGAGGCTGGCTTGTACATTTTCCAACCAAAATGTGCACTGCTCTTTTCGCAGCGTGCGTGTTTTCATGGGCAGAAACAAAAGCATGCGCCACACACAGAGCAACCGTTAAGTCCAGTGCCCCTTTTCTCCGCAACGGTAAATTTTTTATTAATAAGACGCACGGGTTGCGTCCTTGTTGCGCTGACAACATCCAGGACGCGCCTATTACGCAAAGGCTCGCAGACTTTTCCTTCTGCGCCACCTGTGCGACGTGCGGCACCGCGGCACCGCCGTGGGGCTGCTGCCACACACACACACACACAAAATCTCTCCGGCGCACAAGGAAGTCAAGCTACTTCTCTAAAGGCTGACATAATAATAATAATACTAATAAAAAGAATAATAACAATAGGTCTCTTACCCTATGTATTCCGCTCTGGCAGTAAATCTCAGTCTGTCGTGTGTCACTGAGCATCCAGCAGCAAAAAAACAGACTTTATTCTCCGGTTAAGTTTGTAAAAATCCAGAAACCAGCTCTTTAATCCACGAGTCCTCGTGCTGCTCGGACCAGTTCTGACGCCAGCGAAGGAGAAACGACCAGAAAAAAAGTCCGAAATCCTGCTTGACTTGGCAGACGAGAGTCCTGCTCTGCTCGCAGGCACCGACCGCCGCTGCGAAAACCACCAACTTCTTCACTAAATCCCGTTTTCCAGTGCGCGCTGCGCTCCAAAGTGTCAAGAGCTCCAGGCTGCGCTCATCCTCCGGAGCAGAGCGGGGACTCGGTGAGGAGGAGGCCGGCGGAGAAGGCAGTGAGCGCGGATCCTCGCTCCTCTCCGGCGCGGTGTGAGACACTGGGTGAGTTCCGTCGCCTCGGATCAACCAACTCACACTGGTGTGTGTTCACCGCTGGCTGCGTGTTGAAGTAGCAGCTGCCAAGAAGACAGCGTGGATCGGCAGGCAGCAGCACGTCCGGTCAAGAGTTTCAAAATAAAAGAGGTGACTCATGACACAAAAAATGTGTTGTTAAATGCTGGAGAAAACAAACAAACAGTGGTTTAGACCAGGCAATGTCATGTTCACTTTGACCGTCTTCAGTTACACAATAAAATGTTGCTTTATGATTTTAAAAGTTAAAATATAAGTAAATTCTTTTTTCAATAACTACATTTATCAACTAGGAAGTCACCATTATAGGTTTAGGAAAAATAAGCCGGTATTTCCTTATTTTCTTTTATGATCAAACAATGACTAAGTTAATTGAGAGGAAAAACTAATTCATCAATGAGGAAAACAAACATTTTTAAATGATTGTTTTCCTCAAGTTAGGCTTTTTTTTAAACAATAATGTAATTTACTTGGATTTATAAAGGTTTATAAACATTAATTCCTGCCTTAAAAATAAGCAATAAGAGCAGATGATGATAAAAAAAAAATGGGGTAAGTAAATAAATAAAGTTTACTGAGTAGTGTGCAGTTTGTGAGAATCGGTGCCATTCAGGTCAGGCTCTTATTTTGAAGGAGTGCACATCACGTGCGTCTCGCAGTTGCTTTGCTTTGCGCACTTGTCGCTGCTCCTCTGCTCTGTGGTCCACGGTGATCTGCCTCCGCCGGGCTGCGGGAGGAAGCTCGGGTTTCAGGGCACCGCCCCTCCGGACCCCGCCGGAGGCAGGGAGTGAAGGAGGGTACGAGCGCCTCCCACTTCTGCTTTGGTTCGTCCAGATCTGCTGCTCTCGCTGCCACAGCGGTGATGATGACGGTGATGATGATGATGGAGTCAGTGACCTGGTCTTCTTCTAAAGGTGCAGTTCAGTTTTTTTGAAGAGTGGTGGTTTGAGGTATTAAAGCTGTAGTATGTAACTCTCACATAAAAACACTCTTGTGTTGATTATTAAGTGAAGCGGCTCCACACCACTCTCTCTGTCTTTCTCTGTATGGAAGTGTTGTGTTTCTGTGTCTGTGGAGACACAGACTTAGAGTGGGGTCTCTAGTCATGGGGTCACGGGGTCGCGGGGTCATGGGGAGGCTGGTACACTCTGGACACACACCGGCCCATCGTCCAACTGGGATTCAAAGTGTTGACAACAGTTCTAGCCACTTGTGTCTGCCATGTGTCTCCATTATGTATTATTTATTTACTTTATTTGTATGACAGAACTTAGTCTTTCTGCGTTCAAACTGCTGATTTATTTTAAGTGTCAATTCAGTGTCAAACCCTGACCCTAACCTTAACCTAACCCTAACCTCAGCCTAACTTTAAAACATGTCTTCTCCTTAAAATGGAGTCATTTATAATATGGAGACTTGATTTTTGTCCCCATAAGGAAGACAAGTCCCCATAATGTGAGTGTGGAGACAGATTTAGGTCCCCGCAACATAAGGAATACCAGCTACACACATACACACACAGATACACTCACCTTAACCTAGTCAAATTTAAGTCCTAAACTTAGCCCGTCCCTCAGAAATGAGGTTCTGGCTCATTAGGACCAGGTTTTGGTCTCCACGAGGAATACTGGTTCTGACAAGATCAGTGTTTATGACAGAAAAGGTCCTAAGAAGATGACAACTACAAGAACACACACACAATCTCTCACAGCATTCTTACTGAGGACCCTCATAGACATAACACATTCCCTTGTCCCTTACCCTAACCTCAACTATCACGACTAGATGCTTAACCCTAACCGTTAACCTGAACCTAACTGAAACCAAATTCTGGCCCAAATCCAAAAACCAGGTCTTAATCCCACCCCCGAAAAAACCCTTCAAAGTTGTGAGGACACACACACACGTTTGCGCTTCTATCAAAGTGAGGACCCTCATAGACATAATGCATTCTCTAGCCCCTTACCCTAACCTTAACCATCACAACTAGATGCCTAACCCTAACCTAAACCCAATTCTAACTCCAACCCTAAAACCAGGTCTTAACCCTTTTAAGGGGTGAAAAAAAGCGAGGACCAGCCAAAATGTCCTCACTTTATCAAAATGTCCTCACTTTGTCAAAATGTCCTCACTTTGTAGGTGTTTATGCGATTTTTGGTCCTCACTCTGCAGCAAGTACAAGAACACACACACACATACACACAGTTACATGTAGCAGGGCTCCTGTGCAGTCATGGGCCTCCTGATTCTTTCACAGTTTATCCTCTAATGGCGTCTCTGGAGATTACTGAAGAGAAATGTGAATTCTCTGGTCACAACAACCTTCCTTCTCTACGGAACGTGGAGCTCACGCTGCAGTGGCACAATAACAAACGTGTTTCTGCGTTTTCTCAGAGACCACCTACAGCAGGAGGCCTTTTTATGCACATATTCAGTCTGTGCGTTAAAGCAACCTGCATGGAGGCACAGAAGATAAAAAAATAAAATAAAATATCATATAAAAGTCATAACACTTAAAGGAAAGTGGAAAACTTATAGCTCCCGATTGGATAAAATGATGTGGGATGGCTTACTTAAGAGCCACTTAAGTTTAAGTGCGTGTTAAATTCCCTCTTTTCTGACAGCTTTGTGTTTGCTCAGTGACATGGGTCTTCTGCTGGAATAGCTGCCCAGTGAAACAGCCAATAGGAGGCGCCCCCTCCCTTTCTCTGGCCTGCACTGTGATTGGCTAGATTTCTGTTGATTGACATTATACTGAAAGATAATCATTGATCGATCGAGAAAAAACACAGTAGCTGACCCTAACGTTAAAGCTCTCATGTGCAACTTTTAAATCCAAACAAATGACGGAATGCAATTCAAACCATTCTGGCGCTGCGCACAGGAAGTGACACGTTTTATGCCTACTAAAGTGAGACAAAGGAAACACAAAGAGAAGTTTCAGCAGTGAATTCTACTGTTTAAAAGAGAGGTTTGCTTCTATTGCTGTCCCCGCCCGCCCCTGCTCTGCTGCTGTATGCACACAAACGCTCCCTCAGACTTTTAACCAAATGAAAACCGAACTTTCATCCTTAAAAAAGTTTTTAAAACTAATTTGTTGGCGGAAAATCAAATCACTTGTTGCAGCCGCTGAAGACGTCGTGGCTTAGTTCATTTGTTGATGTAGATTCACAGTTACGGTTTTTAAACCCTCCATTTATTTTACTGCTCTTTCAACCATTTTTCTCCCTTCGTCCGCCTGGTAATTGTGTTAAACATGTTAGAATTGTCTCGTTCCCTCATTAAAAGACTGTAAACAGCCCGAGCCTGGCGTTTGACCAGTCAAACCCAGTGAACAGTAAATTACCAGGGTTTTATCGGCCGTATATCCTGCAGCCTGTGGACTAATTACTGCTGTCGCTACAGAGGTGACGGCCCCCGAGGTGTTGAAACAACACGCCAATTGCTGTCATCTCCTAAACGCCGTTTTAAGAAGGCAACTTTATGACGCCATAAAGCGGAGCAGCTCTCTGCTGAGTGAGTGTGAGGAGGCTGCAGGAGTGTGCCGTCCACTGCTGTCCACCGTCGTCCACTGCTGTCCACCGTCGTCCACTGCTGTCCACTGCTGTCCACTGCTGTCCACTGCTGTCCACCGTCGTCCACTGCTGTCCACCGTCGTCCACCGTCGTCCACCGTCGTCCACCGTCCGTCCGTGTTTGTCCTGCAGATTTCACCCTGATTTGTGACGGAGGAGAGTGAATAAGGAGGAGCGGTGCGCGTTCGTCCTCAAGTTTTTAGCTCTAATGTCCACTTGTCCTCTTGTTTATGAGACACATTTCTGATCTGTAGTTGTTCAGTTTGAATATTTAAACAAAAAAAAGCTTGAAAGGGACCAGACTTCCCAGTTTTTTTACTGTAAAAACAGCAAATATACAATATTTTAGGTAAGAATTTAGGGTTTATTTGTACAAGTCAAATTTCCCACTGTCCAACTGCTCAACTGTTTAAGCACATACGACTAATTTGTAACTGTTTATTTAAAATAGTTTTGAAAAACATACCCTTTAAATTTGTCTTGCAGCTGTTCTAGTTTGAATTTTTTACATTTAAAACAGCAAATATCCAGTATTTTGTGTCAGAATTCAGAATATATTTTAATTAAAACTATCTGATAAGTAACCATTAAGTTAAAAACAAATTAAGAGAAAAGGGACATTTCCCAGTTTTTCCTCTTTAAAAACAAATTCAGAATTAATTACAATTAAGTGACTCATTATGCTGACCTATATATTTATTCTGCAACAGCTGATTTATAGTTTGTAGAATATATACCTTATATACCTTATTCAGAATACCTTATATCCATTATTTGTTTTGTTTAAAATTCCAATTGTCTTACCGTCCAACTACTCCTCATGCAAACCGTTATGTTTTTCTTGTAACTTTTTAAGCATGTAAGACTGAATTGTATCTGTTCAACATGAAATCCTGTTTAGTCACGTAGACCGATTTGTAGTTTGAAGAATTTTAAAAACTTAAAGAAAAAGAGACAAAACTTCTCAGTTTTTACATTAAACAAGGGAAAAATATCCTGTATTTCTGTCCGAATTCAAAATGTATTACTATTAAATTACTCATTGTGCCTAAGCATGTAAGACTGATGTAAGAGCTTCAAGAAAAAGGGACAAAATATTCAGCAGTTTTGGTTAGAACTGAGATTTTCTTACTATCCTAGTGATTTGTAATGGATGGGTTGAAAAACTTTAAAAAGCTTGAAGAAAAGGGACAGAAGTTCCCATTTTTAACTGTAAAACAGCAATTATCTCGTTTTTTTCCTGTTAAAATTCTGTTTTCTCACTGTCCAACTACCCATCGTGTTCGCTTTGTATATTTATCCTGCAACTGCTTAGGCATATAAGACTGATTTATAGTTTGAATAAGTTTAAAAGCTTAAAGAAAAAAGGGACACAACTTCTTGGTTTCCCCTCCTAAACACAGGAAGTATTCAGTAGTTTTGGTTAGAACTATTCAACTGCTCAACATGCAAAGGTATGATTTGTAATGGTTTGGGTTGAAAAACTTTGAAAGCCTGAAGGGACAAAACTTCCCAGTTTTAAAAAACACAAATACCCAGAATTAAGAATGTATTTCTATTAAACTACTCATTATTCAAATCTGTATATTTATACTGCAATTTTCTAAGCATACAAGACTGATTTGTAGTTTAAGTAAACTAAATAATTTAAAAAAACATGAAGAAAATACCCAGTATTATCTGTCAGAATTCTAATGCTCTTAGAATCCAACTGTTCATCACCAACTACTTCATCCTCTTCAAAATTACAAGTCCTTTATTGTCGCAACTAAATACACATTCAGCCAATATAGAAATTAAATTCTCTGATTAGAACATCAGTACTGTGGGTCAAATAAAATTCCACATCCAAACTAATAAAAATCAACATTTATATCACGTTTTTTTGCATGTTTATTTTTCTTTTTACTGCATTTCCTTGGTTTGTACAAATTTACACATGAAAAGGTTATCCAGGTATCAATAAATCTGATTTTTGGTGCATTTTGTAAAATACTACCTCGTGAATGTTGCATTTCATCTTTTCAGGGTGTCAAACCTGAAAGTTGAAGACTATAAACTTGATTTACAGCAGCTATAATATGTATTGAGCCCCTTAATCTGCTCATAATTTACTGTTTTACAACACTTTGCCTGTTGTTTCTGACACCAGGTGACAGAAAAGGTCATTTTACAGCCATTTATAAAAATGTAAACTGTTTGCAACAGAACTCTTTTGACATCAAACAATAGAAAACACTCTTTTAAAGTTAAAAACATAACAAACTGAATGCACCTTTGTATGAACTTTCACCCGAGGGCACATGTAACTCATCACCGCTCACTTTTGAAACTGTCCGATTTTAAGTGACACCTTTCATGTTCAGTGTTGAAGATGTTTGGGGGGAAGCTCCTCATTTTTTATAGGAAATTCCTTCAAAAAGACCCAACAATCAACAGGTGACATTGTTCCTGGGCTGGTTCTCATGGGAAAACCAAACGGAGCAACAACATGATTAAGAGGAGGGTGGACTGGTGATGAAGGCCGAGCTCGCTGACCCTTCGGACTACAGTGTTTGTGAGAAACGACGGTGGGAGGGAGGGAAACAAAAGCCGGCTGGTCAGGAGGAGAGGTCATACAGATGGTGAGAATGCTCAGTGAGACAGCTCGAGTACTGATGGTCCAAGTGACCAGATGACCCCTCTCTCCCTCACACACACACAGGTTTGTGCAGCTATTCTTCCTAGGACACTGCAGTGGCTTCCACTCACGTGTTTTCACTAACCTTGACCATTGGCAGTCAATGAATAATCCTAATCTGTACCATGACCAAAATCCACATTTAGTCCTGAACTTAACCAGTTATCCTCAGAAAGGAGGTTCTGCCTCATTAGGACCAGGTTTGGCTCTCCATGAGGACTACTGGTCCTGACAAGGTCAGGGTTTATGACGGAAAAGGTCCTAAAGAGGGAACAAATACAAGAACACACACACACACACAGAGGACGTTGCGTTGACTTCCATTCATTTCCTGGAGACTTACTCTAACCTTAACCATAATTACTAGTGTCTTAACCCTAACCCTGACCCTAACCTTAACCCAGTTCTAACCCTAACCCCAAAACTAGGTCTTAACCTTGAAAAAGCCCCTTTAAGGGGTGAAAAATAAGTAAGGACCAGCCAAAGTGTCCTCACTTTGTCAAAGTGTCCTCACTTTGTAGGTGTTTATATGTTTTTTTGGTCCTCACTCTGCAGCAAGTACAAGGACACACACACACACACACACACCACTTACATTCCTCCCCTCCCTCCCCCGGAGAACAGATCAGAGGGAGATGAAAGGTGAGGTCCTTTCATTTAAAACGGAGTTAAAAATTAAACAACGAGAAAGCCTCGGTGTTCTGTGTGACTGCCACGACGTCAGGACCCACACAGGGGAAACGTCCAGGAAAACTAGAAAAGCCTCTAGCAGCCACTCGCGTTCTGTGTTTTGTTCAGTTGCAGCGAGTCTGTGAGCTCGAGGCGAGCGAGGCGAACAAAGGCAGCAGCGGTAATCATTAACACCGCCGGACAAAGGGAGGGAGGCTGATCACCGAGGACGCTCCACTCGGTGTTCGTCACTGTCGAGCGACGTACACAAGTGTCGCTATCTGTCTCTGGCCCTGTCACACACACACACAGAAGGTCACAACCCCTCCGGTGGGTCACGAGATGAATCAGAGGGGCCACAAGATCATTAATTACCTGGATAGTAAGGAGAAGAAAGGAGAAACCCCTTTATTCCAGCATTTTCCCTCATTTTAATAGCTTAAATAATTATTTATCAGGAACCAGTCAGGACAAGAACCTACGATGAGGCCACATTTCACTGTATCATCTGTGGAAGACCTGAGGGAAGCTGATTTTTAACCTTATTTATTTGACCTTTTGGAGTTTCTTCACTGATCTGTTCGTTTGCTTTTGTCCATTTTATCCCGTCACTATTTATTTCTGCTGCGTTCTGGTTATTTACCAGCCGACAGTGAGATCTACGACGGTGTTTTCATCGTCTACTGCTTTATCCTCCACATGAGGGCTGCGGGGCTGGTCTTGAACCCGGGTCCTTTTGCCCATTTCTGATTTATGTTTAATATTTGTTGATCTTTCATGTTGGTTGTTGATGGGCCGGGGATGGTGAAACATCAGTCTGTCTGTCCATCCATCAGTCCATTTGTTAACGTTCTTTGTTAAGAGTGTGCGGTGTCGACTTTGACTTTGTTTGGAAAAGAAATATCTTGTCTTTTAATGACAACGGTTGGCTTGATGGGCTTCCCTCATCTTGGCAGCTGACTTCCTAAAATTAATAACTGTGTCCAGGCCAAGGGCCAGATGAGATCAAATACAAGGAAATTGGGAACAAACCAAGACTATAGATTAAATCAAGAAACAATTCAAAAATCAAATTTGAAATTAAAGATTTGTTTACCCGCTGTATAAAATCCCCCACAGTGGTGGCGGAGATGGACCGGACCGTCTGCTACATGGTCTGGAATCACATGGATGCAACTGATCTAAATTGACTGCAAGCCAATGGTTTCAGCTCTGTGTTTTCAAAGTCCACAATGGAGGAGCAGGAAAGACATAACATATTATATCACGGGCCGAATACGATTGTTGGGCGGGACAGTTTTGGCCCCCGGGCCTTGAGTTTGTCACATGTGTCCAGTACTAACTTTGACACTGTTTGGATAAGAAATGAAAGAGAAGAAGAAGAGCTGCTTCTGGAGCCATAGACTGTTTTCAAAAATAGGACATGGACTTCTGGTTGCAAAACAAATGATTTGACCAAATCTGTCAGTTTGTAAAACCAGAAATTTACAGATGTGATAATCAGGCTCATGTCAACTTCCAGGTCAAACCTGTGAAACTTTAGACGGGGAGGAAATATTCTGTAGTATGAGTAAGCCAGACTGTTGTCTTTTGCTTTCTTTAATTTTGCTGTGTGTTATTTGTCACCAGTGGATCACGACTACAGTGCTAGTGATGCTGAAGAGAACAAGAGAACAAAACAATGAGACGACGATTCCCATGATCCCACGCCAATGAATCAGAGGGGCCACATGATCATTAATTAACTGGATAGTAAGGAGAAGAAAGGAGAAACCCCTTTATTCCAGCATTTTCCCTCATTTCAATAGCTTAAATAATTATTTATCAGGAACCCTCAGGTCCTGATGACGATCCTCAAAGTCAGGACAAGAACCTATGATAATCAGGCTCATGTTGGACGATCATCTGTGCTATAACTTCCAGGTCAAACCTGTGAAACTTTAGAGGGGGAGGAGATATTCTGTAGTATGAGTAAGCCAGACTGTTGTCTTTTGCTTTCTTTAATTTTGTTGTGTGTTATTTGATGCTGCAGAGAACAAGAGAACAAAACAATGAGACAACAATTCCCATGATCCCACGGCGATTCTTAAAGTAAGTCTGATTGAGAGATGCCTTCTTCTTCTTCTTCTTCTTCTTCTTCTTCTTCTTCTTCTTCAGGCTCGTCACATCTGTCTCCATCTTGTCCTGTCCCCTTTGTCTTCGGCCAACAGTGGCACAGTGTCCGTCAGCCTCGACTGATCCTCCACAGCAGTAGTGCGTTCAGCGAAACGCATATTTGATTTGTATCGTCCCCATTTATCCAGACTTGTTCTCCCGGCACTAGGAGTCCAACGGATGTGGCCCCCCCCAGTGGCTGGGCTTTTAATCGAGACAGTCTGATGCTGATCCTTGTCACTTGTACTTTCACCGACAGATTCCTCTGCGTCACAGAGTCTTTAGCTCTTTGTACTCTGGGAGTTTCCTCCCCCCCCCCCCTGTAAGAACGTGAGCATCTGCACAAGCATTTGATGTTTGCAGTGACAACAAGCTCAGAACGCAGGGAGCCCCCTGTAAGAACGTGAGCATCTGCACAAGCATTTGATGTTTGCAGTGACAACAAGCTCAGAACGCAGGGAGCCGCGGTGGATCAGAGACTCCGCCGTGACTCCCTTGTAACCGCAAACTGCGACGGGCCCCCGCACCGCAAACGATGTGACATCAGTAGGTTTACAGTGAGATGATGCTCTGCGGGGGTTCCAGCTGCTGCGGTTTGTTTCCCTCTGCCTCTGTCTTTGCTGAAACTGCCTCAGTAAAGGGAGGGTTTTTTCCTGCAGGAGATGGTAGAGACGTGCTTCTTCTGCCGTTTCCATCAAGAGGTTTGATGTTCGTTTTCTTGCAGAGAGTTAAGAGACGAATTAAGGCCTCAATTCGCGTCATCTTCCCAGAGAAATACGACGAAAGAGTGACGTCGCCGCTTCCTCAAAGACAAGCGCCGATCGGCCGTTGAGCCAAGTTTGGACAAATTTGATTACCACATTTCCTTCCTTTCGTGCTAGGCTAAGCTAACTGGTGTTAGCTCTCTGTTTGCTCTGCAGAAACATAAAAATGGCCGCCGCCCTCTCCTCTGCCTCTGTTACGAGGGGAAGTCACAAGATTTCCACATGATGTCGAAGATGTTTTTTGGTGGGAAATCTTTCAGTTCCCATTTAGTCATACAACTTTAAAAATGTATTTTTTTTTTAAAGAAAATCACGTTTCTTCGTAATCATGTATTTAACTGTTTTAGTGTCACACAATTTGTATTTTGTAACCTGGTTTAAAATGTATTGTAAGTATTGTCGAGAATCTAAAATGATTTTAATTTCAGTCTAATTCATTACACATTTTATTCTGTTCTTTTTATCATTATGATTATATAAAAATAGTGCTTCCTCTCGTTTCATTTTTATTTATTTTTTTAAATGTGCCTTTGTTTGCACTTATTTCATTTCTCTAAAGCACATTGGATTTAAATGTAGTAATGTATTTTATGGGGACATGATTTTTGTCCCCATAAGGAAGACAATTCCCCATAATGTGATTGTGGAAACAGATTTAGGTCCCCACAACATAAGGAATACCAGGTGCACACACACACTCTCTCTCTCTGTGTCCCCCCTCTGTTTCCAGCTTTGGCTTCATCTCCCTGCTGCTCTGATTATAATCTGAGGCGTAAAACTAAGAGTCAACAAAAAGCAAACAAAACAGGTCCTCAAAAAAAAAAAGTAAAAATAAATAAATATATAAATAAATAAAAGCCTCCAAAAGGCAAAGCAGCTCTCTTAGTTTCTGCAAACCATTCGTGGAGAAGTGAGAGAGAATCGGTCGTTTACTGAGGATAAACAGAAGCATGACACCCGACACATTTCCATTTAGACTTAAACTCAAAAGACAAAGGCTGGTCGGAGCCAGAAAGCGAGCAGTAAAACAGAATCAGATAAAAGCAGCAATATTTTTTGAGTGGATTTGCGGATTTCTCTTCCCGTGCAGCCCCTCTTTTTCTTCTTCCCCTTATTTTTTTCCTTCAACACTTGAGCCTGACCAAACAAAGTGGCGTGGGATCTCGTCGTGAGACCTGAACGTCACGACATGGCTTTCTTAAATGGGCAGCTGCCAGGGCAGAATGCCCTCAGCCTGCTGTGTATCAGCTGTGGTGTGACTCCGAGGACTGTCTGCCTGCCTCGCTGCCAGACAGACAGACAGACAAATGAAAAAAAAAAAAAAAAAGTCTTTATTGAACTTTATTGAATCAAGGTGGAGATGCTGGACACACTGATCTGTGCTTGGATCACAGAGAAATGATGTTTTCTCAATATTTTCTCAATACTCTCATAAAGTCACTGTGAAAACCGATCACAGCAAAAACAGGAACAGACAGTTGAGCCGAACGACTTAAATGTGAACTCAAACTAACACGGACAGATTTCAGACTCGGGTAAGACAGATTTTTCTTTCTTACTCCTTCCGTCCTTTTAAGCAATAGTTGTTTTTGTTTGTTTTAAGTGGACACGTATAAGAGGCCGTTCACATGCAGCATCTAAAAATAGGTTTGAACAACCAAAACGCTTGTGAGGTTACTAAGCAACCAAAGTCACTCACTCACTCACTTTATCTTCCACAGGAGGGTTGATGGTGCCAATCCCAGCTGACGTGGGGCTAAAGACGGGGTCACACCCTGGACAGGCAACCATTCACACCTACGGGCAATTTAGAGTGTCCAGATAACCTCTGCATGCAAGGAAAACCACGCACACACGGGGGAGAACATGCAAACTCCACGCAGAAAGGCCCATGTTCCGACCGGGTCTCAAACCCGGGTCTTCTTGCTGCAAAGGCCGAGGAGCTTCGGGCGAGGTGAAGCTCGGCGACGAGCAGCCGACCCAGTGAGGAGACGACCAGACAGACAGCTTAGAGTTTACGTGAACCTCAGCAGAAGAGCTCGTACACTGTGTTGGCTCACGGCCTGCTCTCCGCTGTGTTCCGTGTATGTTTGTACAGTGAAATGTATAGTCTGCTGTCTGCTGTGTGTCTTGGATCGGCCTCAGGAGCTGAACACGAAGCAGCGCTGGGAGAAAAGCTCCCATCAATCACTCCCATAAAGACGCATTAGCACAGAGGAGAAAAATACCCCAGTGCTAAAGATTAATGTCGTGTTAAGTTGATATGTTAAATACAATATCTCTGGCTGAAATATATATTTATAGCTGCGTTAAAGGGGAAAAGTGAGGACAGAAGCAGGACGTGAAGCAAAGCAGATGGAAGGAAGCAAAGAAATAAAGGCGAACAGAAGAAAGAAGAAAAAGCGGAGAAGAAAAGTGTGAAAGATGAGATGGAATAATATTATGCAAAGCAGATTTCCATGCAATAAGATCACGTGGACTCCAATATAGATAAAGTAAAGTAAAATTCACATTATTCACTTGAGGCGAAGTGAAATTTCTACACGATGCAATGGTACAAAAGCCAATCAGCATTCAAACTGGGTCAGCAATGACAGAGTGGAAGAGAAGTTCAACCAGCACAAGTAACACGGCACAAAAATGCTTCCTCTCTAGTGAGAACATACCTTTAACAGCGTCTTACGTACAGCTGACTGCACTCTGCGCGCACTCGCTCTGCTGAGAAACAGCAGCAAAGTGAGCGGCACAAGCTGCGGCACAACATGGCTGCCAGTAGGGACGCGAGACAGGACCGACTCAGGCCACTTTACAAAAGAGTCACTCCATGAAATCCACACCAGGTTCAGTCGACATCGTGTCAGGAACACGTTTGTTACAAAATCCCATCAAGTTTGCGCCGCTTTGTTGACCCGCTCACTCCTCCGCGCCAAAGTCCATACAGAAAACGAGTGGTTTTTACATCACAGCTCACAGAAGCTGGGGATCCACTGCTGCCTCCATCGGTAAATTCAAATGTCTTATTTTTGAGACTTCTGTTTTTGAAATCTATCATTCAGATTTACATCAGGGACACACTTACAAAACAAGGCAGGAGTAGACCAACAGCTACTGTGTCCCTATGCGATAAAAACGCTGATTTTGTCTATGGGCTTTTGTACCTTTCTGGTCAGACTGATTAGAAAAAAGAAAAGAGCTGCAATTTTGGATTTTTTTTTTCCTCACAGAGAAAATGTCTAGAGGTCAGAGATTCTGTCCAGCTGTGACCTCTGACCCAGTCAAACACTATTTCAATCTGTGGTAACAATCAATGATCACATGTGTTTTCTGCTCAGGATTTCCTTCTGCGTGTCTGTCAAGGAAGAGAGAGAAAAGAGGAAGTGCCGCAGAAAAGAGAGATGAAAGACTATTTTCTGCCAACTCCTCGTCCACAGGCTATTTTTAACCTCCTATTTTTTTCATCAGCACTCTGTCGGTTTCTTACCAACATCAAAAAGCCGCAGCTACAACCGAGGGCTTGAAATAAAAGCGGGGTGAGGAGGGAGGAGGCGGGTTTTCAGAGGATCTGCATCTGCATGTGAGTGGGTGGGTGAGAGTGTGTGAGTGGGTCAGCGCTGACATGTCGACACAGCTGTGGTGAAACAGCCCAGAGGTGCTTCAACAGGTGGGGGGGGATGGGCGGAGCGGCACTGAATCTTTCCCTTTTCACTTCCTATGCACTGCAGTTTTATCATCATGCACAGAAATATGATGCAAGACTTGTATGTCCAGATCTGTTTATTTGTTTATTTATTTATTAGGATCCCCATTTGATGTTTTAAAGCGGAAGAAAAAAAAAAATGCTGCTTTTTCACTACACAGTTCCAGCACAGCATGGCACGGCTCAGTTTGGTATCAGACACTTTGTTCCTGTTCCTCCTCAACGTGGACATGGTCCTTGTATCACGGCTGCAGGAAACTGCCATGACGTCATTTTATACACAACACAAACGCACAAACTAGTGACGGTCAAATCAGTTGTTTTCTTTGTAGTGAAGCATTAGAATCAGTTTTATAAACAGATGAGTTCACTGAATGGTTCAGTACTTCCTGCACGACCGGAGCACAGACTCCGTCTGACACAGTCACTGAAGTGAAATACGGCTGAACGGCTTGTGATTGGGCTCATCATCTCCGTCTTTCAGCAGCGCTGTCGCTAAATACACCAGACTCCTCTGTTAAATATGGACATTTTACAAACGTCCTTGTTAAATGTTGGAGGTTAACGCATGTTTTCAGGATTTTTAAGTATTTTTAACTGATCTACAGTTCGGCATCGTTCGCTTTGATTCTCGTGTCGGACGTCGCGCTCGTGACTCTTCCAGTGACGACGCTCTCTGACCAATCAGTGGCCGGCAGTCTGTCCACGTCGCATTTTAGTATCAGCTCTTGGAACCTCGACATAACAGGTACTAAAAAAGTACCAGGTACTATGACTAGTGGAAAAGCAAGAAAAATAAATAAATAACAATATTTCACATTATTTCAAACTGTGCTTATATATAAAATA
Source organism: Brachirus orientalis (assembly GCA_016785285.1). Classification (NCBI taxonomy): domain Eukaryota; kingdom Metazoa; phylum Chordata; class Actinopteri; order Pleuronectiformes; family Soleidae; genus Brachirus; species Brachirus orientalis. The sequence continues at coordinate 348,569 of JAFBJR010000068.1, forward strand.
ATAGTTCAAAATAACAAAAACACATTCCTTGCAACTCGTGAGCCACATATGGCTCACGAGTTGCAAGTTTGAAACCTGCACTATATCATGGCAAGTCTTTGTGGAAGGTCCACTTTTAAAATGTACATTAAATACTCAAAAATCTCAACCAATTACAGACAAATGATAAGAAACAGTAAAACAAATACCCTCAGCTGCATCATATGTATGTGTGTTTAGCATATATACTAACATCTAGCTACCACATATAGTTGAGAGTAGTGGAACATCATTTTGTTACATAATATCCTTTTTTCTTTCATAACTTCATGGCACAATTGTTAATATTTTTCCATTTTAACGTAGCAGCCCTTTTGTTTTCTTTAATCTTGTTCCATCTCTACAATTTTGCGGACCCTCAGAAGAGTAGCTACCGTACTACTGAGCATCAGAGTAGAATACGGCACAGTCGTCCGCATACGCGAGAACAAGTGGATCGGCGTCCCGATGTCGCACATGTGAGTCCGTGTAGGAACTGTGTTGCTCGCCTGCTGGATTGCAGGCGCTGCAGCGTGGGAGGAGGAAAACCGACACGGCCGGTCAGACTTGTTCTCGCAGCCAGGCTCTGGTGAACGCCGCAGCACGTCGACTTCAGCCAGCTCTGATTTACAGTCTGCCAATCAAAACAGACCTTATCTCTAATGCCAAGAAGCGACATCAGGTCTTACTTCCTTCCAAACATGCAAATGTGACTTTTGTTACATTCAAATTCCCTAATCCCCTGTTTACACAGAAGGAAACACATGAACGGAGGCACGGTATGTTTTAGAGCATTTATATCGCGGACGCTGCGTCTGTTTTGACCACTGTGCAATCGACCATCAGCCCTTTTCCACTGATAAGCTCAGCAAAAACAATATGCGTGTGAAAACATGAAACTGAGCTTGACATAAGCGAATAAATCAGATAAAGTCTGACAGTGAAACTCGGGTTAAATAGTTTATAAACAAACACCTCAGAACTAAGGGTTGATCCTGGAGGAGGTAACATCTCTCTGCCATTACTGATCAGTTATTCTGTAGGAACATGATCAGTGTTTTCTGTTTTCAGCTCTGAGCAGTTATGCCGAATCGCAGTTGCTGAGTTCACTACGCACATCACGGCTCATCAGTCTAATGTATTTATATTTTCAGCATTTTCAACACAAACAGCCTTAAGTCTTCACCCTAGGTAAGATTGCATAGTTTATACTTGATGAAGGAGGGAAATTTGATGTATTAATAAAAGGAAATGTGAATATGTGCAATTTTTTTTTAACTTTTTTAAAAAAAAATTTATTACAGTGTGTAAAATTGAGCTACATTTATTCATTTAGTTAGTCATTATGGGCTAAAAAACGGTGGTACAAAATTCATCAAAACAAGCATCTTCACTTTCTGCCAAAGTTTACACGCTGGACCTTTAAAGGTCATTTTATTGAAGTGTAACCCATAGTTTCTCCAGCACGCTCAGATTGGAAGGGTTGGGTGAAGGATACTCAGCTGCGACATGCAACGTTACCAATACATGCTGCCAAATTGTACGCACTGTACCTTTAACAGTACATTAAAAACATGGGGACTGAAACTGTTCTTGCTGCTCGAGGTGGTTTTACCTGCCTCCTCGCCCTGCAGCAGCAGTGTACAGGCCTGCGAGGGAGTGTCTGTTGGCAGATGTCAGGTATGTTGCAGCAGCAGCAGCAGCAGCAGCAGCGTCAGTCAGTCTGTCTGTCAGTCTGTCAGTCTGTCAGTCATCATTTCACTTCTGCTGGCGCTGATCTGTCACACAAAGGCAGACAAAAAAACCCCCAAAAACCTGACATGAGCCCACTGTGTACCGCACAATCTGTCCTCACGAGACGTTAGACGATAGTGAACTCTTCTGTCAGTGAGGTGTTCTGCGTGTTTTCACCTGGACATGAAAAACATTTTATTTAAATTCTTCTTTAAGTTCTTCTTCGTCTTCCGCCTTCTCCCTTTAGAGGTCGCCACGGCAGATCACCTGCCTCCATCTCGTCTCTTCTGTCACGCCAACTGTCCTCTGACGTCTCTAGAGGTGCGTTTCAAGTCCACACGAGGGTCGTCCAGAAGGTGGGCTGGTCCCTCACCTCACCCTTCTCCTCTGAAGGGTGTTGAAGAAATTATGTAGCCATCAGTTAGCATCAAACGGCGCGTTCCATTTGTAGTCAGAACTCGGATTTCCAACTTTGTTGTTTTTATTCCCAGTTTTTATCTGCTAACATGTCGCTACGCTGATTTTGTGCCAAGTACCATGTATTTATCGACTGGTATTGCTAACAATGGCTAACCTGAGATACGTTTGCGTTCATGTTTTTTTTACCCACGTCTTAAATAGAACAAGGTCAAATTAAAGGTGACACTCCACTTTTTGACTTTTTTACTTTAAATGTAAATGGAGTGTGCCAGAAACAAAACCACAACTTTGCAAAATCAACCAAACGTTCTGTCTCTGTGCGCGACTGTGTCCTCGCGCTCATTGATTGGTCACAGTTGGTCAGTCTTCCTCTTTACTGCCACAACTCCGCTAAACGATAACCTCGACCCCCCGCCCCCCCCAGTGATAAATGTGCTACAGTGTTGAGAGCATATTCTGCACACGTGTTTGCTCACACATGTCCACAGCTGCACCTGTGTGCTCTGCCACATGTTCCGCTGAACTCCACGTGCAGATAACGATCTCTGCTCTCAGGCGGAGGGAATTTGCCGAGAGCAGCTCAGTGCCTCTTTACGCCGCGGTGAAATGTGCATGTCAGTTACTTCCCCGAGGCCACGATGCGATAACCTTCTGAAAGTGAGAATCAAAGCTGTGTAAAACTCGCACTTTCCTCTTTGAAGTGACAGCTGATGCATTTGCCTAATTCCGGTCAACCTCCCTTTACCTGAAAGGTATGTCTGAAGCTAAATCCATATGTTTTTGTTTAAAAATGCCCCCAAACGGAGAATTTCTGGGGCTGCATTTTAGTCCGAATCAGCAAAAAACATGGACCTTTGGAAACGATGACAAAGTTACCAACATTGGCTCTTACATTCACGATACTAGCTGTGAACAAAGACTTGCGTTCACTTTCATCTTGCCTGTGGTCTGAAAACAGAAATCCTCTTATGTTTCACAATTGTTTGTTTACTCTCTTTTACTTCAAAAATTATGTTCTCAGACAAGCTTTGTAGTTCTGTTCCAGAAGGAAACTGTAATGTGTCTGAAAACACAAATCATGTCATGATTCAGGCTCACTGGGCATGAGCAGTGTAAACTGATGATTCTCAGAAAGATCTACCAGTGAGAATCAACCGACCTGTCCACACCAAAACAGAAGTTTCCCTAAACGATCTTTTTCCTTGTTATTCTTAAATAGTTTTCCCTAAACATGGTATGGTTTCAACAAATGCATTCATACACATGAACCCCCCCCCCCCCCCCCCCCCCCCCNCATGCCCCCCCCCCCCCCCCCCCATAACAACTCTAAATGATGTAGTCTAGTGTATATGCCAGGCCTGTAAGTGGCGCTGTAGGGCTGCCATCCAAAAACAGAGAGAAAAGTGTGGAACAAGAACGCGACGACAACAAAGATGGCGACAGCAAACGGCAGAGCAAGTCAAGTCAAGTCAATTTTATTTATATAGCCCAGCATCACAAACACAATTTGCCTCGAAGGGCTTTACAGTCTGTACGGCATGTGACACCCTCTATCCTTAGACCCTCACATCGAGTGAGGAAAAACTCCACAAAAAACCCTTTTAAAGGGAAGAGCCACAGAGGAGGGATCTCTCTTCCAGGACGGACATCGTCAACAGTTGCATATTGGTTGTAAACACAAAAATGCCAATGTGGTTTTGTTTTTACTCTGGACCCATTTTCCAAAAATAGCATTTTAAGGCTGCCAAAACGCCAGGCCGGTGTGGATAAAAAGTCAATAGGAAGTTGGTGTTTTAACGAAGCTTCTCGTTCTCAGCGAGCAGTGAGTCGTCATTTGAAAAGGTTTGAAAAAGCCCTGCCATTTTCAAACAAAATGGAGTCAGCAGCATTTTCAAACCTTTGGTGCTTTGTGTCTTGTTTTGTCCCATTATATAAGCAAACCTCACTTGACTTATTCGTTTTTGGGGCTCTAATAAAACAGTCACCAGGCGTATCCAGAGCAGAATCGATGCACGTTCAAACAAAAATGGAACAGTATCCATGTAGCCTAAAGTCTGATTCAATGGGGGGATTTTTATATGTGAATGGGAGGCAGGTTTGGTGGGGAGGGGTGGAGGAGAAAAGAGCCCCTCGCTGCTCCAAAGCTATTAGCTCGCTCTCTTTCCACCTGTCACACATTGGTGACTTCATTTCGACTCGGGACCGAGGCCCCCTGCTAGATATCAGAGAGATCATCTACGTCTTAAGCTAAACGACTCCAACAAGCGTTGCAGCCATCCCCTCCCACTCCCCCCGTGACCCCCGCGACCCCTTGGCACCACGGGCTGCTGAAAGGAGCAAGAGGTCTGAGCTCGAGCCGAGGAGGAGCAGCGGCCATGAGGAGGAGGAGGAGGAGGAGATGGGCTGAGTTCAGCTCGCTCATGCAGAAAACTGCGGGAGGGGCAGGCGACAAATACACCCCCCCCATCTCCCACACACACGCACACACACACAGAGACACACACTTAAGAAATACTCTCAAGAGAAAGCACATATCCTTCTTTCTTCCTCACACTTTCCCTTGTGTTTTCCATTCTTTGCATGTTTCTTTCGTTCAAACACTCTCTCACTCTCTCTCTCTCTAGCTCACACACACAAACACACACGCACTCACTACACAAACACAATAGCAGCTGTGACAAAGCTCTCTGCAGGATTAGCTGCTCTTTGTTGGCAAAACACAAATTACAAGTCTTTTAGCACCAACTTCTCCCTCCCTGCCAGTGAGTGAGTGAGTGAGTGAGTGAGTGAGTGTTGTGTGATTGTGTAATGAAACAGAAAGGCCCTCTGTGTGTGTGTGTGTGTGTGTGTGTGCGCACAGGCTGTGACATTCCAGGAACCTGAATCAAAATGGACGACATGTATTAGGTAAACGTGGCTAAGACATGACTTAAGCAAATTGAATCTTTAGGCTAAAATGCAACGTCATCAGCTGCGACGCAAGTTAGCAATGTCATCAGCTCCAACGCAAGCTAACAATACCATCAGCTGCGGCACAAGTTAGCAACATTAACAGCTGCAATGCAAGTTAGCAATGTCATCATCTGCGGCGCAAGTTTGCAAAATTATCAGCTGTGACACAAGTTAGCAACATCATCAGCTGCAACGCAAGCTAACAAAATGATCAGCTGCGACGCAAGTTAGCAACATTAGCAGCTGCGTCGCAAGTTAGCAATGTCATCAGCTCCAACGTAAGCTAACAATATCATTGGCTGCAGCACAAGTTAGCAACATTAGCAGCTGCAATGCAAGTTAGCAATGTCATCATCTGCGACGCAAGTTTACAAAATTATCAGCTGTGACACAAGTTAGCAACATCATCAGCTGCAACGCAAGCTAACAACGTGATCAGCTGCGATGCAAGTTAGGAAAATTAGCAGCTGCAATGCAAGTTAGTAACGTCATCAGCTGCAATGTCATCATCTGCGACGAAAGTCTGCAAAATTATCAGCTGCAAGCTAACGTCATCAGCTGCGACGCAAGCTAACAACGTGATCAGCTGCGACGCAAGTTAGCAAAATTAGCAGCTGCAATGCAAGTTAGCAACGTCATCAGCTGCAACGTCATCAGCTGCAATGTCATCATCTGCGATGAAACTCTGCAAAATTATCAGCTGCAAGCTAACGTCATCAGCTGCAACACAAGCTAACAACGTGATCAGCTGTGACGCAAGTTGGCAAAGTCATTGGCTGCAGTGCAAGTTAGCAATGTCATCAGCTGTGACGCAAGCTGGCAAGGTGATCAGCTGCGACGCAAACTGACAAGGTGATCAGTTGCGACGCAAGCTGACAAGGTGATCAGCTGCGACGCAAGTTAGCAAAATTAGCAGCTGCAATGCAAGTTAGCAACGTCATCAGCTGCAACGTCATCATCTGCGACGAAAGTCTGCAAAATTAGCAGCTGCAAGCTAACATCATCAGCTGCGACGCAAGCTAACAACGTGATCAGCTGCGACGCAAGTTAGCAAAATTAGCAGCTGCAATGCAAGTTAGCAACGTCATCAGCTGCAACGTCATCATCTGCGATGAAACTCTGCAAAATTATCATCTGCAAGCTAACGTCATCAGCTGCAACACAAGCTAACAACGTGATCAGCTGCGACGCAAGTTGGCAAAGTCATTGGCTGCAGTGCAAGTTAGCAATGTCATCAGCTGCGACGCAAACTGACAAGGTGATCAGCTGCGACGCAAGTTAGCAAAATTAGCAGCTGCAATGCAAGTTAGCAACGTCATCAGCTGCAACGTCATCATCTGCGACGAAAGTCTGCAAAATTAGCAGCTGCAAGCTAACGTCATCAGCTGCAACGCAAGCTAACAACGTGATCAGCTGCGACGCAAGTTAGCAAAATTAGCAGCTGCAATGCAAGTTAGCAACGTCATCAGCTGCAACGTCATCAGCTGCGATGAAACTCTGCAAAATTAGCAGCTGCAAGCTAACGTGATCAGCTGCGACGCAAGTTGGCAAAGTCATTGGCTGCAGCGCAAGTTAGCAACGTCATCAGCTGCGACACAAGCTGACAAGGTGATCAGCTGCGATGCAAGTTAGCAAAATTAGCAGCTGCAATGCAAGTTAGCAACGTCATCAGCTGCAACGTCATCGTCTGCGACGAAAGTCTGCAAAATTAGCAGCTGCAAGCTAACGTGATCAGCTGCGACGCAAGTTAGCAAAATTAGCAGCTGCAATGCAAGTTAGCAACGCCATCAGCTGCAACGTCATCAGCTGCAATGTCAGCAAAGTCATTGCGACGAAACTCTGCAAAATTAGCAGCTGCAAGCTAACGTGATCAGCTGCGACGCAAGTGGGCAAAGTCATTGGCTGCAGCGCAAGTTAGCAACGTCATCAGCTGCGACACAAGCTGACAAGGTGATCGGCTGCGACGCAAGTTAGCAAAATTAGCAGCTGCAATGCAAGTTAGCAACGTCATCAGCTGCAACGTCATCAGCTGCAATGTCATCGTCTGCGACGAAAGTCTGCAAAATTAGCAGCTGCAAGCTAACATCATCAGCTGCGACGCAAGCTCACGTTGCCTCCATCATTAACTAAATTGCATGTGTGTGTGTTAGTGAGCAGACAATGACAGTGAGTGAGTGGGTGCAGCTTTGTGTGTTGCTGTAACAGTGTGTTGCTGGTGGTGGAGCGTTTTTAGAGAAAACAGGCGTCAAAGAGAAAAACCCCTGATAAGACTTGGTGTATGAAACACAGAGGAGAACCAAGTTGTCAATTAGAGACGTCTCTTTTAATAGTGCACTGCAGCCGAGTTGGTGAAGTACAGAGAGACTGCAAACCCTCCTCCTCCCTCAAGTTTCCCCCGATGCCTCTTTAAAAATCTGTGTGTAGTTGCATCTGCAGTTCGCACATGACGAAGCTCTGAAGGAGCCTGAGGACAGAACGAGACGGAGAGGAGGGCGGCGGCAGCGGGGAAGCCGAAGGCTGCGTTTGGACACTGTGTATGTCATTTGTCTTCATTTAGAAGGTGAATTCCCAGTCAAACTCTGCAGAGGAACAGCACAGAGCCATTACGGTGCTCACCTTTGTTAGTAAAAAAGCAAGACACAAAGTAAACTGCTGACTAACTTAGATATTTGTTCCTGATGGCTATGTAGGGACTGATAAGGGAAATACCTGATAGTCAGGAAATACTATGGAATCTAAACAGAAACAGACATTATCACTGACTCTCATGACAACAAATTGATTTTAGCGACAAAAAACATGATTAAAGCCTGGTTTGTACTAGTTTTGCTGTTTCTGTGGAAGGTTTCAATTGTCTCCATGGTAACCAACCATAAAATTTCCTACAGCCTCTTATTCCAGATGAGTTTATCCTTCTGCTTGCTGCATCTGTATCTGCTGCTGCTTTTGCTTTGTTTTGATAACGGATGGATTTTATGAAGTTGACATTTCAATTTACTTCTCTGGCACAGGAGTGCCAGTTGAAGATCAAACATTCAGGGCAGGGTTTCCCGACCCTGGTGGACCCACTGTCCTGCATGTTTTAGATGTTTCTCTGCTCCAACACACCCGATTCAAATGGTCGCCTCATCAGCGAGCACTGCAGAAACCTGACAACGACCCATTCATTTGAATCAGGTGTTTTGGAGAAGTGAAACTTCTAAGACATGCAGGGCAGTGGGTTCCCAAACTGGGACACATTTAAAAGTGTCCTGCAATGGATTATAAGTCTAGTCTATGATATCATGTTGATAATTTTGCATTAGACAAGTTTGTAAACCACTTACTTCCCCCCCACACCAAAGTCCATAGAGAAAATATGTGATTTTAGCTCATGGGGACACAGGAGCTGATGCTCTACTGCTGCCTCTTTTGGTTAGTTTACGTTTCTCAGGTAAATCTGGAGGAAGGATTTTTCAACACTGAAGTCATAATTGGACTCAGTTAAAGGTACTGGTGTAATGATGGAGGCAGCAGTGGGTCAACAACTCCTGTGCGCTGTGATGAAAGAATGGCAGATTTTCTTCATGGACTTTGGTTTGAGTGAAGGAACAGATTACAGTGCAACACACACTTCAGTTTCCATTGTTTTTTAGTCAGTTTTAGAAGTAAAATCATACTGTTTCATTCATATTTTCCCCATCAGCAATGAAAAATTTCTCATTTCACAACAGTCACATTCCCATCGCTTGTGAACATCAGCCGTATTTGATTTATGGCTTTTCTTATCCACATTTTCAGTGTTAGTTTGTCCCAGATCGTCCAAATGAAAACAAGCAGAGGAGTTATTGAGTATTGATCATTGCAGCAGCTCAGTAATCATGTGGGCGTTGAGGTCAGAAGGAAAACAAAATTGATTTTTAACTACTTGTTTTTCCCATGTACTGGATTTAAGGAGTCCTTTGAAATCCTCTCCCATTCACGGCTTTGGTGCAAACTTGCACTGGGTCTTTTCCACACTGGCAGACTGAGGGTTGAAGACTTGACCTTAAATGCCAAGAAATCATGTTCTCTGGTATCAATAAAACCCCAAACCAGGCTCGATGAACCAGGACTCACCAGTGATCCTTTAACGAGGAAACCAAAGAGCTGAGACAAAAGAGCAAATGTCAGGACAGGCGTCTCTGCATGGACACACTCAGCTGCACGAGACACATTTGGATTTTACATAAAAACTTAACCTGTGAAGTCTTTATTGTGAGCACATGTGGTTTCATTGAAGCCCCGCCCACCAGACGAGTCAGTCTGTCCATTTCTAAAAGATTCAGCCAACAATGACAAAATGTTTTATTTATTATTGTCCCTTTAATTTTGGACGCTTTATATATATATATATATATATATATATATATATATATATATGATCAGGCACTCCGGTGATTTTGCTTTCATATTTTACTAAGTGCAACTCTTATTTTTCCTATTTTAAGAGCATTTACACCAGCTTTTGCTCTTCATCTTCACTTTTATTAAATGCGACTCTGCACATTAAAACCCCCGGTTTTTAACCACACTCATTGTACATTGTACAAAGTGACAAATAAGCGAGAAAGAATTGAAAAACCCCTTATGTTGGAAAAAGAAGAAGAAATCCCACTGGTAGCTGTTATAGGTAAACAGCTGCGAGATGTTACCAGCCTTAATCAGTTAAGCACCGAGGTCAGCCATGTCAATATTTTCCCATATCTGCTGAGCATTGTCTGCGTTATTTACCTTCCCGCTGCCCTTTGGGAATAAGCATTCCACTTACATCTTAAGATGGCCCCCAGCTCACTTAAGCCACTGACCATATGTCATAACTCTGCACAGGATTAGACACATTCTCCACTTTATGGGCGAACTGGTGGGAAAGTGTGTGCAGCCGAGGTCAACCAGCATCGCTGCCTCCGATCCGGATCGGCCTTTCTTTTTTTTTTTTGTTTATTTTAGAAATATTTTATTTAGGTTTTTTTTTGTTGTTGTTGCACATGACAAAAAAAAAAAAAGAGCATTTGAATCCTTTGAATTCCAAACACAACCAAATTCAGATGCAGCGGCAGACATCCAGACAAACTTTAAAAGTGCTTTTCTGTTTAGTTTGGGAGACGTTCGAGGTAAAATAGGCTATAAGCATATGCATATATGAGCAAGAAATAAAGTTTACTTAAATTAAATAACTTAAGAATGTAATTTTAAATTAAAAAAAAAACCCAAAACATAAAATTACATACTGCATATTATTTATTTCATAAACAGACAGTACAATATCATAACTATTAAACACATTGTAACTTTTTAAACTCATTTTTACTGTTAAATACTATAAGTCAACTCTAATATCTAGGACAATGATTGCCTTAAAAAAAGATGTGTAAATATAACGACTTGTTTTTTTAAGGTTAAGTTACATCTACTTGACTATACACTGAAAAACAAAAACTACTTGATTTTAATGTGTACGTTTAATGTGTTCATCAACCCCTCAGGATCAGAATATGTGGCCAACTGACACATTCTGTTCCTCTTTTTCAATTAAGTATTATTAGATTTGATTGTTTAAGTAAATTAGGCTAGTTTAATTTGAGTGACCGTTAAACTAAAAATTATTTTATCATATAATACTGTACAAGATTTACAGCCGTAACCTCAGCTTTCATTTCCTAACGTTAATATTATTCAAATATATTATGTAACTTAAAACATGCTTCATTTTGTCTACGGTACATAAATTATATCTGTAAATTTAACATGGTCTGTTTAAGTTAACCCCATCCAAATGTATGATAGCTGCTGTTGATTTAGTTGGATTTACTTCATGTTGTTACAACTAAAACGGAGCTAATTTTACTGAAATACAACTAATAATAATAATAATAAATAACGCTTAATTTCCAAACTTCACAACCCCTCACGGCCCACCTGCCGTGCCTTCACGGCCCACTCGGGGCCCACGACCCACATTTTGGGAATCACTGACCTACAGTCATGATATATTGAAGAATAAAAATTAAAAAAGGGTTTTTAGCTCTCATGTTTGCTTATATTGTTCAAATAATTTTATTTTGATTTGTCTCACATTATGTATTGACTTGTTGAACTGGAGCCATTTTGTGTCTAAAGTGTGAAATAAAAGCATATAGAGTGTATATATAATATACGGATAAACACAAACTAATCACACTATGATTGACTGTATTTAATTCTGATAACATATTAAAAGAGACTCCTGCACACTTGTAATCCCTTCCTTTCATTTGCTGCTTTAAGTGACACAGTGTATGTTAGTCATGTTTTGTTTTCGTCTCCATCGTTGTTGCTAGGCGCTAATCTCCGCACTGATTCTGTGCTTTATTCACCTGTCAATCAAAGCCGGTGGGCGTTTCCCTGAAGTTCTGTCTTCAGAGGCGGCCACATCGACACCATATCGGCTTCGTACAAACTTGTAATTACAATCCATGATGTTAGGAGACTGTTGGTAGTCATGGTAATTAGCAATTAATGACAGGAAGCTGAACTGCTGCTCATTTCCTCTGTGAAACAAGGAATCCCCATGATTTTGTCTTCTGCACAACGACAAAGGAGCTGATTTGAAATGCAGCCAGATGCACTTGAAACCCAACACACCCACATGTGCCTTGTTTACATTATGCCAGTGTTGTAGTCGAGTCCAGGCCAGAGTCTGAGGGTGTGGCCACACCTGAGAGTCTGCTGCGCTGGTTCTCACCTGAGGGAAATCTGAGACATCGTTTCATTTCTGTCTCATTTCCCGACAGTATTTCTCCTCGATTGCACGTATAGACGAGAACGCTGAGGCTGTAGCCGTCAATACTACAGTCCCAGCGAAAGGTGCGGAGAGAGTTCATGCCAGTTCGCTTACATGGGATCCAAGTCCAAGGAGACCAGACTTTCATACTGAGTAAACCGCACTAATGGGGGGGAAACACACCAGGGTTTGAATACAACTGCACCAAACAAGGCTGGACTTAGGTTGCGCACACACCAGCCTTATTTAGCCCGGATGAACCAAACCCTGGAGTGTTTAACCCCTTGGTTGGTGTGAACGTTGGCCTTAAACTCTGGTTCGGACCAAACAACCCCTCTCTGGTGTCAGTCCGTTATCAAGTGAACTCTAGAGCGGTTCATGTTTGAATCCCGTCCGCACCGATCACAGGAACCTGCTTTGTCTGTTATGAAGAAGTGAGATGACGTATTAGACTATAAGCCACAAAGTGACCATTTCGCTTGTAAAAGTTTATCAGATCGGATCCAAATACACAAACGAGCCTCCGACACAAAAACCTGCTCAGAGTCTGCAGAACCTCCTGTGACCCTCATTCCTCCTCTGCAGGTTTCATCACAGACCTCTGAGGTGACAGGAAGAAGAATCCGAGGCATGTGGCGTCAAGCGGAGGTGGATCGCAGCTCAGCACTCGAACCGGAAATGTAGCAGTCTTAAGATTCTTTGTGTACCTGATGTTGTGGCCGCGGGAGTCACCCACTCAGCCTGCACGGCAAACGCAGAGAGAATCACAGATGACTGCAAACGGCAGCAGCTTTAAAGAAAACATCCGTGATCTGATGAAGAAATGCACAATGGAACTGAGGCAGCCAACAAAACTCAACTATCCACTATCATAACTACTCCACCGATTTTTACTTTAACAAACAATCCTCATCAGCTGATTATCAAAACGGCCTCATTAAACTAATCACTGTGATATTAAACCCAATCAGCTCCTCCGACTCTCAATGTTTCCGAGGGTTAAACTGTGTGATCAGCGACGGAAGTCCATACAAAGATGATTATTTTTGCATCGGAAACAATCTTTGTTGAGATAAAAGTTGGTGGTTACCGTAGAAACAGGAGAGGGTTGTCCTTTTTGGTTGAATTTCAATTTGCCTGAAAATAAACGATTTTTTTTTGACGTCATTTCTTTTAAACTTGATAGTTTTTCTGCCGACCAGGACACGTGAGACTGTTGAGACAGGAGTATGCGTAATGGTTTATGTTTTATCGTATAAATGTGTTTTTATTTTTTTTTTTCAACAGCCAATTCTGACTGGGGGATCCCCACGGGCTCCCAGGTCCTGGACCTTGATCTGCCTTGACGTCTCCTCCCAGTTGGACGAACCAGAAACACCTCCCATCATGGTGGCATCTCTACCAGATGCCCGAACCACCTCAACCGGCTCATTCTCTGACTCTCTCTCTAAGGGGGACCACAGCCGCCCTTCTGCGAAAACCCACTTCAGCAGCTTGTACTGACCCATCGCTCATGACAAATCGATGAAGGTAGGAACCAAGATCGTCCGGTTGATCAAGAGCTGTCTCGTCTGGTCTGGGTTGCTCCTGTATTCTGGTTTTTACTTCCTGTTTTATTCCATGATTTGCTCTACTTCCTGGGAGAGTGTCGGGGACGGCTGTTTCCCATTGCCAATCACTCCAGCCTTACTTAAACCCGGATTTCCTGTTCCTCCTCGTCAGCGCGTCTTCTCAGTTTGGGCTGGTAACCACGTCACGTCTCTCTACCTCTGAGCTTAAACTGTGTTTGTTTCTTTTGTACTTTGCTAACGCTCGTTTTTTGTTCGCTTTTTTAGCCTCCCTGATTCCTGAGCTCCGCCTCACCAGCCGGCCAGTCTCAGCGTTTTCTGTTTGTGTACGACTGCTTCACTTTTTGTTAGTTTTTTTGTAATAAACTCTGTTACTCTTTCTGTATTCACGTGACTCATCTCCCTTTTCGTCACAGAGCGAGCGCAAGACCCTGCTCCGACACTCCGGCCAATCCCACGCTCCATTGTTTCCTCACTCGTGAATGAGTCCCCGAGATATTCCCTGTCGACTCATCAATTTAAAGTCCTGCATTACTGCATTACTGACAGCTGACGTTCTACTGGCTACTTACTTTTTTTTTCTAATAACTTTATGGATAATTCTGTTTACATACAGCAAGAAAGAACAAGCAGATATAAGACATGAGTAACTATGAGAAATACAATTTTAGAGTTCTGAATTGATTAAAATTAATAAATAATGAATCTCAGTGAGCTGTTTCATTAGAAAAAATGTTGTAGGGAATCTTATTTGACTTTAACTGGACCTTTTTGTTTTTTAGATTTTAAGTCCAGATTAAATTCAACCAAGAAGGAAGCAAAATTCTTTAGCCAAGCACAAAATGACATCACAGCAGGCTTCATCCGATTTGTTAATAATTGCAAATGTTGCATTATCTCATGATTCTTGGTTTGATCCCGTTGCATAAATAAAACCAAAGTAGGCGAAAACATGGCTTGTGGTTTTGATGTTAACGTTCTAAAAGGAAAAGCTTGTAGAAATCTGCATGCATGTTCCCGACGCCACGTGAAGTCAATCTGATCAAGGTTTTTCCCTTAAATTCGGCTCAACGTTGGGGGGGAAACGCTGCTCCTCGTGTGTCGGATCTGCAGACTCACCGCAAACATTATGCGACTTCTGCCGTTGACTGTGAAAGACGGAGGCCGCGAGAAGTTGCTTTGCAGGAAAATGTACACAGAAACAATCAGCCGTGTCATTGTTGTAGAGGGTAAGTCTTTAAGGGAGGACATGGTCATTGATTCAACACGTCCCCAGTGTCAACAGCCCAGTCTGACCTGATGAGGTAACAACAGCTCGCTGCATGGCAGCCAGTGTAAAAGAGGACTCACTGATCATGATAACTCCTTCCTCTCTTCTTTCTTATCACTGCTTCTGCTCAGATTCTTCAGGGTTTTCTTTTGTCTGACTGCGTCTCTGTTTCGGCTTTTGTTGTTCGTTCCTCTGCTTCTCAAAATGTGAAAAGTGGAAAACAACGTTCAAACGCTCTTTGAGGAGTAAGAACAAAGTCAGAAAGTCCTTCTGCTCCTTTGGATTTTTTTTTTTTTTTGCTGCTTCTTCACATTTGTACGAACATACTCAAGTTGAACATGTGGAAACGAGGTTTTTATTCACGCAGAAACAGCGTTTCGGGACGACTTTTGGAAAACGATGATGTCATTAATCCCACTTCTCTCCTGCTGTTGCATTTGCTGTCGTTTTTTTTTTTTGTCATTGTCGTCTTCCTCTCCTTGTGTTTGGAGATTCTTTGGTCTTTTCTCTTTATAACTTTTATTTTCTTTCCTTAATCGCTCTGACTTTCTTCATTCTGTCTCTGTTTCTGTGACTTTATACGTTGTAACGTATACTTATTCAAATAAAGCTCTATTTTATTACTTGATGTCTCCTCGGCTACAACAATGTCACAGCACCACATACAGGTCTGGCATATATACCACAGTTGTTTAGAGTCATTGGGTTGAGATTTGTGGAGATGAAAAGAGCTGTTGAATTGGTGTTGTGTTTATGGACCAATGACTGATGGATCAATGACCAATGAACGATGGACCAATGACTGATGGACCAATGACCAATGGACCAATGAACGATGAACGATGGACCAATGACCAATGAACGATGGACCAATGACTGATGGACCAATGACCGATGGACTAATGATCAATGGCTGAAACTAAACTAAACTCAAACGACTGCATGGTGACTCTCAGTAATCTTCGCCCTCTCATCCAAATATAGTCTTTTTTTGGACGCGCTGAGCTAACATTGCATTTCACTGTTCAACAAGTGACGTCTCAGCGTGTTGGTGCGCTCAGATTAAACCAAGATTAACAACGTTTTATTTGATGGCATGTTAAGATTTAAAATAAAGAACCACGGCAGTGGTTGTGGATTTATATGCCTCTCGTCTGCATTTCTCATCTGCTCCTCGTATTGTCTCACATGAGTGGACGTTTGCCCACTTTGACGCTCCCTCCCACTGTCCCTCTGTCAGCAGCCTGGCCTGCCGTTAAACACCGGTTACTATGTCTGGTTGGTGGTTTTGTTCGGTGCGACAGATTCGTCTGTTTTTCCCCGAGTCCAAACATTTTGTGTTATGACAGCTAAAAGCAGGGAGGGTAATTACTGCAGCATAGTAACCTGAGTGTTTCTGTGGGGGCGAAAAAGGCTGCATAAACACTCACGTCGCTCATAAATAGGTCGCATCCAGAATAGAAGAGCAGGAATAAGCCACAGTAAGAGAAAGAGCTTGGAGAACACTTTGGCCTGGGCAACGCGAGCTGCAGATACTAAAGCCTCGTGTTTCCGTCCGTTGAGCTGCCACACACAAAAGAATGCAGAGGTGAAGGGTAAAGGTGACTGCTGTGAAACACAAGTTTTAAACAGCAGCATCCAAATATTATAAAGAGCTCGTTCCTTCACCAAAGAAGCAGAATAAAAATATTCCGCCAACATCAATCAGTCATTTTATTGCCATTCAGTCATTTTCTACAGCTTCATCCCCCACAAGGGTTGCAGGGAGCTGGAGCCAATCCCAGCTGACATAGGACCAAACGGAAAAACAAGAGAAACTGCAGAAAACCCATGCACAAACAGGAAAAACATCACAACTCCATACAGAAAGACCAGTGGTCGAACCGGGATCCAAATCTGTCTGTGTGTGCAGTGGAACAGCAACACAACATATAAGACTATGATATATAAGACACTATATAACACTGCAGCTTTGTGAATCAGAACCACAAATGATTGTGTGAACTCGTCCTGCAGTGGTTTGTTTGCATTTAAAAGTTACCACCTTTCAAGGTTTAACATCCACTTTTTAGGTTGAAACTAATCATTTTAAACCTAATATTCCTATAAACTGTGTTGGTCTTGTGGTGGGATTCGTTTTTCCCCTCCCCTGTGCCCTTCAATCACGGGGCCTTTCGCCCTCACAATGGCTTGTTTTGACAGGACTTCCACGCTCCAGACAAACCCCAGCATTACTCGACTCCAGACCTCCCGTCTTTACAGGCGCTGAGCTTCGCCTCAGAAACCCCATTAAAGCCTTGGACAATAATCTTCCTCAATTTCAACCCCCCACCTCATCCTCGCTCTGGCCTCCCCGCTGCCCCCTCAGAGACCCTCACTCTCAGCCAGAGCTTCTCGGTTTTTGGTCAAAAGAAACGCCGTGAGAGTCTGTGGCGCCGGGATCCGTGTGTTTTCACAACTGCTTGGCCGAGCGTTGGGAGCAGCCTGTTAGCTCTGCTCCATCCGCCGCTCAGCACTCAACACAAAAAGGATCTTTGAGGGACGGGTGTTAGTGTCGGCCAGTCCATCCTCTAGTTAAACCCCACAAGTATTATGTTTCTTATCTGGGTGGATTTACTGAACCGATTGACTGCTGCTGTTCAAAGATGAACTCTGCTCTGACTCCGAAGCTGCACACGGTCCCTCGACCCGTGTTTCCTCCCCTCCACTGTTATTTAGCCATAACTCACCCAGACAGACTCCGTCGCACAAAAAACTGAGGCTTCATTCTCTCAAACACAGTTGTAGCTGAGCTGCGATTCTTTTCAGTAATGAAAAAGGCAGTGAACAAACAAACTGCAGGAAAACGCAGATAAATATGACAATACATTATAAAGAGCAAAAAAAATAGGATACAGCAGGAAATACGACACAATACAAAATAAGATTTATAAGAAAGATCTCTTAAAAGGAGGTAATAAACAAGGCCTACCAGATTAAAATACACAGATCTTAAAAAAGGAATCTACAAAAAACTATAATCAAAGTGAGAAAAATAGAAAAATAGAAACTAGACATTGCACAGTTTAAGTTCATGGCAATTGAGGTAGAGAGAGAATTAAGAAAGTTTTGCTGGATTTTATTAATTTCTGGAGCTAACAACTTAGGATTAAATGCAGGGCAGATTTTTGAAACAAACAGAATCTTTTAATAAAAATCTAACTGCACAAAAACGACAGAAAACTATGCAAAGCAGCTTGACATAATAATGGGAAAAACATGAAGAAACTGAAGTGATGGAACGATGCATAAAAGTTTATGGATCAATCTTGAGAGAAAACCTAAAAGAGACTAAATGTAATAGTCAAGATAATTTAATAAAGATAAGTAAAGCCAACATGTTGAGGAAATATGACATTTGTTAAGATTTTGTTCTGTTTTGTGTTGAGACGAATTCACCGTTTTGTGTAGAATATTATTAAATGTATTTGAGGAACAGACGCTGTGTCATTTATTTGTGTTTTGCTTATTAGATTACTCGTCTTTCTGCTCCTTTTCATTCATGTTTTATGATTTTCTTTTTGTGTGCTTGTATTTGCCTTGTTAAATAAATAAATAAATAAAATACCTGAGAACACTGGGAGCAGGAACGGGGAATTAAAAACAGGTGAAACTCACTGGACACAGGTGAGTCACATCAGGGAGGGGCAGCCAATCAGAGGAGGAAAAGCCAGGACAGGAAGTCAAACTAAACAAAGTACACACGCCAGAAAGAACTACAAAATAAAACAAGAAACTAAAAAGATGCAAGAAGAAAGAGAAACAAGAAGAAATGCTGCAAAAATAGTTCAATTCAGATACTACGGCCATAATTTTGTCCTCCATTTCTGAAACAATCCCGTGAAATCAGGACATCAGCAAAGCTGCGGCGACCCCTACAGGCAGAAGCCGAAAGAACAAGCTTAGTGAAAAAATTAAAACATAATATTGATCTTGTTTAACAAATTCTAGACACAAAAAAAAACAGGCGAACATTACGTAGCGCAGCCTTGGAAATGATTATTCTGGGCCGTAATGATGAATTTGCAAATATATTCAAAACAGTAAAATGACGGCACTGAAAACATGTTATGTGCGAGTGATTAATCAAAGATCAATCAACATTCCTACAGTGTTGTTGGAAAAACACAGGCTTTGTCGCATCTTGAGCTCACTTTGATGTGGAAAACAAAAAGGGAATGCAAATAATAAAACTTTCACTTCACATTTATTTATCGGTGCTATTCGAGAAACATGTAAAAAAAATAAAATAAATTAAAATACTGTTTCATTTCATGCTGGAAACAGCGCAGTTCTTGCAAAAAGAGACACAAGGAGACTCTGTAGACTGTGTTGTCTTTTATCTGAAGACGAACGTGTTCTGCTGCTGCTCAGGTGCTTTAAACGAGCTTCAACGACCTGCTCGGCTGCTCCTCACACTCAAACAGCTCCGTGCTGTGGTTTTGCACGGGGCAAAGATCACACAGCCTGGGCGTGGCTGCAGAGGAGTCCCATTTAGTGTGCACAGGCCGCAACATACAGTAGAAATCATCGGGTGACGTCACTTTTTCATGTGAGATAATCCGCTGTGGCAAAACAAACCTGCTGTAGCTGTCCGACTGAAACGAAAACAAGCTCGTATCTGAGAGGAAAGGCCATTTGAGTTAAGAGTAATCTGCGCAATGTGTGCGTCTGTGGGCAACGGGGGGGAGTCGAAGTTTGTGTTTGGAAGCCTGATCCAAATTAAAGTGACTTCAGAGGGAATTCTGCTCGTCTGTGAGTGAAAGAGTATGGCTTTTATCAGGATTGACTCGGGCGACCGTGTGCCTGTTTAGTTTCTGTGACACGGCGTCTTTCGCAAAGAACCCCGACAGTTGACAAGTGACGTCTGTTGACGCACATGAATCCAATGACAGACCTAATGTGTTTGTATAAGATCATGTGTCAGATATGTCTGTATCTATACTGAAAGCAATAACTCTCACTTGAAATGGTCTTATTGCACAATTGATGTATGTTTCATGAAATTCCCCTTTTTTCCTCTTTGTCCCCTTTCTTCTATACGCGTTGCATTTGCTTATCAGATTTGGATTTGAATCACTCTTTCCCGCTGGATTGACTGCAGATTTCATGACGACACTTGCCATGTGAGGCGTTAGTCCCAGTGTCACGGCTCATACAGTGCAGAGGTCCTCGGTTTATTATGTTACATGCAGGTAGGGTCTCAAAAAAAGGCTCACCAAATCGAACTTCACTTTGTACACCTCCCACTTTCTCTCACCAAATTCCATAGAGAAACTGTGCGTTTTTATCTCACGGGAACGCAGGAGCTGCCGGCCCACTGCTGCCTCGTGTGGTGGGTTCGTGTCAGTGAGGTGAATCCGAATGAACAATTTCAAACACCGAAGTCACGAAATGACCCAGTTGAACTTAATGATGGAGGCAGCACTGGATTGCCCTTCCTAAGTTTCTAAAATGTGACTTTTCTTGTGTTTTCACTGGCAGCAAATATTACATTACATTTCATTTAGCAGACGCTTTTCTACAAAGCGACTTACAATAAGTGCATTACAACATTTGGGTTCAAACAAATGTTTGGCTTAAAGAAAGCCTAACTATAGAGTGTGTGTAAAACTCATGTGTAAATAAGTGTAGCGTGTACAAGATTTTTTTTTTATCTCGGCCTGGATGTCAGATATATATCCCTCTAACGCTGGTTCTTAGCACTCATTGCAGTTAGTCTTGATGTTTGACCACAAAGAACACAAAGAAGGGTCCACGAAAAGGTTCAGAAGCGAGGCTTCTTCCATTCCCCGCCCGTCCCCCCCGCTCTGCTGCTGTGTACACACAAACGCTCCCTCCGTCAGGTCTGATAGTTTTGCTTGACAGCACCTGTTTTCAGCTGACGGACGCAGCTGTAATCCTCCCCATTAAACAAGACATTTTCCTCCCGTTCCATCGACTAACTTGCATGTGGAACATCGCAGTGGAAGTTGTTTTCCCACACGAGAGCAGCTACTTGGATTAATGAAAGACACTGCTAACGCGATCCGACCGTTGGCCTTGAGCCAAAAGTATTGGAACGCGGCCAGTTTTTCAGGGCCGCATTTTGGCTGATCTGCCTCTTAGATTAATGATCATTGTTTAACCAGACTCCTCTTCTTCAGCTGCTCCTCCTCTTCACCACTGAAGAGGATTTAAGAGGTGAAATCAATAATGTTGAAAGACATTGCTAACGCGATCCGACCGTTGGCCTTGAGCCAAAAGTATTGGAACGCGGCCAGTTTTTCAGGGCCGCATTTTGGCTGATCTGCCTCTTAGATTAATGATCATTGTTTAACCAGACTCCTCTTCTTCAGCTGCTCCTCCTCTTCACCACTGAAGAGGATTTAAGAGGTGAAATCAATAATGTTGTGTCAGCTGGGCCACCTGCAGCATCTGTCTGTGTGTGTGTGTGTGTGTGTGTCAGTGTGTGTGCACTTGCAGTTTTGGCTCATGTAAACACACACAAAGACTCCGACACTTAACCTGCACACACACACATATGCAGTAACCCTTCAATCCGCCTTCCCTCCCAGCATTAAAGGTGTGCCAGGGCGATGAGCAGAGACGAGCGGCTACAACAACTCACATGGGAGTGAAACAGCAGCGGCAGCAGCAGAAGAAAGACGAAGACGAAGAAGAGGCTCATTGTTGCAGCCACGCCTCGGGGCAAATAAGGGACAGAGTGGAATAACCGCAGATATCAATCACGCCCCGGCTCTTCTGCTGCTGCTGCTACCGGGCCTGCACCGACATTCCCTGACAGGTGTGAAATGCCAGCGGTGAGAAATAATTAACAGAGCGGAGACGTGGCGGCAGAAAGCCCTGATGGTTTTCTGCACGTGGTGTTTTTTTTAGGGCCATCTCCGTCCACCGGCGCGTTAATTTAGTTTTGCTGACTTCAGTTTAGTTTAGGAATTGACAGGGATTGTAAAAGTAATGTCTGATCTTCACTCAGCTTGCGCTTCAGGCAGAAATATTAGGTTTTTGAAGGCAGCTGGAGAGTTTATGGACGAGAGGTTGCTGACGTGACCCATCAACTACTGCCCAGTAGGTCGGAGGTAGTGTGGTGTGTTACCATTTGATTGGCAGACGGGGAAGCCAGTCTGAGATCTAAGAAGCAAAGAAAGGGTGTACAAATGAGTGGAGCAGCTGGACCAAGTAAGAAACTAAAAATGTACCACTTCCATCCGTTCGTCTGATCTGCTAATCCAGGGTTTCCCAACCCTGGTCCTGGGGGAACATGGGTCATTATCAGGTTTCTGCAGCGCTTGATGATGAGCTGACCATTTGAATCAGGACCAGGGTTGCGAAACCCTGTGCTGGTCCACCATCGGTGTTCCCACAAAGGGAAATGTGGAGCCGCACTTTCAGACTGTCCATAAAAACTATGACACTGACTGAGAAAGAAGAGCAGTGGAGGAACTAAAATCAAACTTGTCCAGGCAAGAAAAAATGTGGACACCCCTCATGTAACGCCAACATAAACAACGCCATGTTGGCAGGAAGTGGCAGTGATCGCGTCCGTGGACATACAGTACCAGCAGAAACAAACCATACCATACTGTACCAAACCGAACCAGATTATGATGAAAACACAGCAAAAGTGAGCGCAGAAGACCCAGTGTTTGGGAACCACTGGTTGTTAAGTGTACCTAATAAAGTGGCTGGTGAGTGTAAGTAAAAAAAATAAGAATTGAGTGGATCAACTAATTCAGTCCAGAAACAGTTTTTCCTCTGCGCCTGATCAATATTTAACGACTCAGCGTCATATTTGCTACAAGTGGGTGTCGCGATATAAGACAAAACTGTTTACAAATTCTTTATCTCACCATAGGAAATTAAATTTTGGGTGCCAATGTGACCGTGATTGAGAGAATATGGTGTTGGCTGACAGTCAGACTGATCAGGCGGAACCAGTCCCAGGCTTTTAACTGCATCTGTAAATCCCTGTATCCTCAAAACCCCTTAACGCACTCACTGTGAGCAGTAATCACACCGACACCACACAGAGAACGCTTTAATAGAACGCTCACTGTTTAGAGAGTCCACATTAGTAATTGCATATTTTTGCAAGCCTGTGCCTGTTGCACTTGCACTTTTTTTCGCCCCTCTCAAAACAATATAACACTGTAGTAAAAGAAAAGAGAGTGAAAACACCGCCGCCACTAATTCACACACCCAGACAACACCCAGTAACCCACACGTACCCTCGTCTCCTGGCTGTGCACTCATTTCTCTGGGAGTATTTTAAGAAGCCAAATCAGTTGCTTGCTTATGCCTGTGGGTTGGCAGCAACAGCAGCAACAGCAACAGTGAGGACTATTCAAATATCTAGTTCCACCACTGAGCTATTATCAAATCCAAAGATCTGAGGTTACACTAGAGCCTGCGGGTCGTCTCAAATAAACCGAACCTCTGTTTCTATTTGTTGTTGGCGAAAGCGGCCGACGCTTACACACCCTTTGATTCCGCTCGCAGATTATTCACTAATTAGAGCTCACTTTCATGACTCCAGCTAATCTAATAGCTGTAACAAACGAGTGAGGCAAAGGAAACTGTTTAATTCATGAGGAGCGCACTGCTGTTTATGGAATACAAATGATACGGAGCAAACGTGGCTCCGGAGGAACACTGGCTTCCAGCAGCTTCACATCTTCCCATGTCCCCGTCAGCCCGGAGGTGCAGCTGCGCTGCACGTTTCACCCCGACTCTCACAGTCACTAATTACTCTGCACTTTCACTGCCACGCTTAATTAGAGGAAGCTCGTGTTTGTGTTCGACTCCAGCAGCCGAGGCTCACAGAGTCGGCGAGGACGTGGATCACGCAGGCAGGATGGTGCAATTTCAGAGTCCCGGGCTGAACTGATGACCTGCTGATCAAAGGGAACGTGCTGAGGTCACGAGGAGATGATTTCAAGAGTGTCTGGATTCTGGAACACGCAGAAAGGTTTCTGTCAGTTTGACATAAAGTTATGTTTGTTCACTCGGATCCCGACAGGAAGTTTGGCTGGATTGCTCGGATGCAAACACAAAAGTGCTCCTCATCTCGTTAAAGCTACACTTTGCTGTGATTCATGTTTGGTGACTGGAGGCATTCTGGGGAGAAGATGAGGAAAATGTTCATGTGAATGGGTTAAAGAGGTTACATCTAAGTCTAAATGGTCTGTTACTTCTGCTTCTTCTTTGGGCTTCTGCCTTTAGGGGTCACCGTATCAGATCGTCTGCCGCCATCTTGTCCTCTCCCGCGTTTTTCTCTTCTGTTACACCAACTGTCCTCGTGTCCTCCTTCACAACATCTATGAACCTTCTCTGTGGTCTTCCTCTTTTCCTCCTGCCTGGCAGCTCCATTTTAAATCAGCACCAAACCATCTCAACCTTGCACTTTGTCTCCAGCCAACTGTATTCCAGTTTCCCTGGGTCTTGACCAACGACCAATCCGGTATGGCCGTACTGTTTTCAGTTGCAGCCCTCCCCAGTGCATGGCTCCATGGTCTGTATCTATGTAGCCTTTTTCAGGTTTGGCCCACTCAAAGCAGTAGCTGCTTTACACTACAGTTTCAACCATTCATACCCATTCACTCACATATTCATATGGTGCATCTCCATTTTTCTATCACACATCTGTCATAGCAAATTTTTTCTAGGAAAACATAGACTTTGACCTTCCAGTTGAAAGGCGTGTCAATGTACCACTGAGCCACCATGTAAGATATGTGTTATGACCATTGTATGTTAGAGATTAAGGAAACGCGTTGAACTGGATGATGCAGAAAACGAATTCACCGTTTTCATTTGAGGGCTGCACATTCTGGCAGCAGCAGCGAGTTTCAGCTTTGCGTTGGAAATAGTGAAAGTTACCAAACTTTTACTAAACCTAAAAAAAAAGGCCTCACTATCCCGCTCAAAAAGGTCTCAACCTGAGGAGAAGAAAAGAGAAAAGAGGCAGTGGAGATGGGCTTCAAAATCGTAGAGGAAGTGGAGAACGGGCATAATGGTTTTGGACAGTTTTCTCCACAACAGGGAAGCAACGAAGGGAATGTCAAGAAAACATATTGTCAGTAAATATCACATTTTAACCGTCCTTCATCGGTTCATGTGATAAACTTTCAATTTCAGTCCGCATCTGTTGCTGACATGTGACAATGTACCAAATGTTTTATGCGTATAGAAACAAAACAGACAGTGGGACAGTTAGGTTTGTTAGTCGTAGTGATTCACAACAATGTTTCTTCAACTTTCGACATGGAGACCCACTTTTTTTTTAAAGGTGGCAAACTATCGTGAACCAAATAACAATGCAAAGTGCAAATATGTGCATTTTGTTGAGACTAATTTACAGCCACGTCCATTGTCATTACATGCATGTTATTTAAAAAATATATTTTAATGAAAAGGTTGGGAAAAGTCTGCAACTTTTGTCTGGGGACCCAAAACAAATCTCCCGTGATGCATCTGTGGGCCCTGACCCAGCCTTTGGGAACCACTGCTCGACAAGGATTTGATTTGGGATTGCAGTTACTGTTTTAAATATTATATATATATATATATCTCCTTTGAATTGAATGAATGTAAGGAATACAAATGGACTGTGAATGGAACAAGCTTAAAATGTTATTATTTAAGTGAATAAAAGAGAAGTAAACACATAAACAGAAGTTAAAACGTGCCCAGAAGTAGTTATGTGTATATTTATGACCGTGGCTCTGTCCCAGCTTTATTAAAACGGAAAAAAAAAGGTAAATGTTGTGTTTTCCTGCCCTTGAGCAAAAGTTGCAACATCACAGCAAATGTCAAATCATCATCAAAAATGTTTGCTCCGCTTTAACGAAATCACAGTTGAACGCTGTTCTTATTATGAAACCATTATTATAAAACTTACACTGTTGTTATCCTTGTGTATTTTTTTTTTATTATGTTGTTTTGGTTAATGGCTGTGTATGAAGCCCATACCTGCTGAGGAGCAACAAAACTACGAGTTCTTTGCACGCTTGTGTTTGTATCTGTGTCTTTCCTTTCACTCTCTGCTGCTGTCGTGTGTGGGCGTTCAGGTGAGTCCTGGAAGCTGATTGGTCCCAAACACAATGGGACGGGACTGTCCTCGCATCACCCTCATCTAGACTGACAGGACAAGTCATTAGTCTTAAATAAACATTTAAAAGTGTGTCATTTTTCTGCTCACTCTCACACGCTCACCTTTTACTGCTTTATCCTCCACATCATGGCGCCAGTCCCGGCTGACACCGGCCGACGGGTGGGGTCACACCCTGGACAGGTCGCCGGTCCATCGCGGGGCCACACAGAGACAGACAGCCATTCATGTCTACGGACAATTTAGAGTGTCCAGTTTTTGGACTGTGGCAAGAAAGGGGAGAACGTGCAAACTCCATGCAGAAAGGCCCACGTTCCGACCGGGTCAGGAACCCTGGTCTTCTTGCTGCAAAGCTAAGAGTGCTAACCACTACGGCAACTGTGTGGCCCTCATGGAGGGAACCACATGTGCTGCCATTGAGTTTATATAGTTCAAGTCAAGTGGACCAAAATTGGCCCATTAAAGTTTTTCTTATTTAGTCTGCCAGACTTATATTTAATAAAAAGCAATTATAAAATAAAAATCTAAATATAATATCACTGTTAATGTGGAGCTCTTATTTAAATTAATCAATCAATAGAATGATAAATTATCTTATAGGTGTAAAGGCAGATGCTGAGCAGTAAAATGGGCTTCATCTACAGGCTAGGATGTAACACAGTTCTTTTATATTGAGTCACACTATAGTCAGTTATTTTCTCGTCCATCAAATTCAAATAGTGGTGGAAAAATACTGAAAAAAAAGGAGATGCCATCTCCAGTTTTCTTTTCCACACAAATCAAAAATATTCATTTAATTGTCATAGAGGATCAAAGAAACCAGAGCATGTTCAGATTTCATTTCGTAATTAAGACTAATCATGAATGAATCAATGAATCGGTTGCAGCGACAGACACCGTATTTGCAGCAAACACACCAGACAAAATGAAATGTAGAAATACTGACACAAAAAAAGATGTTTTCATTACAAACACAGAGACTCGCGAGCGCACGAGGAAAATCTTTGACTTTCCTTTTGTCGCGTCACGTTCCGACATATTAATCGTGCAGAGAATTCTCTCTCTCTCTCTTCCGCACGTCTTACATTCGTATTACGTTCCGAGCGGGAAAAACACGCTGCCATTACCCGAGAGGAGAGATATGAAAAGACAGCGAACGAAAGACTGGGAAGGCGCAGCTCAAAGTGGGACAGTGATGGACGACTGCAGGTGAAAACAGCTCGCATTTTTCATTCCACCTTACAGACGCGCGAATATGAGTTTGCAGCCACAGCATGGACCCATTTTTAACGCAATCGATAACTTGACACTTTGAGTAAATGACCAATATGTTGGTTGCAGTGGGTTTTGAGTTTATCGTATAAACCAGGGTTTCCCAAAGTGGGGCCCTGGGGGCCAAACTTGGCCCGCCAAAGCATTCATAAGCTCACCAGACTTATGTTCAAAGGGTAATTTAACCTGCAGAGGCCACTAATAATTTGTTACAGTATGTCAGATTAAAGCAAATGTAGACCACAACCTGAAAGGTGTACTTCCTGTTGCCAGTAGGTGGCAACATGACCAGTTTTGCAGCTTATCATCTTGGCCCTAAAACGAAGATTAAAAAGCCCGCTGCGTTCCTGCAATCATACATTTAGCCACTACCCTGGTTGCCGCGGTAACCAGTATACAAATAACAATGCGGTTGTCTGGGCGGAAGTCCGCTACGTGACCAGTGGGAACGCAAAATGTGAAAATGTGTTTCCAACTGTACCTGTAAACTTGTGAGTTCGCAGTTTTTGCACAACTTTGTCAAGTCTTGGTGCGTGGGAAGGCCCTCGGAAGCGCACTCAAAGAGGAAGTGAAAGAAAAGGAAAAATCAGAGCGGATACAATAGGGCCGACGCTGCAGTTGGTGGTAATAATACTGTAAATAATATGTAGCCTGGTGTGTGAATGTGCCTTAGTTAAAAGCAGTAGTAGAGCTTGTTTTTCCCTCCTGAGGAGTTTCAGACTGTGAGCAGAGTGTCACTTTTCTGGAGGTGTAAACTCACTGACAGACTCTCTCTGATAAAAGCCACGTCTTCACATCGCTGTTATAGAACTCAGCTCCTTGATACAATGCAAAGGGTTCTAAGACGCGAGATGCCTTTGTGCAATGAAAACTCTTGGCAACGTGTGACAGATTTTCTTACATTTCCTGTGATTATTAACCCGAGAATCAAATTTAAAGCAAAACTATGCATATACTCTAAAGCCCCCCAAACACACACACACACTAGAGGATTTTCAAATCTGACTTGATTGGGAGAAACGTCGAATACTTTTTCGATCTTTTTCAATGTTTTAATCCTTAGAATGCACAGATTAGCTGATCCAGGGTCTCTAATTTTGTTTATTTTGTTGCTCCAGATGCAAATCTTCACATTTTAGTGTCAAGTGTTAGAAATGCACATGTGATGATTAAAAAAAAAAAATCGGCGTATCTGCTGCTTCTCATATTTTACCTTATAGTGGCTTTATTAGTCCATTCTTTCTTCACCGGTTCACTCTTTTGTCATCCTCTTGTCCAACCAGGGTGAGGCTTGTTGTCTCAGACCACGGCCCTCCCCCCCCTGCACTGCTCCCCACTCTCCCTCCCTGGGCTCGGTTAGCCTCAGAAGACGAGGTTTAGTTCCCATTTAAACTCCATCACTCGAGGCAATGAGTCACCCACAACCTGGAGAAACAAATCCACTGTTTTCCTGTGGATTTGTTTGCTTTTACACCAGGCAGATTCCGAGCAGGGACACATTTCATCCAGCAGACAGCAGACACAGAGAGACGTGGAGACAGTTAATACTTTTCTCGCTCTGCAGTGATCAACAGTAATTATGTTCTCTGACCAGGGGAACGCCGCCTTTCAAGGCCTCGCTCGCCGCTGACGGCTCATTAATCTCCAGCAGCAGAACTGCCAGTCACCTCCGTGCAAACCTGTTCGAACA
Source organism: Brachirus orientalis (assembly GCA_016785285.1). NCBI lineage: Eukaryota > Metazoa > Chordata > Actinopteri > Pleuronectiformes > Soleidae > Brachirus > Brachirus orientalis. Next base: position 377,426 of record JAFBJR010000068.1, read on the forward strand.
AACTGGAAACATACCTGAGAGATGACAGGAATAAAACCTCTCCCAGCACTGTGACTGTAAGAGACTCGGGCGCGTGCAACGGCGACGATGCTTTGTTTGCGCGTGCGGCTTCGTCGGCGGGTTGTGTTTTCATCGGCGTGGGTTTGTCCTTCCGTTAGCAGCTTCCTGTCTCCAGTTGTTTGACGATGATCGCCAGAGTCTGTTCACGTTAAATTCTAACCACTGATCCAAAAAAAAAAAAACCATCACATTTTCAAGAAATCCCAATCATATCTCTGTCGAAACTCATCCAAAATTTGGTATGTGCGTGCAGGATCAGACACTCTGCCTGTGTCTGATCCTGACTTATTTTAATCTGGATTTTATCCAGATTAGGGAGTTAGTGGCAATTTGGTGGTATGTAAGTCTTGTTGGCTGTGAACTAAAGCGAGACAATGTTAATTTAAGATGGAGGAAACACTGATAATGTAAATCTGTATTTGGTTCAATGCAAATTCATGAGCAAAACCTACGGCACAAGTAAAAAAATAAATGCTCGTCTGATTAAATGTGGAACTAACAATTCGTTAATTTAGTAAAACACACAAGGTTTGGTCGGATATAGAACTTTGATTATCATAGGTGTTAGATATTGGGACTAAACTTTAATCCATGAATTATGTGTTTTCCAGGATACCATGAGAGGATAATCCCAGGAATTGGATTATTATATTTTCATCACGAGTAAATACTTAAAACATGGAAATCTCTGTGTATCTTCAACATTATTGCACTGGAAATGTAAAAAGTGTCAATGTAAATGCAAAAAAAAAATCAACTACAACAAGACTTGAGGGCACAAAATCAACTTTTAAAGCTGATTTTAAAAGTTTACTGGATCTTGTTTTTGTTTGTTTGTTTTGTCTTGCAGTTAGAATGGTGGGTCTTTGTGTTGCTGCTGTTGTTTTGTATATTGTATAGATTTAAAACGGTCAACAAATGAGTCAATAAATGACAAATTCAAACTAGATGAAATTCAACCTCCCTTATGTCCCGCACACATTAACGGTTATTACATAGTTTCAAAATGTTGTTACCATTATATTTCGTATCCCCAGTGCAAAATTATTGGCATCTAATTAATGTATTGTTCTGTAGAGGGCTACTGCTTTAAGCTCTTTACATCCACCTGTCACATGATGAACGACGTTACACAACTGCTTTTACTGGCGTCAGCAGATCATGAAGCACCAAAGTGACTGTACTGTTGTATGAGCTGCGTATTGTTGCCATTATTCCGCAACTGGTAATTATAATGATTATTTACCACTGCTGTCTGGACTCCAATTAGCCCCAAATCTCTAGAAAACAAAGGGCATTCATGACTCTTGCAGTTGATGGACGGCTTGACAGAAAAACCTGTTATTGGGAAACATCTTTGGCAACGTTCCCGTGTGATTCTTGTTAAGGAGACGGAGCTAAATTTGGACCAATCAACAGCCTGGCTCAAACTGAAACCTCGACGAACCTCGCCTCGTTTTGCCGTCGGCGATGCCACCGTTTGTCTACCAGTCGTCGCTTCATTGCCAAGTTTCTATTTTCCACTTTTTTTTCTTTTTTTTCTCTCTTCTCCTCACCTTTTCCTGCGGGACGCACGTCTCAGAGGCTAAATATGTAACCTGCGCGGGGAAAGTGAGGCTCAGGGAGCTCCAGGAGAGCTGAAGCGCGGGGGACGAAAACAATGAGAAGACTGTGATTCAGTGTTTCTGCTGAATTCTGTGATGGACAAACTCCTCCGGTGCCAGAATGGAGGTGTTTCAGTTAAAAAAAAAACTCTGTGTGCTGCAGCAGCAGCAGCAGCAGCAGCAGCAGCAGTTCCATAGTGTTGATGGAAAAATAAAGTTTTATGTCCCAATAAAAGCTGGTTTATTGCAGACTAACTGGGTGTGTATTTATATCTATAAAAATACAAAAACAGAGGGAGGACTCAGCGGGGCCTGTGCGTGTGCTGTAATTCAGAGAAATGTGCACACGTGCGAGTTAAAGGCGTTCTCCCTGTGCAGACTGTGCCACACAGAAGTGAGGGCAAATGCAAATAATTTTAACGTCTGACAAGCTTAAAGCTTAAAATGATTCTAAATACACTGTAAAATCTAAAACACTCTAAAAGAATAGCTTCACAGCAAAGTGAAAAGTAAATTTACTGTAACCTAAATACTGTATTTTCACAGCGAGTTACTGTCGTGAAACTGTGTACGTTTAATGCTAATTCAACATATGTTACTGTAATCAAACAGTATTTCTCTGAGCTAATACGGGGATTTAGCAGCATGCCCTGTAGAAATACTGACTGTAACTCTCGTTTTATTACTGTGATTTAACAGTATTTTCCAGTGCAAATACTATAGTTTACTTCAAAATTACTCCATATATTATAATGATTTTGCAGTACTCTCCTGCACCAATACAGCATTTTACTGTATACTGTCGTCTTTCACAGTCATGTTACTGTGATTAAGCAGTATTGTCCGGTGCAAATACTGTGTTTTGCTTTAACTTCAGTTGCATTACTGTGATTTAGCAATATTTCCGTGTGTAAATACTAAAGTAAACTTTACAATTACTCCATATATCGCAGTGATTTAACTATCTCCCTGTGTAGTCCAGTATTTTACTGTAACTCCACAATTATCTCACTGTGATTTATCAGTACTATTCTTGTACAAATACAGCATTTAACGGTAACTTCAGTCATAGTACTGTGATTTAGCAGTATTTCTTAAGTACAAATACTATAGTTTACTTCACAATTGCTTCCTAAATGATAATGATTCCGCTGCGTTTTCCCGGCATACAACAGTATTTACTGTAACTACACAGTCATGTTACTGTAATGAAGTATTTTCCTGTACACATATTGTATTTTGCTGTTATTTTCTGTATTTTCCTGTGCAAATGCTGTAGTTTACATTGAATCCATATTTTACAGTGATTTTTGTAGTGTTTTCCTGCACACATACAGTGTTTTACTTTACTCAAGTTATATTAATATGATTTACCAGTATGTTTCTGTACTAACGTTATACTTTACTTAGCTTTAAGACCATCGTCCTGCACGCATACTGTATATACTTTTTACAGTATTTTCTTAAATTTTTTTTTTAAATTTAGTCTCCTGTAGTGATTTCCCAATGAAACCCTGAAAACACATTATACTCAACATCGTCACAGTTAAGTCCTGACAATCATTTTTTTTTTTACAGTGTGGATCAACTCTCAGCCACAGTCTGCGAGCTCAGGACAGGTAGCCAAACTCGAAGCAGATCTCTCGCATCAGCAGCCAGTTGGAGAAGCGAAGAAGTCAGCTGGAGTCTCCGCCCGCGAAAACACATTATACTCAACATCGTCACAGTTAAGTCCTGACAATCATTTTTTTTTTACAGTGTGGATCAACTCTCAGCCACAGTCTGCGAGCTCAGGACAGGTAGCCAAACTCGAAGCAGATCTCTCGCATCAGCAGCCAGTTGGAGAAGCGAAGAAGTCAGCTGGAGTCTCCGCCCGCAAGTGGACAATCAAAGACTTTCATGCGCTCCGTTTGTTTTTCCTCTTCTCCCTTTTATTTTTGAGGGACCGAGGACGGAGGAGGTTGAGCAGAAACAGCACAGGGGCTGAAGTTATTCCACCCGAGGGCCCAGGGAGACAAACAGGCCTAAACTGGTCTCGGTAAATAAGCGCCCTGTGGTGAAGATGCCCACGGCACAGCTGCTGTTCCCCAAAATGGTAGAGTGAAAAAAAAATAATCTGTGTTGGCTTTTGCGTGAAAGTATATAACTGTTATTCAGGATGTTAACCATGTGTTTTCTCTGTGTGTGCGTGTGTGTGTGTGTTTGGGCAGCGTGTTTTTCTGGTTGGTCGAGCTAAAACTGGACAAATTCTTACCGTAAACTCCGACCAAATCACTGGCACAACTTTACGGGATTCATGCCCACTGTTCCTGCCGCCGCTGAGGGATTAGACCAGGGTTACTGTGATAAACGGGGGGGGGGGGGGGGACCAACCCGGGGGGGGGAAAGGGGGGGGGGGGGGGGGCAGCATCGCAGAGGACGTAAAACCTCCACGAGTTTAAATGTGTAAAAAACTATGCAGTTAAACATAAGAAATGAGAGAAGGTAAGACATGAACAGAACCAAATGGCTCAGAGAGCAGAGACCTCTGCCAAGGCTCAAACATTTTAATCCACTGGATCCAGAACGTTTTACCTACTTCCAGCTGTTACAGCATCTAACATGAACATGACAAAATTCATCCCGATCGGTCAAGATGTCACTGAGATATACACATATGAACACGTTAACTTGAACTGGGCTGAACCATGATGTGTTTAAATTGAGGCCAAACGTGTAATCTGGATTAGATCGGGAAACAAAATTTAAAATTAGATGAGTTATTATAAAGTACACTTTTTTCTTGAAAATGTGATGATTTTTTTTTTTTTTTTTTGCGACATCATCAGTGGGTAAATTCTTACCACAATGTAATGACGTGCACCGGAACTGATAAGACACAGGTGAATCAATTATAACGACAAGGCACACAAACTAGGAAGAACTTTGATTAAAAACATGAAACTAACAAGAGAAACACAAGAAACAAAGCAATAAAAAAAAGCAGAAAGAACAGACAACTACAACAAAAAAATTCTAAACAGGATAAATGTCCAAACAAACGTGCCTGGACTAACTCAGGGTTTATGACACTTTAATGTTAATATAATATATAATATCTGTAACACGACATCTTCAAAAATCACCTAAATGCTCTTAAATGTTCTGTGTGTAATAAATGTGTCGCACAGACATCAGAGATTAAGGAAACGTGTTAATCTGAATGACTGGCTTCACTGATGACAATGGAGCCGCCAGTTTATTTACAAAATACACACTTTGTTTATGTTTTGACTTGGTGTAGTGGTGTCTTGCCCGAAGATAAACCCTCCTAATTATTACACACTGGACCTTTTCAAAAAAAAAAAAAAAAAGCAGTAATGCAACATTCGATGCCAACCACTACCTCATCCCTTCATCCTCCCCCCAATCTCCTCTTACTCAGTTTGCACACACTGTACCTCCTCCAAATCTCTTGCAGGTCCCGTCTGGAGGTTCAGTCATCAGCTCGGGTTAATAACACAGAGACAGAGCCGTCACTCTGACGGTTCTGCCCACACCTGACACTCAGAGTCGTCTCCCAGAGCAACCGGCAGACTCTGCCACCTCAGACAGATACGACTGTTCTCATCAGACGGTTTGAGGCTTGGCCTCTGCTGAGGGAGAGAGAGAGAGAGTTCATTTGACGGCGAAAGAGAAACGTTCACATTTCTCTTTGCATTTTCATGACACTGGGGTCGACCTGGGGCCCACGGTTGGTGTAGTGGTTAGCACTCTTGCCTTTGCAGCAAGTGGTCCCGGTTCACAACCCGGTTTGCATGTTTCCTGTGGTGCGTGGGTTCTCACCGGGTACATGCAGATTTGGGGATTAGGTTAATTGGACACTCTAAATAGCCAGTAGGTGTGAATGTGAGAGTGAATGGTTGTCTGTCTCTATGTGGCCCTGTGATGGACAGGACGGTCTACCGCTTGGACAGGACGGTCTACCTCATTTTCTACCGACTGGACGGTCTACCTCATTTTCTACCGCTTGGACAGGACGGTCTACCTCATTTTCTACCGCTTGGACAGGACGGTCTACCTCATTTTCTACCGATTGGACAGGGCGGTCTACCTCATTTTCTACCGACTGGACGGTCTACCTCATTTTCTACCTCTTGGACTGGACTGATGGACAGGGCGGTCTACCTCATTTTCTACCGACTGGATGGTCTACCTCATTTTCTACCTCTTGGACTAGACTGATGGACTGGACGTCTACCTCATTTTCTACCTCTTGGACTGGACTGATGGACAGGACGGTCTACCTCTTTTTCTACCGCTTGGACTGGACTGATGGACTGGACGGTCTACCTCATTTTCTACCGCTTGGACAGGACGGTCTACCTCATTTTCTACCGCTTGGACAGGACGGTCCATTTTCTACCTCTTGGACTAGACTGATGGACTGGACGTCTACCTCATTTTCTACCTCTTGGACTGGACTGATGGACAGGACGGTCTACCTCATTTTCTACCTCTTGGACTGGGCTGATGGGCTGGACGGTCTACCTCATTTTCTACAGCTTGGACTGGACTGATGGGCTGGACGGTCTACCTCATTTTCTACACCTTGGACTGGACTGATGGACTGGACGGTCTACCTCATTTTCTACCGCTTGGACTGGACTGATGTACTGGACGGTCTACCTCATTTTCTACCGCTTGGACTGGACTGATGGACTGGACGGTCTACCTCATTTTCTACCGCTTGGACAGGACGGTCTACCTCATTTTCTACTGCTTGGACTGGACTGATGGACAGGACGGTCTACCTCATTTTCTACCTCTTGGACTGGACTGATGGACAGGACGGTCTACCTCATTTTCTACCGCTTTATCCACTAAGGGTCGCGGGGGGCGCTGGAGCCTAACTCCAGCTGACATAGGGCGAGAGGCAGGGTCACACCCTCTCGCCCTATGTCAGCTGGAGTTAGGTGGAAAATGAGTGAGTGCTGTTCCACTACCAGAGTTCACAACTGCTGGATCAGGAAGAATCTGCTCCACATCTGCAGCAGGTTTCAGTTTCTCTGTTGCTGCCACTGTCTGTGAAAGCTTCTCATTACGGCTGCACTTATATTTGCAGCACCATAGATTTGCATAACAGAATTTTCTGCACGATTTAAAGTCAGAGGCGATTGGACTGAATCGCAGCCGTGGAAACGCTCTGGTTTTGATGCTCCCCCCCCCCCATAATGCAGATGTGAATTATATGCATCGCAGGCTTTAACGCACTACAGTCGCTGACGGTGCTGGGACTGAAGCTTCTCCCTGTGAAAACTGTGAGACTATGTGTTCGTAAATCAAAGCCCATCTTCATCTCGACCCTCTGCTCCTGTGATGTGTGTGTGTGCGTGTGTGTGTGTGTGTGGATGCAGCCGTGACGACTTTGTTGAACATGTCAGCGTGTATGACACAAGAGCTGGACCACACACACGCACACACGTGAGCTCTCTGACGCTGCAGGCTGATGAAATCTGCCGAGGCTCACACATTTTCATCGACGACACAAACAGAGGAAGGAAATGGCCACAAAAATCTCAAACATGGGAAACTCTTTGTGTTTTCATGGTGGAGTTAATGGTCTCTTTAAATCACAGTGTTTTGTAATTTACATAACTCTCTGTTGACATTTGTTTTGTGGTCGCGCTTTCAAAAAGGCTGCAAATTTTATCCTCGATGACAGATGAACACGGTTTTCAAAAGAACTCAGAGGATGAATTTTATATTTTCTGCAACGCGCGATTTAAAATATTTAAGCTTTTTTTTTTTTTTGGCTTTATCTCAAGTGATCAGAGGAATTCACTGCATTAATTAGCACCGTGTACAAAGGCCTCCACTTTTCTCATCTAATTAATAAAGACATTTTTATCAGAATGCACTCAAAGCAGACAATGCTCAAGTCTGCTGGTCGAAACATATGGAAAGCATCCATTACAATGTGATTGGCGTCATTTGCTTTGAAGCTTTGTTTTCTATGTCATAAAGCAATAAAATAATAAAAAAAGACTCCATAATTTCCTTAATTTATGACAAAACCTTGGAGCACTTTTCTCATTTGCTGTTTGTGCTGCTTCTGTTGTAGCATGTCGGGGTTTCCATGTTTGCAGATCAAAACATGCTAAGACAAGCAGGCAAAAAAAAAAAAAATAAGACACACAAAACCAAAATGTTACAGGCTTTTACGTAAGAGAACGTGATTTCGCTTCAGATTCAACAGCTGCTGTTATGTAAAATAAAAGAAAAAGGATGTTTATGAACCACTCACGTACACGGTACCAAATATGTTGCGGCAAACTTATTAAATGACAAAAACATGCTCCGGCACATGCCTGGGAATATGAGTGAACCAGTTTATGGTGCGAATGACCGTTTTTCAACATGTACACTACCACCTCCTCATTCAATGGTTTCTCTTTATTTTCACTGTAAATTCTCACTGAAGGCATCAAAACTATGAATGAACACAAATGGAATTAGGTAGTAAACAAAAAAAAGTGTGAAATAACATGTTTTATATTTTAAAATTCCTCAAAGCGCTTTGCTGACAGCGCTGCAAACCCTTGGCCTTCTCCCAATGAGCTTCATGATGTCGTCACCTAAAATGGTTTCCACTTCGCAGCCGTGCCTTGTCTGGGTTCATTTGTGGAATTTCTTGCCTTATTTTTGGGGCTGGGACCGTCGGTTGTGTCGTGCACAAGTCAGTTTGGTACACAGCAGCTGACAGCACTAATCGGAAATTTGCAAAAACTTTGAATGTGTGGGTCCAAACATTTGACTGATAGTTTAAAGCAATGTTAAAACTACAAACTAGTTTTTTGCAGTCAGTGTAGCCACTCAACATGCTAACCAATAGTGGCTGCATCATGAAATAATATTATTTATCTCACAAACATAGTGTATAACAATAATAAGGGGAACACGTTTTGACAGACCAGTATTCTCCCCCTTAAATCCCGATTATAGACGTAAAAATAGACGCGAAGATGCAGAACTTTCTGGGCGTGGAAATGAGAAATGGGTCGTGCGGCGTAGAAATCTTTACCGCAAACAAGTTTTGTTGCTTTAAGATAAAATCATTACGTTCTTCAGATGCTACTTTTCCATGTTGTACCTCGACCAAGGCAGCGCGGTCGGGGTTCCGCAAGGATGTGGCATGCTTGAATAACAAAATGTCCTTGTAAATTGTGAAGGAACATCCTATATCTTTTCAACATATATCTGTATCAACTTTTCTACATGTTTGGCTTTTGCTCACATGCAACTCTGCGCATGAACTGAGCAGGACAAGTTCAAAAGCCAAACATGTGGAAAAGTTTGGCTTATATAGTGAAAATACAGTCAGGCCAGGGCGAGTGAGTGAGGGTTGAAATGGGACTGAACCATGATCAGCATGTAATTTCACATGTGACATTATGACACACACACATACACCCATGACTTTGTTGGAGCCTGGACCTTCTGCTTCTCATCCTTTCACTGTTCTCTTTCCCCCCAAACACCGAGATGAGAGACGGGAACGATGGACTGCTGGAACGATGGCGGCGTGATTGGCCTCACCTCTGCAGTCAGTGCTCTGTCATGTCTTTGCCTCTGAGACTTTGGTCATACGAGTTATTAAAGCCCTACAATGGGTTGGGCCTATGAACGGGATAGAAACCACAGACTCTCTCTGCTCCTCTCGTCCATCCATCCCTCCGTCAGCTCTCCTCGCTCCCCTTCTTCCCTAAACGCGACTTGCCCGCTTACGCATTCCTTTGGTCTGACTGCATCAAACTGTGCTGGATTGTAATTAATTAGCGGTTGGAAAAAAAATAGAGGCTCGACTGGCTTACAGAAAATTATATGGTGCGCTTCCAGAGGGTAAAACTCTGAGGGAGTGAAAAGCCTCTGCTGCCGGAGAACAGAAAAATACACTAACTTTAATCTCCTCAAGGCCAATGTAGAGGCTGCGTGTGTACATACAACAGAGACGCGGAGAATTCTCGTATAAAACACGTTTCAACCTTGTTGCTGATCCAAAGCATGGATTTGGAATCAAATGTGAGTCTGTTCGTCCCCAAAACACCAGCTCTACGTCATCTGCAGTGTCACATGAAAATAGTTAATCAATACTAGAGGCTTATTACAACATTATACCACTATATTTTTGATTACATTGACATCTATTAAGTGAATTAAGTTTTGCAGTTACACACCTTGTTTCACCATTACTAAAATTACAGCATAACCTTTGTCCCTGTTCATATTTGTTCTGGATTTTGAGGTTTAAATTGATAGAGGTGATTGTATGGGGATATTTAATCCAACATAGGGACTTTTTGTAAAGTGAAAGTCATTTCTATAAGATCTAAGAATTTTTTTTCCAGCCTTTAAATAAAGGTTTATGAAATAACATGAATAAATGTGTCGTTTTGGCTAGTTTAGTTATTCAAAATAATATTATGCATTATACAAAAGTCACAAGAAAGTCAGAAACATCAAATTATGTTCAGATTTCCTCTTGCCATGATTTATATTGTGAATTGCTTTTTCATATTTACCATTGTAATAAAGTGGGTCCCCATAAAAAGACAATCCATACTGCTGCTTAAACATTTGAAAACAAATATTCACATAGACTCTGCAGGGAGTTTGAGGCCTAAAAAAATTTTAAATTCACAAAATTCACCCAGATTAAGGTTCGTGTAGAAATGCATCAGCAGTTGTGACTGTTGAATCGTTTTCCTGAATCACTGTTGGGGAAAGAAGCTCATCATTGTTGTCTCTTTTCAGTCCGTGCACCTGCTTCTCTTTATAAACTGATCTGAGCAGATCGTGACTGACTGACATTTGATTTTTATTTCAAATGCCCAGTAAAAATCCCCCGTAAAAAGAGGATGAGTAGCATTGTTTTGCGGTTACGCGTCCGGAGCAGATTAATGAAAGCCAGACATTTCAACAGGATGAAGTAATTTATAATTCATTAGTATTGATCCACATCCCTTTCAACTCCCACAAACTTATTGGCAAACACTTAGTAATATGTGGCTTACCTGTTTCCTGATGAAGTGATTTCATGTCTCATTCATTTCATCAGAAACTAATAACCAGACTCTGCAGGTACGAGCCGAGAGAGAGACGGAGACTAACACTGCGTTATGTGCAAATGCAGGTCAAACCATTATTCCAACTCAGAATTGGTTGATTTCCTGTACCTGGGATTCATCAGCCTCCTCTGACACGAGGCAGCTGTTCATCCAGGCGGCGCACACAGACTCATTTAGTGAGTGGTGAAAGAGGAAAAGTCTCATGTCAAACCGATGCTAAACCTGAGTTATTACATGACTTTTGTTTTTAACTGTTAAGGATCGAAATCAACACTTTTTTAAAATATAACCAGTGTGAATCCTGCTCAAGTTAGCATTCACACTGGATTCACATTCGCTGGAAATGTCATTTTGCGTAATTAACTTTAATAACTTTGATTGGTCTGAACAGCCTTGTGTTGACTAATGTCATATAGTCGTCTTCTCCCGGCTGCTGGATGTTGGATGCTCTTCTTTGACAAATCCTTCATTATACAGTTTTATAGACTAATAAATACAGGTGGGAATCACAGGCTCCCCCATGATACGAGGTCCACGATACCAATAATATCACGATACAACGATACGACAATACAACGATATATTGCAAGACAATCATATTCTCCACCATTATCCCGCTGTAAACTCTCTCTCTTCTTCAGCCAGGTGACTTTAGCCCAAGTTTACCTCGTTTGTTTGTGCAGCGCCACCATGTGGAGACATGGTTTAGAGTGCCTTAACCTGTTCATTAAAATGTCGATATTTGCCCTGGTGTAAGGAACATCCTGTTGCATGAGGAAGGGTGTTGACATATCACCAAATGGATATTTTGACCCACGTACTTATGCGTACATTTACACAGCCCTTGTGGCTGGATGTAAGTCATACTCGAAGGGTACAGGTCGCACTGTAAATGTTTTAAAACCAACCTTAGTTGCAGATCTTTAAGCAGTTCTTAAGGGAATTCATTTTGGAGCTGCTTGTAGCATAGGGTCCCTGTATACTGTTGAGTGGATGAAGACATTCACTGTAAATCTTAGCGCAGGTTTTCATGACCCCGGTGCTTGTAAACACCCAGCTCCAACAGTACGACTAAATCGCTGAAGCTCCCAATTCATGTGTGGCCACTATAGGGTTCGGATGCGTCGGCTCGTGGCTCTGGTTCAACGGAGCGGCACCCTCACAAAGGGGCAACCAAAGTTTCAAACAGATTTGATTCTGACTGGGAGCTGGTCCTGAGGGGTCAATCAGCACTGATTGCTACCCCGTGCGTACTACATGATGCACGATTAAGCTGAAATTCGTCACACGAGTGAAAAATCGGCTCAAAATGAACCGAATATTGCAGCTTTAGTTGACTTGAGCAGACCTAAAGATGCAGAAGCCTCTCTCTAAGTCCAGCAGTGTTGTGTTTTTGTGTCACATGCGAAATTCTTGCACATTTTAGATCATGACTGATGGAGGAAATGTGGACGCTAGTGCTAGTTAAATGAGACAGTCGCATATAGTTGGACTGTTGCGGAAAACACCAAATAGCGTCTATGAAAAGTTTCAGAAGTGAAAATAAAAGTGGGTGTTCAGTCAAAGTTGACAGTTGCATTTTAATCAAGATAACGGGAACTGATGCATGCTGCTGCTGTTCTCACACCATGCAGCTCCAATGTTACTGGATGCAGTCTGAACTGGTAATTCTATGACAAGCTCAGAGAAATATACTTAGTGAAGTATTGTAGAAACAAAAACCTCATGAGGCCAAAACTGAAAGAGACGCGGTAGGTCATGTAGAAATTCTGGCAGGGTTTTGGGAGTTTGATAGAACTTCTTTACTGAAGCTCTAACCAGTTGCTCCCACAGGTATTTTGCCCCTTTTGATCCCTTTTCAACAGGTTCTCAAATGCATTATTGTTCAAGCAATTCAAGGTTAAAACCACCTGCTTAGTGGAAATGATGCTGAATGTTGGTTTCTACATAACAATCCTCCCACTTCAAATCGCAGCATTGTGTTTGGAAAACTTGTGGAGTTAATGTGACTCGCTGTGTAAAGTACATTGAGTGGCTGTTAGGACTAGTAAAGTGCTTTATAATAGCAATTCGATTATCATAACATGGCACAATAAGGAAAGCACTTATAAGTGAAACAGACAGAACTTTTTTTGAAACTACAGTTTTTATTCATTGGACCATTAGTCGTAAAAAGATGAAAAGTTTAAGGCCCGTAATAAATGTACATTAACTTATATTTAAGTTTATGTGTAAACTCTTTTTCATTACTGTGTTTTGGAGGAATAGGACTTGGTCATTTTAACGCCAGTCTCTCGCTGTCAGACCCTCATCTTTCTCTTCAAGGCTCCTCAACATAATCAGGCATCAAAGCTGGAGCTCTGCAGAAAGCGGCCGACAAAGAACGATGCAGGATTTCCTCCTCAGTCCGTTGAAATGACGTGCGATGGCCTAAATTACAGCGGAGTCCGCTCACAGTCCTGAAAAATGCATCCCCTTCTAACTCTTAAATTAGTTTAGCTGGGTGAAATATTCTATGTCGCAGTGGTTTAGACTGAACTGAGCAACTGAAGAGAACGTCAGCTTTGATATTTGGAAAAAATGTTATATTTATATTCTCTATTTTTATTTTGCGTGGAATATGGAGGCAAAAGGAAATTATAAATTTACAGGCACAGTTAGCAACGTCACACACTAAAAATGTTGCTGAAGCAGACAAGCACACCAAGCTAACACATAATCCTCTTTTTTTGCCTCTTTTTTTGGTCTCCACCGCTTCAGTTTAACTTTCTTTGTGAGCGAAAATGCTAACATCATCTGCAGTTTGGGCACAAATTTGACGACGCGTAAAGAACATTACCAGGCTTTTTTCCCTTCATACCAGGCTGGAAGAATCCATTCTTCATGAATAGATTTGCCAGCCATCCGTAGAATAAGGATTTGTTTCTTTTGAACAGATACTGAACACAATGTTCCTTATTTTTTGATTATCAAGTCAGTAAAAACCCTTATCGAAAAATTACAGATTATTATTTATATTATTATTGAGTGCTATATTCTGGCATTGTTTGTTTTGGTTATGATCATTTTTATTTTGTGGTCACATTGGTTAGGGGTACAGTGGATTGTTTGTATTATGAGTTTGGATCATGACTCAATCATCCCTTTTTATTTCTTTAATAAAAGGCTGAACTTTATCTTGAAAGCAAATTGAATTCTTTTGCTGAGCGTGTCGGACAATCAGGCCCGAAAACCTCAAACCGTCAGTGGCTGCTTTGTTCGCCGAACTCGCTGCAGTTCACTAATGAAGATTTGTATGAGGGAAAATTAAATCCTCCCTCTGCTGTCGGGCTCTCTCCATCTGTCTGTCATTCATTACAAACAGAGAATGGGAACTTTTATTTAGTCGTCCATGTCCTGTGTATTGTAGCGAGGGATGAGAAGGGTCCATCAAGACATCCATTTTTCTTATTTAAATAGCAGTGTGGTTACCTCATGATTTCAGATTAAAAGTTGTGTTTTTTATTTATTTATTTTTTATTATATACTTATTTTCTCTCTTGTTTCACATGGCTTCACATTAGGTTCCACTCCCCGCACCTGCCACAGGGATTACCTGCCACCACCAGATTAGCTCCACCTGTTACTCATTATCACTGCTGAAGGTGCTCTCACGGGTCACTTTATTAGGTACATCTGTTCATCTGCATAGTAGGGTTTTATCTTATATATCTGAAGCCAATCACATGGCTACAAATCAGTGCATTCAGGTATGCAGACATGGTCAAGCAAATACAGTCACAAAAAAAAAAAAAGATTATAGTGGAAACACGATAATGTAGACGACATATTAAATGAGTGACTGCTGCTCATTTATCAACAAAAAAAGCTATAATAACTACTAGTTCTCTAGCAGAAGTAGGGCTGGGTATTGATTGAACCAGGGGTGTCAAACATAATGAATTTATGAAAGTTTCACATAATGATTAGAATCTAATCAGCATGTGAACTACTATATTTTTCTGTTCCAGAAACATGTGACAAATTGTTTAGTGCCCTTGTAGATCCACTGTGATTTGTAAGTTTAATGCACATGTGTAAATAGTGAACTGAGGTATAATATTACACCTATTTTTCCTCATATTGTTCATAATATTTTTTGTAAAAAGACACTTATAATATAAATGAAAGGGAAACATTTTGATTTCTTGTTGTTTATTGGTTATTAAGCTATTCATTTACTGGTCCAGCCCACTTGAGATCAAATTGCACTGTATGTGGCTCCGGAACTAAAATGAGTTTGACACCCCTGGATTAAACCTGTTTATTGTGGACTTCAGTGTGGATTTCTGAACAATACCAATTTACAAAAGCCCACTCGTCTTCTTGCTGCCAAACCGAGGACAAACTTCTGCTCGTACTTTTTATTCTGGGAAGTTTAGATCTTGAAATCCCACCACTCGCTGTGACGGGCTCCAGTCTCTGAAAACATAACACAGAATGAGCTCAATCACTGGACGTACAGTAACTTCCTGCTCTCTGCTATGCCTCTGTTATATCCCTGCCAAACAGAATGAAGCATATTGGCTCGGTGACACCGACGAGATTTACTTCTTCGGCACCAAATTTTGACAACCCATTTCCGATATTAGATGATACAGAGGATGATAACAAAAAAAAAAAAAGAATTGAATTTCAATACCCAGTCCTAATCAGAAGTAATTAAAATATCTTGGACGGTGAATAAGTGAAGCTCCATTGATTCAAACTTCCCCACAGTGTGATTATTACCAGGTACTTTCCACCTCTGTTCATGAGAAGCCAAGGTCACAAGAGGGTGAGTGTATCTGTGGGTGTCGAAGGTACAGGCAGCACAAGAGATCACTGTTACCATTCAAACTGAATACACACCATTTATTCATGGCTTTATTTATCCACGTTTGATTTGTCTCAAATGCCGTGACTGAATCCTTGTAGTAATAAGTTTCGGGTGGGGGGGGGTCAGAGTTGCTCCGACATTGTGGATTTAAAGATGTGTTTTCTCCGTGAGCGATCGAAGGCCGTGGACTCGCTGGTCAGCAGCAGGGAGTCCACCACAGGCCACACACACAAGGTTATATTTATCCCCCGCATGTCTCCAGCTTGGTTTTCCTTTCGTCGCGAGCTCTCTGAGGCTCTTTTCAAAGTAGATGTAAATGCTCCCAGTGTAGCCCTAAAAAGACACAACTTCTTTTTATTCTCAATGAGGCTCTTGTCTTCCTAAATCAAATCCCCCCCCCCCCCCCCCACAAACCCCCCCCCCCCCCCCCCGCACCTTTTATGATCTCTAATATTTCAAACCTGTCACCCTTTCTTGCTCATCGTTGCTTCAGGGCCCAAGTTTAGGAGAATCAGCAAAAGTTTTGTATGGTATCGGCTTTTTAATCCACACGGTCTTGGCATTTTGGGAGCACTAAAGCACAATTTTTTGGAAAAACGGGCCTGAGAGTGGAAAAAATATCAATATGCCACCCTAGCGTTTTTGTTCATACAACTAATAGACCTCCAGCAGCTGATGTTACGCAACCAAGGTACACACCCTATAGACGTATAAGCTAAACAACGCATAAATCAGGCAACACGTCAGACGACTCATGTCTTCACCGGCTGTTTTAATTATAAACGTGAAGATGATAGATAGATGTTGTGCCCCATGATGCCAAAACAGTTGGAGAACATTTTACTGGATACCCAAAGATCCAGAGAGATCGTGTAGGTGGATAAAACATGCTCACAGCAAGCCGACAGAGCGATTGGGAACCCACAACCAACGGATTTTAGCTGATATGCATCTGCACTGCAATGTTCTCGGCATTTGCAATGACAGCAACACTATCTGTAGCCAAGGAAGGTTCATCAGGAAGTTGAAGCAGTTCTGGAATAGTGTCCTCTCTTGCTGTTTCCGTACTGGTAAAAACCACGCTGGGGGCATGAAAAGGATCAGATATATTCAGTATGTCAAGTTTTGCCATATATTGGTGGAACTCGGTGGATTTAAAGTGTGCAGTGAACTCTGTCGGGTTGAAACCAGCACTCGTCTCGTTGAATTTTTTGCTGCATCTTTGACTGCCATGATGGCGCAGTCAATGTCGCCGCTTCATCATCCTCTTGGGTTTGGATGCTTGACGTCTTCTTCTCCATCTTTGGTGTACAAGGGTTTACCGAAAGCCAGTCTCCAAAGGGAAGAGGCGTGTTTAAAGCACGAGGAAGGTGCACTTGATTGGGTCGGGGTAAGGAACAGATATGGTGGGCGCTCCTGCGTTCACATCTGCTTTTTCCTGAGACATATGATTCAAAAAATATGTAGGATTTATTGGACACATCAGTATGTGTAATCCGGCTGCTGAGTGACAGTAAAGGCGAGTGCTGCTTCATTCCGCCTGGTGGCCGAGTGCTGTGTTGCGCTCTGTTTCTGGAAGGAAGGTGTTTATGTTAAGCGGCGAGCGGTGATTAATGCGGTGCCCCCGAATGCCACGGCTTCCACTTCAGACACATCAGTGATATTCTGCCTCCCGTCACAGAGCTGCGGAGTAAAGAGGGAACCTGGGCTTTCACACAAACACTTACAGGTATGTGAGGCTGGCTTCTGTCCACACACACACACACACACATTGACTCTCTAGTTGTGAGGACACTGACCTCGCCCCTTATCTTAACTTCACTTCTTTCTTTTATACGTATATGCCTCAACAAAATATGTTCCTGTTATAAATCAGACATACCAAGTTATTTATGAACTGGCACCGAAGCAATGGGCCGCAAAAGACACCACTGGTTCCTTGTTAATACATGTTTAATACTTTCAAATCTTACTTAGAGGATTTTTCAACTGAATTGAGGGTTTTTTTTAAAGTACCTTTTTGCTCACCAGAGTCTCCGTGTGCCCGTGCATCTCGAGGTGTTCTTCTGAGCGCCGCATTTTTAACGAACCCTGACACTCTGATAGAGCAGCATCTGCACAAACGCATGTGACTATCATACAAAACACAGACACAAGGTGAAGACATATGAAGGCATTCATTCATGTGTCTCACAAACGCACATGCTTGTCTTACTGTCTTTGTGTGGACCCTCATAGACATAGTGCATTCCCTAGCCTCTCACCCGAAACTAAATCCCTAACCCTAACCTAAACCCAGGTCTTAACCCTGAAAAAGCCATTTAATACTTGTGGGGACCAGGCAAAATGTCCCCACAAAGATAGGTTTGGACGTGTTTTGGTTCCCACAAGGATAGAAAAACACAGGCACTCTCCTGGCTGGCCACAAGTGCCCCATGAACCCCTTTGGTCTCCCTGGAGCTCCAACCTGCTCCAAGGGGTTCAGTACTCTTTGAGACCAAGGCCAGGGCCTCCTAAACCTAACCCTAACCTAAAACCAGGTCTTATCCCTCAAAAAAAGCCCTATAAGGATGTGAGGAAAAGCCAAAAGGTCCTCACTCTGAATGGTTTATACAATTTTTTGTGCAAGGGCAACAAATTTGAAATACACATGGAAACACACACACTTTTGTGCCGCGACAACATATGAACTAATGCACTGCACTGTCATAAAATATCAGTATATGTACATATACACATACAGGCAGTCATTCACAGACACATTTATACAGAGCTCAGGGTTCTCTTACACACACACACTGAGTGAAAGTCATGGCTTCCATTTTCCATTGTGCGACGGGTGACCCTAAATATTTACACTGCTTGGCAGAGGCAGTGCCTGGGGATTTGGGTCTTGGTGAGCACTGAGCTCCCATTACGCAGAGACACTGGCGTCTAATAGTAGCAGTGAATATGTCATGTGTTTACACAGCGTACCAGCCGAGCGGAGTGAACCACAGTTCACAGCGTCTGCCGCACGTTGTCAGTCGCACAAGAAAACCGCACTTGGATTTTCTCATATTTGATTGTGTAAACGCGCCGTGCGGCGTCTCTTGGACCCGGTATTTCCCGTCCGGATCAAGAGGCCGAGGAGAGACACGTGTCAACGCCACAACATGAATGGACCTTGTTGAAAGGCAATGAATGTTGTTTGTGATGAATGCTGAAAGGTCGGTACAGTCACAGATGTGTTTGGGGAGGTTGAACTTGCCGTAAAGCAAATACTAACTTTTTACCCTCTTCATAAAAATATACATAATAGAAAATAGTGGTTGAGAACATGTGATAAAATACAACTGCTGTGTAGAAAGTAACAGACTTAAGACTCTCTCCAGTGTTGTTTAGATTTTATAGCCATGTATAAAAATATGGCTCACTGATGCACTGTAATGATAAAAAAGCTAACTTTCTCATGGACATTTTCTTTTCTTCAGTTGGACAGATATAGTGATGCATCCTATAGTGAGATACCTAGTGATTCCCAGCCCTATCCTACACTACTGCCTTTGGTTTCATAGCTCACTGAGATGTCTTGGTCCCGGAAATGTGTCTTACAATCTCAAAGTCCCTGCAAAGAGATAAAAATATCCACTCTCATGTTGTTACCCCACAGGAAAATATATTACTAATCACTTTGCCAAATTTGGACGATTAAAAAAAGTCGGTAAGTGTTTAATAATTGGATTTAAATCATGTAAAATTGAGCAAAAATTTTGTTAGTGGGGACCAAAGTCCGTGACGTTTCTCAGTGTTTGTACAGATTGTAAATGCAAACACGCTATTAATAAACTTGTAAGATGTCAGCAATACCTTTCATCTGCTTTGGTTGCAACTAAAATGTGTATGAGTTGGTGTCCTCCTCTTCTAACCCGCTGTCAAACACATATACTGACTTCTACACTTTAGTGGGGACCAAATATCCTGTTCAACAAACATGTAAACACATTCACCTGCTTTGGTCCCCACAAAAGCACATGGCTCCTCCAATGGATACACCCCAAGTGTTGCAGAAGAGCAAAAATAAATCAGAATTTTGTTTGAGTCTGAACTATTCCCCATGTTCGAAGGGATGTCAGAGATAAAGTCCTACAAGCTTGGCACAGAGGGAGATGTAATTATCCAATTAGTCAAGTAATTGTTTCAATATTCAATGACTAATCAACTGTCAAAAGAGTCATTAGCTTCAGCTGTAATTAAAACATCAGGTGAGGCACGTTAAATATGAGCTAAAATCTGTGCCTACAAGTGCAGCGGATCAGTAAAGCACCAGTGCAAGTCCAGAAGTTAAGTCCATGAAGTGATTTTCTTTCACGTCCTTATTATATGTACATCGGTAGTGAATGCACAAGCTGGGCGCAGGAGTTGTGGACAGGGCTTATCTGCACCCTTGCTCCGGTTACAAGCCCAATTCCTTTTCCTCTTGGACACGGAAAAATAAAATAAAATTGTGAAGGTGATAACTAGGTAATTAACTGCACGTGACTTTTAAACTCTGGCGATTATTCTCAATTGAGAATAACGCTTGCTTGCTTGAAATAGATTTATATGCAGCCTACCACAGATTCCTGCAGAGCTGTGTGAACATTTCCAAATTTTAACGAACACGGAGAGTGAGAGAGTGAGATCTGTGCTGGTTGTAGCTTGTCTGCCGCTGGACTCCTGCCATTCATCACAGTCTTTGACTTCTGGGATTTATAGAGTTCAATTGTGAAGACATTACCCTTGTCACCGAGGGAATTTATGTGGAGCAATTATTTAAAACATTGATTAGCTCCTATTACAGTATTTTCTTTCCTCCAAAAAAAAAAAAAAAAAAAGCCATTCAATGCATCCATTGTATGGATTTAGCTGCAGTAGAGAAGGGTTACAAAACAAAGCAGCACACACGGAGACAAAATCATGTCCGCAGTCCCATCATGCAACCCTGTTTTAGTTGCTAATCATATGATACGTAGTCATCTATAACTGCCATGCAAAATGTCAGGTAACTTGTCTCTTCACCGGCTGTTTCCATAAAAATAGAGATGTTGTGAGGATGATGAGACAGTCGGGGACAAACGGACGAGAACATTTTACCAGATCGCCCAAGACCCTGAGGACAGCAGAGGTGGATCGCTGCGATAAAACACAAGCATAGTGGAAGATGGATGGTCACAAGCATCGAACAGAGCTGGGCTGCTTGAATGGAATAAAGTCACCAAACAGCAAAGTGAAACAAAAAGTCAAGCATTAGTACCGTATTGTTTAAAAATTAATTTGAACTTCTTTGCATTTGCCGAGGTCTGAAAACACTGCACCTTTTGGTTATTTTGACCATTTGTCATTTTCTGCAAATAAATGCAAATAAATAATTGGAATTTGAGAGAAATTTTGTCAGTTGGTAGAATAGAAAAAAATGTTCATTTTACTCAAGCACATACTTAAAAACTGATAATTTTGCAGAGCTGTAGACTCACAGACCTGTCTGTCTGTCTGTCTGTCTGTCTGATGGGACTCACCTATGTCTGATAAGTTTCACCTGTGTTCAAATATCCCTGCCTCCCTTTTGAATTTAGTCTCTGTTCTGTTCAGTTGACTTTGGTTTCACGCCTTTTGCCCATTTTTGGATTTTCAGTTTTTTTTTGTATACTCTGACCTTTTAAATTAAAATTTAACTAAAGACTGCTTTGTTTATAAGCTGAATTTATAAACCTTTCTGGCACAAAATTTGGACGGGCTAAAAGCCTATTTGCCACTCCAAGTTTAATGCACATATTTTTAGTTTCACTGTGTAAACACTACTTCCTGTCCTGGCAGCGGTCACTGGAATTCCGACGTGAATCATGGTGCACAATTGTCACGGTGTGGCCGTAACTTCTCAGAAGAGTTTGGACCAAAAACCACAAATAAAAGTGTTTTTTTAGGGTCCATTTATTGTTGTTTGTTTGTTTCAATAAACCATAATCTTCAAAATAGGCAAAGTCTTATAAACAGGAGCCCTCCTCGTTAAGTCCTGCCGATCGTTTGCGGGCTGTAACGTGTCTCAGTTACCGAATGTGACGCTGCTTTCGCCTCCACATTCTGCTGACTTGAAGTGAAACGGTGGAAAAAAGTCAGCAGCCAGATGTCTGTTAATGGCAGAGCGCCACAGGACACGGTGTCTGACAGGGGCTAAGAGGACAGGAGCTCCGCCAGGACACTTTTCATCCTCTCAGGACGTTGACGCCAAACCCTCCACAGTGTCTCACTCATGTTAAAACTCTGGGTGCAATATTCCAGCCCATAATCTGCGTCGTTCTGTTTGTTTGTTTCCTTTTTTTTTTTACTGCGCTCCAAAGTTATTCCAGCGTGACGCAAGAGTTCTTCTCCTAAGCCGAGGAATGCTGAACCCGGTAACAAAATGACTCCTTGGTGCCTCTTTTTCACTGATATAATTTGCTTGAGTTTTATTGGTGCTGGCCTGTCTGGGCTTCTGTGCTTATGGAGAGCTATTAACTTTAACAGGACTCAGTCAGGCTACTTAGAGGGAGACAGGCAGAAGAAAAGAAAGTCATTTGACAGCAAGACAGACACACGGAGAGACGGGCAGATTCAAATCGTAAACACTTCACACCCTGGTGTCTGTGACCTGTAAACGTTGGCCTGTTTCACACTTGTGGCGGCCAAAGCGGGAGCCGCTCAAATTAAACCCTGTGCTTGTAATATTTTCTCCACCCAGGAGAAATAATTATCAGAAAATATGAATGAATTACAGCAGGAATGAACATTCGACATGCCCCGTGAGGTTTCCGCTCTCATTCGACATGCATATGAATGGACTGATTTAATACTTGCCAAATCTGTCTTCATGCAGTATGTGAAGGTAATGACTTTTTTTGGGGGGGGTTGTTGGCCCTTATATTTAGAGACAGAATACAGCAAAAAAAAAAAATCTTTTAAATCTTTAAATTTTTAAAAAGTTGTTATCAGGCAAAAAATGTACTTTTTCATTCCTTTTCTGGAAGGTAACAACAAAAGCAATAATTTTGAATAGGTAAGCCAGCAGTTTCCAAGATTAACAACTTTGCTTATTCAATATATTTTCAGTTAAAGGCTTAAAGAACATTGCAAATTTGTTAAGATACCCCAAAAAAGTCAAACTATGTGTGGGTCATGATCCAGATTCTGCGAATAACTGATCAATTCTCACTGGTTGCAGCCTTTTGTAGCCATGTTGTTTTCATTTACTGTCTGGCACAGTGTTTGAATTAAGACATTTAATTAAAAGAAACTAGAGTCTGAACACAACCAGTTCTTAAATCATGAGAGAGTGAGTTGACGCTAAGGTCCCAAGTGTCAGCAAAAGCACATCATCCTTCCTGAACTGAAGGAGAGTCGGACGTGTCTCAGTCATCATCACTGCGTTTGTGTGAATATGTAAAACTGGATTTTCATGATGCATGTTAACATGTTAGAAATGGTTCAAAATCCACTTTCTCAAAGTCAGACTTACACACCCAGGTAATGTGGTTGGCAGTTGAATTATTTTGTATGTTTATGTTTAACTGGACCCAAACTGGCATCGGTATGTTCCACACTTCCTGCTCTTGGGCTTTGATTTAGAAGTTGGTACATGGTAGAAGACGACAACAGGGGAACAAAAAAACAACAACAACTAGTTGACGTTTGGGTGTAATAATCAGAAAAGATAATAGGCGCCCCCTAGTGGTAGTATAAATGAAAGCAATCTTGTACTTTGGGTGTGTCGTCATCAAGTCGCTTCACTCAGGTGTGGTTTAGCTAATTTTTATAATTTTTTATTTTTTATTTTTTCGTGCCTAACTCAGTTTTTTTAGTCCTAACCCTGAACTCCCACCTTCTGTGGGCCCTAACCCCAACCTCAGTAACTCTTGTGCCTAGTTGAGAAGAAAAATATTGGTCGCACAATAAAAAGATGCCTATGTTTTGTATTCAGGGGTCGTAAAATTGACCCACGGTTACGTTTCAGTGGGAGGAGTTGACGTTTAAAAAAAAGGCCATATTGTCGTGCATATCAGCTTAGAATATCGGCTTGGATATTTTTAAGTTAATGGATGGTGGAAGGGTTCTGAGTGGTGCTAAACATGCTAACAGCTACCCCGCCAGTTTAAGTTATTTTGGTCATAATGTGTCAACCAAAAGACACCTCATACTGACAACCTGACTTGTATCAGCTTAAGGCATTGGATATTTTTAAGTTAATGGATGGTCGAAGGGCTCTGATTGGTGCTCAACATGCTAGCAACTACTAACGGCAGCTAAATTGGAAACCACCTAATACTGAGAAGCTGAAAGGGGGTGTTTTGCCCCCTAGTGGAGCGGAGGTGGACACACTTCATTCAGGCAATGAATTTCCAGTTAGTGTTTGCATAAAGGGAAACGGACAGTCGTCTGATGAGATGGTGTTGTTGAGCTGTGGCTCTGCACGAGTGTGAAACTCTCAAACAGGTGTTACAACAAAAACCGTGCGCTAACAAAAACGGTCTGGGATTACACCACCGTGGATTGGTTTTCCAGTGACTTTGATCATTTGCTTGCGAGTTCTCCCTCTCCGCCTCGCTGTGCTAAGGTTTCCGCTCTCATTGTGTGAGTTGAGAGCCGTGTGTGTCGACCTGTTGGTTTTCAGCCAGCTGCCGGGTGAATGCACACTAACTCGCTCTGCGTTTGGCCCATTGTTTCCTCTGCAGGGCTTGGACTGGAGAGCTTTTTGTTGGCGGCTCTTGGCGCTGCCGCCCGGTCAAAGACCTCTCTCCTGGACTGTTGTTGACCATCTGTTTGCCCCTGGCTCTGAAGTGGACCATCACCTTCAGCACTGCAGCTATGTGACCTGACCTGAGCAGCAGCAGCAGCAGCAGCAGCAGCAGCACAGTGTCATGTGAACGGACCATGTGCAGCGATGCCACACCAGGACCAGTTTATTAAAAACTAAAGTGAGCCATTTATTCTCCTTTAGTTTAGAGCGGACATGTGTTGCAGGCTGCTGGCCCAGAAATGATAATGCACTGTAAAAAAATCAATAATCTCAAATGTGGTGGAAAACATCAAATTTTTAAAATTGTTTTCTCCCTAGAATTCCTTGATGGACAGAACCATTTTAAAGTAGCAGTTACTAGTTTCCATTGAAAAGTTTGGAAGTTTTTGTTGATTTGAAGTTTGTCAGTTTGAAGGCTCACATTTGTGCTGTGTATTATTTTGTTTTCTTACAGCAGAGTGAAAGAAACCAACTCTAAATTCTACTTGATCTGATTTTATTTACCTTATCTTATGGGAAGCTGAGTGTAGAGAATAGCTTTAAAAAAAGCTGTTATACATGTTATTGACCAATCCAAAATTGGTTTAAGGAGGAAAGGGAAATCAAAGTTATCCATCGAATTTCATTACTTGTAGAAACGCAATGAGTCAAAAATGTTAAATTGTAAAATCCAAAAATCTTGAAGGTTTATACACCATACACCAACTACTGACATCTTTCAAGGGTGTTTTAAATACAGAAAACAAAAGTCGAGCATGTTGGCGATTGATCTTGTTCAGCCGAAAAAAGACTGGATTCAAAGAGAATCTGCTGCATGTTAAGTTACAAAAATTGGCCTCTACCTCTGAAGTGTATTGTGTTGTTCTGAGGCCTAAAATGAGGTTCTGACCTGTTTCTAATGGCAGAACACGATTCACAATTCTTTGCTCAAGGCAAAAATCCAACACTGTGGTTTGTTTAAAATAATTTCAAATGACAAACTAAACTTTCTTACACATATGTCCCATAGTCCGATTAAACTTCTGTGCTTGAATTTATTTTTCTCAATGTTTTTCTTCGGCCCAACAAACTAAACCGAGTCTTGCGTTATCTGAGATGATTCATCGATACGGTTTCCAGCTGTTCACTATTAAACCTGTTAACATGGAGTTTAATCTAAGTTGATTTGTTTAGCAGTTCTTTAATCAAGACCGCCGATATCTGGAACCAGACACTTGTGAATAATTTATACATCAACAGCCTCACTGTGTTGTGAAGGTAAAGAATGTGAGCCATGATTTGTTCACTATTTCTATTTCACTGTTGTTGTTTTGTTTTTTTTGCCTCTTCAGTGAACGAACATTTGTGTAAATGACAGATATTATAAGTAATTACTGTCAATTTTGGGGTTGTCTGGTTTTGTAAAACTCTTAATTGCTCTTACACTTTATACCTTTTTTAAGAGTTTCATGTACCTGCAAGTCTTTCTGTTTCAAATATTTTGTATTCTTTTTATATATTCTTTTTATCTAATTCAGCTTTTTTCCCTCTCTAACATATTTATTTACTTTATTTATTTGTTTAATTATTCTAAGAGTTTAGAGGCGGGCCATGGCCTATTGGAAAGGGAACTTGGCTTGTTACTGGATGTTTGCTAGGTCCAATTCCAATTCTGGATGGCGCCCCCTAGAGAAGGAGAAGCCAAAAGAAGAGTCTCTTTATTTCTTTTAATTCTTTTTACCTCTTTAAACACATTTAATATTCTTAAACTTTTAACTTCTTGTACACTCTCATTTTAACTTTGAACTGATTTATGTCGGTTCTGTGTTGGTTTGGAAATTTGCTGTTTTTTTAACTTTATATCTGCGCTTATGTAGAAAAAGCGCTCCTCCAAAATAACTTGCTTTGGTTCGATGAAGGGGCACCCAGGTCCCTTTTGCCTTGGCCCCCAAAACTCCTTTGAAACAGCCCTGCTCATCGAGCCTCATGGAATTACCTGCATGGATTTGTTGTGATTGAGAGTCAAATGTTCCAAACACTACCCTTGATTATTTACGTCTCTCTGTCAGTCACCTTGTAGGTTTCAGATGCTGGATTATATCATCTAATCTTTTCGCTTGAAGATGTTAAAGAGCCTCTGTTGTATGAAAGCTTGGACCTCAGCCACGTCAATGAAGCCTCTCAGTCACACACACACACACTCATGAAGTCCTCTCAGGTTGTTTGCTCAGGCTGTCGCTCTGAAGACGGCCCACTCAGTTTGAATGTTCTTTTCCCAGGCGAGAGCTGCCGGCTACGTGTTTGCTTTCCCTCCGGCTCTCAAAGGCCACATTCACCTCAGACCCCGAGGAGAAAGGGAGCACGGTGTATGAAAGTATGCAGGCCATGGTGGCCAGCGCTACTTTGAAACTAAGTGCCGGTTTGGTATGTGGAGGGAGGCGGACGAGGGGTCGCCTTGGTGCTTTTATTTATTTACTCGCTCCGTGAAAAGGCACTTGCATTCCTTGCAAATCAAAAATGTACCTTGGTGGTTGGACCAATTTGTGTCATGAAGGAGTTGCGACAGTAAATTCAGCTTAGCAGAGATAAACTGGATTAAAAAAATAACAATACAGAGAAGTAACGACGATTTAAAACAACCACTATGTACAAACATGTAAGACACATCTCTACTTCTTTCATTAGTTTGAATTTTTAGCCCAAATTTCCCAGTTACTCATGCTCCAACTGATTATGAGTCAATCTCAGTTGCTGATTATTGATAATCTGTTAACTTTTTCTTTAATTTGGCCCTTAATTTGTGAGACTACAAGTTTGGGGCCAAAGAGAAACCAACGTGGAAGTGTATGAAACCTGTATTCTCTTGAGTGGCCATTGGGGGTGACAGCAATGGTTTTCATGTAAGTTTATGAGAAAATAAACCTGTAATTCTCACTTAATTTAACCTCCGTAAACATTTTCTTAAGAACTTAATGGTCTTAATCTGTATTTTCATGTCTTTTTCCATATTATGGTGCCAACAGTAGATGCCAACATCACAAACACAGTTTGCCCCGAAGGCCTTTTCAGTCTGTACAGCAAAAACTGCCAAAAAAACTTTAACAGGGGAAACATTGGGAGAAACCAGAGGAGGATCCTGCTGCCAGAATGGACATCTAGCTCCTTATCCAAATATGGTCTCTTCTAGTTTAAAAAACAACCAAAATGATGCTGAACAAACTGCAACTCCCCAGGTTTCAAAACACTGGCGATGTCACTGTTGGAGAGCAAGCATTTCTGTATCTTTTATTTTGTATCTCACAAGCCTAAAATTGGCTGTTTGAAGTTTTCAAGAAAAGCCATTGCAGACCAAAACAGAACAGAAAGTTTGCAACATTTCGCTCTCTCTTTCCCTGCAGTTTTGGATTCCGTCAACCCGTTTTTATGTGGATAAGCAAAATGGGCATTAAAATAAACCTGAATGGAAATGCCGAGCGTCGAATTGTCACGTAGAAGTTTTTATGCTTGGCGAGGTGGAAAAGTTGGCACATGGATAAAAAAAAAAAAAAAAAAAAAGCCAGATTCTGCAAATAAAAGACAAAGTTTAGAATCACGTAACAGCGGTGTAACTTTGGAAAAATAAGAGGAGGAATGTGAGGACTGGTGAGGAAACTACAACACGTCTCGACTAAGGGCAAGAAGCAAAAGACTTTTACGCTCATCTCAATGAACTAACTCTTTTGAATTGACTCCTCTGTGGTGATTAATCAGCCAAATGCATTAACGCCTTTAACACCCAATCCCACTAAATGTAATTAGTGCCGAAATTAGCTGTGGTTGCCGGGATTATCATGTCATAGCTTGTTATCAAAGTTAGAGTTTGGCGTAAGCTATTTAATCTCCCTTGACTTTCTTTCTCTGGAGTCAAAGCCGACTGTTGAAGCACAGTCTGTCCACTGTTTAGTTTTTTTATCATTTCTGCAAAATGACAACATTGGCTGAAAAAACTGGAGCTGATCTGTTTGTGTTCTTTTTTTTTTTTTTTTTATTACATGCCTGAGGATATAAAGTGTATCCAGAAGCTCTCAGAGCCACTTATGTTAAAAGAACAGCTAAGTCTGTGTCTCTGGATTAAACAGAATCCTCTGATAAATGCACAATGAGGAGAAAAATCCCACATGAGCGTTAAAAACATGGCCCAGACTGTCAAAGTTGCTCCAACGCAAAAGAAAACAAAGGCAAGGGAACAATTTTGCAATGTTGCATCAGCAAAAAACAAGAAAATTCATTTTGAAGAGGATCCTCAAACACAAAACATGAGCGATAACAAACAGTTAAACAAGCAGGATGAAAATAAATGTATGAATATACAAATACAATACATAACACATACATAAAAAAAAGACACAGGACACAAAAACACAAACACTCTCCCACAAAGCAGCTACATCTGTACAGTTATCTTTAGAGAGAGAGCAACAATAATGAAAATAACAATAAAAAAATAAACAAAAACAAGAAGAGAGAACAAACAGAAAAGGGAATAAAGTATTTTTTCCAGTCAGATTGAGCCTTTAGGTTAAATACAGTGCATCCAAGAGAGCTTAATTTCTTTTAGATACATGTATATTACTAATTACCAACAATTTACTAAACTTTTCCTGTATCAGTGGGGAAGTGAACGGCAAAGTTATAATGGATGAAGACATTCTGCCTCCAGACTGCAAACACAACAGGGCTGTTAGTCAGTACGGTCACACGACATTAGAAAAGAATTAAGAATTCATTTTAGCTCGACTAAAACCAGACCCCTGGAGCGAAAACTGTACGAATTTTTCAGAGTCAGACCAACACATGTCGATCATGCAAGTGGGAGTCACGCTGCCACTGCATGTATGCACCACATAGAAGAAAACACGTGACAGAATTTAGGTGCCGGCTGGCTCATTTGTCAGACTGGTGAGGACACGTTGAGCCTTTTCTGACTGGAAACCTGCATTCGTCTGCACACTCTTGCTGCACCAAACTCCGTAGAAAAAAATCATCGATTTTACACCATGGCACACGGGAGCTGTCAGTCCAC
The DNA here is from genome assembly GCA_016785285.1 of Brachirus orientalis. Classification (NCBI taxonomy): domain Eukaryota; kingdom Metazoa; phylum Chordata; class Actinopteri; order Pleuronectiformes; family Soleidae; genus Brachirus; species Brachirus orientalis. The sequence goes on from JAFBJR010000068.1 coordinate 406,884, forward strand.
TGCTGCTTCCGTCACTAAGTTCACATGCATTATTCTGTGACTTTGGTGTGTGAATTAGTTTGTTCTGGTTTACCTCAGTAACAGAAACATTCCAGATAAGGCAACAGTGGACCAGCATTCCTGCATTCCTGTGAGATAAAAACGTTGATTTTCTCTATGGGCTTTGGTGTGGGAGAGTCTGCAGTATAATAACTTTATTTCTAGCCAGAAAAGGCTGACTAACAGTGAAATTAAGCTGCAAAATTATTCTTATGCTTTCATACATTTTAACGAGGCTACTTTTTTTTTTAATTTTTTTATTTTTTCATTTCCATCTACTGTCATGACAGTAAAGACAGCACAGAGCCAGGACAAGGACTGCAGTAACACACAGCTCTCGCTCTGCACTGTACATGTGAGGAAATCAATTATCCGTCCTCAACACCTCAGGTGATCTCCCTGCTAATCAATCCTAATCAACAGATTCAGTCGTCTTCACTCCTCTGACACAAACACTGTTTTTCCCTCCCGGGTATATCACTGTCTCTCCCAAGCAAATGGCCGATTTCAAGGCAGGTTTTTCAAAACAAAACACTTCCTCCAGGCTCCACTCACTCCGTGTTAGGAGACATTGTGGCTGTGAAGCTATTTCTGCCGGGCCTCGGAATGGAGAGGACAAACAGAATGGCCGCCGACAATGGGCAGCATGCAGTGAAGTGCAGGCTATAATGAGGCAGATGTCTGGCTCCTGGGAGCCCACAGCAGGTGGACACACACACACACACACACACACACACACACAAGTATACCGCTGCTTTTGTTAGCCGGGTTTAGCCTCTCTCCTCCAGTCCTTTGCCTCTCGCTCTTCCTCTCTTACAAACATGTGAACATGTACATGTGAAAACCACACACACACACACACACACCTCCCCCTCCTTCATTGGTTTTAATTATCCCACTCCAAATCTGCCGCTCCATTAGTAGCTGTATAATAGTAACCCCCCCCCCAACGTTCTCCTGCCTCCCCCTTCTCCCCCGGCTCGTCTTCATTCAAGTCGGGGGGAGAGAAGCTGCCCTTTGAGCTCCTGTCAGCCCCGTTGGCCGAGGTCTTCAGGTTCTCACATTCCCTCTCAGCCAATCAGAGCTCGGCACTGAGGCAGGGCCCAATTATCAGACAGCGTCCTGCCACAGGAGAGAGAGAGAGAGAGAATAAAAAACAAAAAAACAGAGAGCCAATCGCTGTTATTAATTTATTCAGATTCCCTCCGGGGACCGACTCTCCTGGAACGCACCCCGTTTTTTTTTTTTGTGCCCTCACGTTCTGCACCCCCCCCCCCCCCCCAACCGCCCTCACGTTCTGCACCCCCCCCCCAACCCCCCTTCATTCTTTTATTGCATTTGTGAAGAGTGATAGAAGAATGCAGGGTATTTCTTTTTTCAGGCACTTTTAATATGAGCCCCCCCGCCCTCCATCTTGTTCTCTTCAGTTTCCCATTTTATCCTCCCTCCTCCTCCTCCTCCTCCTCCCTCTCTCAAGGTAATTACAGAGAAGTCTCAATAGATGGGAAATTCATGTCTTTGAGCCTAAGCCATATGATGTATGAGAGAGAGAGGCTGCTACAGAATTAAAGGAAGGAGAGAGAGAGAGAGAGAGAGAGAATAGGGGGATGGCAGGAACTTGAACCTGTAATTGTTATTGTGCTCCAGCCAAAGTGGCCAAAACATAGTATCCATGGTAAATAAAACAGAGAGCTTCCTCGGCTTCCCTCCTCCTCCTCCTCCTCCACCTCCTCCTCTCCTCCCTCTGCCCCTTGTGACCCGTTGCTTTCTTCCAGCCACCATTGTCCCCAAGTGTGAAGTGGGTGACATCACCGTTTCCTCTTGTAAACAGGTGTGAAGGGACAGAAGAACGTCCACTTCTCCCCCCCCCCCCCCCCCCCCCCCCCCCCCCCCCCCCCCCCCCCCCCCCCCCCCCCCCCCCGCACACACACACACACACCAACACACTGAGGCTCTTGTCTCTTTTCAGTGCGTGGGTTCCATTTCACCTCCTGTCCATCGCTTCTGCCGGGGGCCCCACTCTCACCTCGGCCCACCCTCCACCCACCCACCCAACCACCATGTCACCATGTCTACTGTAGGACCATGTACAAGAGAGGAAATGGAAAAGAAATGGACATTATGTCCACATTCCCTGCCGAAAAACTACTGTTTTTGATTTCATCTGAAATTCCCGGATCAATAAATTCTTTTTTCATGGATTCATCCTGAGTTTCAAATTCTCGATATGTGAAAATCAACCGATTCAAATACAAATACTTCACAGTCGCTGGTCAAAAACTGTTTATATTCAGCTTTAAATTGGTTTATTGACCAGTGGAAGTGTGTTTAATCGACATTCATTACAAGACCCAGGTGAACATGCTTTCGTTTTTGGCACTAATGCAAGTATTGTACATTATTTCTGGCCCAATGCTAAGAAGCACATTCAACGTCTGCTCAGTCGAACTATCTATAGCAAGAACTTCGATCTGTGACTAAGAAGGGGCGGCGCACTGAATGTACAACCTGCTGGAGATGATTATTTTTAAAATGAAGAGGAACTGAAGTAGGAAAGTCTACCAACGTAACTGAACCAAGTCCAGTCACCTACTGAAGAAGACTATGACCTGGAAGACTGAGAACCTTCACAGCTTCCCCTCCAACTGTCTCTTCTAAGTCTGTTTTCCACTGAAGCAGAAACACCATTAAAATCTGGAGGCTAATTGTGTCAGCGTTTGGTTTTCTTCACACTCGGATTTAAAGCCGGAGCAGAGCTTCACTCGGGAGTCGTGCCACCCGCGCCCCGGAAGTCCCGTCCATTTTAACTTCCATTAATCGGAGCGTTTGTAACCGTGTCCCTCATGATTAATGCACCCACGCGGGCTTATGGAGCCGCGTTCCCGTCACACCACCACTGACCCACCGGGGGCCGTCATTAATGGGGCCATTTCACAGCTAATATACGTAGCTGCCTCATTAGACTTTAAAATAACATCGCATGTGCTTTTATCTGGTGCACGCTTTTATCTGGCACGCGCACGCGGTGACGTAACGCGGTTTTGATCTCAGATCATCACACTGGCAACGCGGCAGCCAGACCCCACACTCAGTGATGATGATGATGATGATGATGATGATGATGAGATTTGATAGTTAGTGATGGTGGTTTCTGACGTTGTCGGAGCTTATGGAGCTTGTTTTCCATGTTTACTTGTTCACTTTGACAGCATTAATATTTTTCACAAGATGCTCCCCTAACCACCCACTCTCGTGAACTCTTTTACTCTATTATTTCATATTATACTTGAATCCCATGGTCTTTTACTGTTTGCTTGTTTTTACATTATACTTCACTGTTTTTTATATTCTACTGTTGTTGTCTTGATGCATTGTAAGGGACCAAGTTTCTTAAAAGGTGCCTAGCAAATATATATTACAATTATTATCATTATTATTATATTATCACATTTAACATACTATGAATAGTGAGGATGCATTGAAAATTAACTTAAATTATTTAAATTATTCACACTTTTGTACCATTTCTTTGCACATGCCTTTAGACTGAAAAAGAGTAGAAAGGGACTAAACATTTACTGTATATTGCATGTTGATATTCTTAAAATGTCTGAATTGTAGGAGTGATCATGTAGAGGTAACGTTTAAAAAACCATCAGATTTGTGCTCGCCGCTATTTCAGAGCCACTTACGTCCAGAGTGTGACGCATGAACGTGTGTGATTTAACATACGTACTGATTCTTCTCTTCTTTGTAGCCACATTTCATTTTGCTCAAACCTATAATCAAAGTCAAGCGCTGCCTGTTTGTTTTCCTGCTTTAACGTTCCCTCGGCGAGGGGAGGGAATTGTCGCGCATTAAAGAAGACGCTCGAATGTCGTTCGCGCCATCATACTTTCATTCTTCCCCCCACGTCGAGGGAAAATCCCCCGGGGCATTCATTAGTCAACCCACAGGCTTTTCCTCCCTCCCCACTCTTCTCTGCCCCCCCCCCAGTCTGCTCATCACATAATTGCAGGGTTTCACAAATGCCTCCACTTTGAGTCCATGTTGAGAAATGAATCTTACAAGTGCTGTCAGTATTATTGACTTGCTTCACGACATAACGGATGGTGCAAATAATCCCAACACAATTCAGAGAACCGGTGGGTGTTGCGCTGTATGTGTTTGTGTGGTGTCGCATATATAGAATGTGGCACATGATATGAAGGTTATCTAAAATGCTTTTTGATGTGTTCTGAACAGCGGGAACGCGGTTTTCACACAGACGTCCAACCGATGCAATCATGTCATCAGCACACTTTTAAAGCAGTGACAGCTGAGGCCGAGGTGGACGGTGCAGAAATCTTAATCACGCCAAAGCAGACAGTCGGTGTCATGGAATTCAGCCGCACGGCATTTGTGGGGCGTTAAAAAGCACCAGGGAGACATGAGACAAATCCTGGACAATGTTTTTACTCTGATGAAAGCTCCATTGGGTTTCTACTTTGCTGCACGTGCTCGTGGCAAAATAACCTGGTTTATATATTGGAAATAGGTTATTAACTGATTAATATAACAAGACTGGAATCTTAAAAATAAAGAAATATGTAAAGGGAGAGCTGTCGGAACTGCAGAAGCATCATAGATGAAATGTCTTCAAGAAATGTAGAAATTCCAGTCTGTAGTCATTCCTGAACCTATAGTGAGGCAGCTAGTCTGGTAGGTATGTCATTGGGGGTTGGTCACACTTACTGGCCACTTTATTAGGTACACGGGACACAAAATAATCCGGAGCAGGGCAGGAAGTTACCCTTTTTTTTGCCCTGTGAAATATGTTTCCAGGGCAATTATATCAGATTTTGGAAAACATCTTATATCAAGGTAAGGCCAGGGTTCTCCAAATGAAATTTAAATCCATTTTAAGACCATATGCAATGCCTGCTGCACTAGAACTCCAGTTGAACAGTTTAAACTTAACACTGTAGGAAAATACATTAAAATGTGTGCCTTAATTTCCATATTCCAACCCTGAATGACAGTGTGGTGTAGTCTTTCATACAGGGGCAACAGTGTAAACAATACACACAAATAAAAATGCCTTTTCCACAGCTTTTCAGATGACCGAGACCTATTTTTCCTCCTGGTTCACTACATTTTCCGTATGTGACGCAGGAGCGTGTAAAACATGACGCATCATTTTGTCAGAAAGTAGAACTCAAACGTCTCCTAAAACAGATTCTGGACTCGACCCATTTAGCCTCCCAGTTCCCCCAAAACAACCGACCACCGGCATTAGAATGAGTGTTTCTGTAGTGACGGTGGGGCAAAAATGATTGTTTTCTCAGATGTTCTGTGGCCCCGCCATTCCCCATGGTGGCTGTGACAGAGGCATTCTGGGATAGGCTGTGGCCGCACTTGGCAGGCCTCGAAGGCGTCAGTGCTTTTTCTCCCGGGACGTCCTGGCACCGCGTCCCAACCCGCAATGCTGCAGCAGCCGCTTAATTAAAACCACACCAGTCCTCCTCTGCTGCTCCTCGCAAAGTCACATCACACACACACACACAGTATAGAACACATTTGTTCTCAAACTCATCTTAAACACTATTTTCCAACAACTGTTACTCAGAGAGTTTGATTTAATCTAGTCGGAGCAACAGATGGGCGGAGTTTACAACATCAGATTTTGTTAGGTCACTTGTCAGTCACCAGCAAACAGAACAGAATCAAGTTTCGCACACTCTTTTGTGGTTGTTGAATAACTTTCTGGCACTCGCGGTGTTGTCATAAGTGGTAAAAACCCACCCATTTGGCTTCAAAGCGGGTTAAACCAATCCACTTTAAAGGGGTCGTATATGCACGTGCACTCATGGGGCTCTCATGAGTGCACGTGCAGGTCTGAGTCGGCGTCCACACACGGCGTGAACTTTTCACTCCGTCCTCAGTGTGTGCCACCATGCAGCAGGAGCCGTCGACGAAACACCTCGCATCCAAATGTTTTTCTTGCCCCGCGCCAGAAATCTCCCCCCGTTCAGCTTTTTTTTTTTTTTTTTTTTTTTTCCCCCTGCTGCCATTAGCTGACATGTCATCAATCACTGCCTTGTTAAGCTCAACAAAAAAAGAAGTTAGCCTGTTACAGTTCACAGGAACTGGATAAAATAATATTTGCGAGTCGTGTGTGTGGGGTTGTTTAGGGCTCCAGATGGGGTCGAGGCCGAACCGTTTGACTTCAAAGTGCCAACAATTTTGTCACTCTCAGTCTGAGCCTGTATTGTAGATGGGACTCTGAGTGAAAACCCACTGTGACGTCACACACTGGCTTGCGAACCGCTGTTTTGAAGCCCCGAGTGTCCTCTTTGTTTTCCACGACCAGAGGAGACCGTATTTGGATGGTATTGTGGAGCTGGCGTAGAATCAATGGGCGGAGCTTACTGAGAGTGTGGGGATTGGCAGATCACCACGCGTAGTAGAGTCATTACATAAACCCTTACACACAAACAATGCATGCATGTTATGAGCATGATTATAGATGTACGGGGGTTGGACAGTGAAACTGAAACACTGGCCAATTCAGTGTTGGAGGTTTCATGGCTAAATGTGACCAGCCTGGTGGCCAATCTTCATCGATTGCACATTGCACCAGTAAGAGCAGAGTGTGAAGGTTCAATTAGCCGAGTAACAGCACAGTTTTGCTTAAAATATTGCAATGCACACAACATTATGGGTGACATATCAGAGGACAAATTGTTGGTGCACGTCTTGTTGGCGCATCTGTGACCAAGACAGCAAGTCTTTGTGATGTATCAAGAGCCACGGTATCCAGGGTAACGTCAGCATACCACCAAGAAGGACGAACCACATCCAACAGGAGTGACTGTGGACGCAAGAGGAAGCTGTCTGAAAGGGATGTCCGGGTGCTGACCCGGATTGTATCCAAAAAGCATAAAACCACAGCTGCCCAACTCGCTGCAGAATTAAATGTGCACCTCGACTCTCCTGTTTCCACCAAAACTGTCCGTCGGGAGCTCCACAGGGTCGATATACATGGGTTAGGGTTATTATTGTGAATAATTGTGGTCTAAAACCAGGCGTTTCAGTTTCATTGTCTAACCCCTGTATGTAGGGTTAAAGAGGACATTCAGTGGGAAATCAAATGTCTGATGTTTTTTGGTGCGTCCCCGTGTCCTTCCTGTATCTAAACATCACTAAAGTGTCACAATAAACACTTCAGCCACTTCTGACAAAGAAGGGCTTCTCTGTTTACCTGAGGTCGAGCAAGAGGTTTTGAAAAGTCCAGTTTAGTTACGTAACTAGCACATTTGCCGTGCAACGAACCCTCCCCCAACAGCTACTCCTGGTCATGGACGTGAACATTCAACCTGAAGAAGAAGAAGAAGAAGTAGAAGAAGAAGAAGAAGCACCATGGAGCAGTCAGTCAGCTGGTAACTGGCCAATCACAAGAGACTCCGTGTTCTGGGGGGCGGGCATTAGTTCAGAAATAGAGTGTCTGTTCAGAGGCTGGCAGAGAGCAGCAATAATCTGGCTTAATCTGAAGAGACTATGAGGTTTTTGATCATAAATGTTATTTAATTTATCTAATTAAACATCAGTAACCTGGATTTTTGGTTTAAAAAGACCATTCTGTGTCACCTTGAAAATTCAGAAAGAAGGGAAAAGATTGCCAATTTAGAGCTTACGAGTAAAATTAATAATTGATAAATCACAATCAATAGTTGTCTTAAATGAAAAGATATTGAGTTTAACATTTATTAGAAAGACAACAAAGACTGAAACAACAATTAACAACAATCTGGTGGACAAAATAAATCACAGAGCAGTGTCTCTGTTCTGGTCACACGTCTGGCTGAAGCAGGTTTTCCTTGTATTTCACTCCCACAAGCTCAAGTCTCATCAATCACAGTCTTGTTATGGATAAAAAAGTCAGACACCCAGAATCTACTGGCAACGGCAGCAGGTATCATTCAGAGTTGAAACCTCCCAAGGTCTTCGCAGTCTCAGTATTCCCAAAACTTCACTGCTCCCACACTTCCTCTGGATTGAAACGCCCCACATTTTTCCAGAACATTTTCCCAACTTTAACTCTTCGTGGCTTGTCACGTTCCATAACGGCGGTCCTTCTCATTCAGCTGCGGTGAAGCTGTGTCATCATGGGACTTTAACGTTTAAGTTAGAATGTGCATATTTGACTTTAAAGGAAAAAAAAAAAAAAACAAAAAAAAAAGACACGTCCCAGAGGAACAAACCACGTGTAAACACAGACAAGCGAAAAAGGAAAATGCTGAACATGCTCAGCAAACAAGCCTGCATCCTCCTGGAATAAATAATCCCTGCCCCAGCTGTGAGTTTATCAACAACAACAACACTTAATATAAAATATAAATATGAACTTATAAATATGAACTTTTTAATGCCAAACAGGGAAAAAGGGTGTATATATATATACACACATTTAAATGAACAGCCTGACAAATGACTCGTGCATGAATATTCATTGTTTTTGTGAATGATTTACTCAACGTATAGACTCCACAGAGTGCATTAAATGTAGCTCTGTAATTTGCAATACAATGAGTCATTTGTCTTTTTCCTTGTCTCCTCTCTGACGGCGTTTATTCCCTTTGTGTAATGCTCTGTAAAAGCCATTTATACGGTGTTTATACGGCGAGCTGCAACTGTTTTCCTCGTGTTTACTCTCTTTAAAAAAATTTAAGGACTGAAAATTGGAAAGTGAACTTTCTAAGAAAACATCATTATTATTATTATTATTATTATTTAACTGATTTGAACAAAAACGCAGTCATTATGTTGTCTTTGCTAAGTTTTTATTGTGCACGTAATGGGCTCAGCGTACCTAATATTTTAGTCTCCACTCTAATCACTTCTAATCATCGGTTTACATTTTTTTCAATTTTGTGTGTGACATTAGCATGACAGACTCCGTTTTTCGTGCCAGCGCGAGTGCAGTCGTTGTTGTTGTTGCTGGTGCCAAATGAAAGCCAGATTTTCCCAAAAAAAATGAGACTCTCTGGGTTTATTTTTTATTTTTCCCATACAATTACATCACTTTTGAATTCATGTCCTCACAAAAAAAACAAAACAGGAAGCATTGTGGCTCCATTTTAGGGTTTATTTAAAAGGTCAAATGTGTAGTAATTAGCGACGTCCAAGAACTACAGACACCTTCACATAACACCCTTCTGCTTCAAGGTGAAAAACACAAACACAAACACAAACATTTTTTGGATAAAGCTATTATACACTTAGTTTATTCAGTTTCTGCATTCTAAAACGAGGCAAAGCTTATCTTACAGTTGTAATACATAAAGATGGAGGCTCTCCGTCCAGAGCTCCTTCCACCGTTCGACCCCCGACAGCTGTGTGACGCCCTTGTTGCCCGACATTTTTCCTCCATTAGTGAATGGCACCATCCAAGCGATTGTTTCTGTGAACTGTTCAAATCTGCTTTTGGTGAACGTGCGCGACACACCGCAGGATTTCTGTGCAGTTCTCGTCCACCGTGTCTGTTGGATGGATGGAGCCAGTGTTTTCCCTCCCGCAGAGAAGGTAGACGGACTGGCTGCTTCTTTTCCACCATCAACCTTGGTTGAAATTGTTTTTATTGTAAGTTGCAGAAGTAGGAATTTCGAAGAGCAATTGGTGACCACGCGAAAAAAAAACTAGATATTTGACTTTCTTTAATGAGATCATTTCCTGACATCAGTAAAGTCTTGGACATTGTGACAACACACGATGTGATTTCGATGCATAAATTGACATTTTGACAATTTTCCCTTATAGTACCTCGTCAACGTGGGCGGGGTCATCGTAGCACGGGTGTGCAAAACTAGGGTGATGTTGTTTTATACGTGACACAAAGTCAAAGCAGTTCTTTTCATGAACTGGATCATTAGAATCAGCTGATTAAAAAGAATAGTTCACTGAATGGTTCGGTACTTCCTGCATGACCGGAGCACAGACTCCGTCTGACACAGTCACTGAACTGAAATACGGCTGAACATGCTGTGATTGGGCTCACCATCTCCGTCTTTCAGCAGCGCTGTCGCTAAATGCACCAGACTCCTCTGTTAAATATGGACATTTTACAAATGTCCTTGTTAAATGTTGGAGATTAACGCATGTTTTCAGGATTTTTATGTCTTTTTAACTGATCTACAGTTCGGCATTGTTCGCTTTGATTCTTGTGTCGGACGTCGTGCTCGGGACTCTTCCAGTGACGACGCTCTCTGACCAATCAGTGGCCGGCAGTCTGTCCGTGTCGCATGTTCGTATCGGCTCAGCTCGACTGGAACCTCGACGGAGAAGATGCTAAAAAAGTACCAGGAACTATCACTGATGGAAAAGCAAAATAAATGAGTATAGTCGAGCCGAGTAGTGCTACAACTATATGTTGGAAAAGTGCCATTAGTAGATTTTCCAAATTCAAATACATGACTTCACAAATGTGCTAATTCGGGTGGAATATCGTGTGACCTTTCAGACTCACACACTGGTTGACACAAGTGACGGACCTTCGCATTGACTTTGAATGTAATTTGGTTGCAGTTATGTGGCAGATGACCCAAACCGATCCATTTGTGAAAGGCTCCGCCCACATTCACACGGGTTTCATTGCCTTGACTCTACTGGAATATCACCCTTTCAAAATAAAGCACATGCATGTGCATCTGTTTAATAGAACAGCCAATAGAAGGCACTCTCTCTCTCTCTTTTTTTTTTTTTTTTTTGAACTGTACTGGGATTGGTCAATGCATCCAGCTGTTATTCAGATTTCCTTAAGGCTGTAAACTGAGTGTAGACGAGGAGCAGGAATCTCATTTTGATGAAATATTATTATTACTAAAACAGCTTTGATCATCCTAAAATCAAATGTGACATGTTTTTGTTGATGCTAAATTTTACAAACTTCAGATAATTGGACTTGGCGTCATTTTTTTTTTTTTTTTTTTTTTTTGGAACAGTGTGGAGTGTGTTTGTGCGGCCAGCAGCTGACACTGGTTTACACTGAGCAAATGTAACAGTAGATAAACACGCCCATGTCATCTGCCTCTGTGCAGTAATTTAAGGTGTAATCTTCACAGATTTTATTCCCAAGCCTCGCTCGTTGTCACATACATTTGCACTCTCTCTCACACACACAAACCTGGGTTTCATATAAAAAGGAGAATCTGTAATTTGTTAGATTGAGTTACATCTGAATTATGGTTTACGGGGCCTTTTCTACACAGAGTTGGTCTCTGGTCTTCTCTAAAATCGGATTAGTCCCTTTTCTCTGCTTTGTTTTCAGTGTTGTGTTACTGTCATGACAGAAACCAATATCCACTGTGCTCTACTGTGGACCTTTGTTTACGCCGGTTTGTTTTAATTCTAAATCCTGACTTCATTTGGTCACACAGCTCCAAAGCAGCGAAACCCATGTCGACTTGAACATGGAAAACCAGCTGAAATGTGTCATGAACATGGAATAAACATGGGAAAATGCAACAGAACTAAAGAGTAACGCAAAAGCACATGGTTTCTTTGTGGTGTGCTGTGTTTCCTTACAGTAAAGATACTCATGTACAGACATTTCAGGGTAAGACACTTTATAATACAGTACTGTAACAATATATATTATGATAATAGTATGGAAATAGAAAAGTAATATTATGTTAATGCCATTATTTATGTGATAGTGGTAAAAACATGTAAGTGGGACATAAGGGAGACAACATTTTTACTTTGTAATACAGTCATGATTGAATTATCTTTTTATTTGAAGGTATTACACTAATAGTAGCGTATTTATAAATACCTGGATAATACCGTATGTCGGAAATAACACTGTATCATTTTTATTATATTATCGCCATATTACCATACATTTATCAAGCTTGAAATTGCATTAGAAATATAATAATAATTAAAATAAAATGATATATTCTTTGCCTGATGTTATTTCCTATTACCAACTTATTACTGTCTTATTACCATGTTGTTACTCAAGAGTGGACATCAGAAGAGATAAAGTTGAGGATCTACAAAGTCACTGCAAATACAGAGGCAACATTTGTTTTGAAAGTCTTATATATATATATATATATATATTACTTATACTACTTAATCTTTTATAGAATTGACATTCAAACCTGTGCTGAAGTTTGTTTTTCAGTGTTTGTGACAGGTTTTTGTAAACAGCACTTTGTTGTTGTTGTTTCAGCAGCATCACACATGGTCCGCTCCTCAGCGTAACCATGACAACAAGAATAATGTTTAAAGCAAACAAAGCGGGACATGAATTGAGTCCTAGTTCCTTCCATCTCACGTGTCTCCATAAAACGTGTCAACGCGGGATTTATCTCTTTCTAACTTTGTTAACTTCCCCTTTAGGCTTGACGGAAGAAAAGCAGGCACGTCCTCAGCGAGTTTTATTTACACTTTAGTAACAGTTACACGGTTGTTTTAAATGAGCTGGAAAATGAGGAAATGAAAGCTTTTCTGATCGAACTCCTGAAGGAAACACAGGCTCATCTGTGTAATTGTGTTGAGTGTTTTGACTCTGCCTCATAAAACATGATAATAATCCTGCGCTTAATCACCAAGCTCCCTTAAGGATTTTAGATTGTTTTTTGTTTTTTTTCTTTGTCCTTAGTGATGTTTCCTAGATTAAGAGCAAATTGGTGCCACCAACATTGCAGCAGCTGTGAGGAATTACCACTAGGAAACAATAAAATATCCCCTCTCTCCTTCAACTATGTCAGGAATGCTTTTAATTTAAAGTGTCTCTGCCTTTGGTTCCCTTTAAAATAAAAACCCTCACATCTCATTGTGTCACATTGTTCCTCTGACATTATATCACGTCATAATGCACAACACATGACGACGGTAGATTCCTGCTGTAGCAGACGCACATTTAAGGGGGGGGGGCGTGGATCAACCCTTAAGTGAAAAATCAATATTGTAATTGTGGTTTCGATTCCCATGACAGTCAATAAAGGCGGTGACAGTCAGGGACTTCGCTTTGCGGCGCTGAGGTCATTTATTTCACTTTATTTTCTTGCAGTAAATCTCATGAAATCTCGTGTGGCTGTTGAAACAAAGAATAAATAAATAAAAAAGAATAAAGACACATTTGTTGACAAAGGGTGTAAGAAAGAAACAGACGATAACGCTAGGGACGCTAGAAATAAAATGGTTGACATTTGTAAACAAATATTGAACGTGTTAACGCCTAAATGAATTACGTGCATTTAAACTGAAGTTCGATACACAAAATTAGGGACGTCAAAGGCAGATGTTTTCAACGGCCTGATCAGAGTCTGGATTATTTAAGAAAGTGGAAATTCTCACTTGTAACATTTTGTAAGTATATGTTTTTATTATCTATGCCAAAGAGGGGGTGATTCTTTTATTGGTTCGTTTGACTTTTAGCAAAATAACAAAGTTTTTGGACAGATTTTGATGAAATGTACAGGAAAGGTCTGTAATCGGACAGGGACCAGATGGTTCCAGATCACCGTCTGGATCCAGGACTTTTTATCATTGCATGGCAGAGTTCTGCGCTCTAGTTCAGGAAATATTTTAAAGTGAAGCAGAATATTTTAAACTTCATATTTAACCCATCTTTGGGTTAAATATGAAGTTTCCTACATGTATCACGTACAGAGAGTAATTCTTGGTAAAATGGAAACGTTTCCTCAAATCTGTTGTCGTCAGACAAAACAGACCAATCAGGCCATGCTGAGGGAGCGTTGTCGTGTATACAGCTGCACAGCAGGGGCAGGCGGGGAGAAGAAGCTACCTGAACACTGTTCCTCTGTTCTGTGTTTTATCTATGTATCATCTAATGTGCTACATTATTTTTTGCTTGCAGAAACACATTTTATCTGTTTGGTCTGTTTATGTTATCAGTTTAGTTTAGGCTACATTTGTGTTGTAGAAATTGTGTTTTACCGTCCGCCGTTGTATATTAATTCAACCTTGAGAAGCACTCAGTATTTGCTTGAAAAAATGCCGTATTATTATTATTATTACTATTAATACACTATTAATCGAGTACTTAAGTAATTGTCAACTATTCTGATAATCGATTAATTGGTTTGAGTAGGTTATTTCTTGGTAATTATAGAAACTTTTTCTTATTAAATGTTAACTTTTCTTGTTTCTTTGCTTAAAGAATTTAAACTGAAAGACCTGTGGACAAAACAAGACATTTGAGAACAGTCCTAGTGAACAGTCCAGGTCCTAGAAACATTTCGTGACATACTGTGAACTGAACAGTTCATTTATTAATCAAGACAATAATCAAAACATTAACCGGTTATGAAAATATATTAGTTGCAGCCCTTGGTTTCACATTGGTTCTTGCGAAAATCAAGCAAATGTTGAAAAAACTTGCCATGTTAAGGAAAGTGGGGGGAAAATTGTTTCCACCGCTGGAATCAGAGCTGATCCAGAACTTAATGGGTTCTTCGTTGGTCCAAGTTTTAAGAAAATTTGTCCAGTGGTTTGTGTAGTTCTTCTAAGAACAAACACAGACGGGCAACTGCGTTGAAAAAACAATTGTACGCCTCTAATTTTGAAGCAGCATTTCCTGTTTCCTCATGATAATACCACCCGTCCACGAAAAAAATGGTTTTTCCCAGTCAGACTCTGACTAAAGCTGAAATGCCTGCAAGTGGAAACAGTGAGAGTGTAAACTGTAATAAATGCTGATTAACGTCCATGGTTTGAATATCTGACGTGCAGGAATCACACTCACACTCACTTGACGGCCCTGTCAGTCTCCGCACCGTCCACATGATGGACGACATGTTTGCAGGCAGACAGACAGTTTCTTGAGGGCGTCTCTGGTCGTGTCACTGTGGAGCTGCAATAATCAGAGAAAGTGCATGGCAATTAACTCCAGAAAAAAAAAAAAAATTCCTTCGTGTTAGTTGGCAAAGGTTTACGAGGACAACTTCCCCCGGCGATGAGGACAGTGTTATTCATCAGAGTGTTATGTTGGCCGTCCGAGTGACAACTCCAGGAATGCTGAAGCCGCGGAGCCACAAACAATGCTGAGGCGATAAATAAGTGGAATATCTCCGAAAACCACGAGAGGCCCAGAGGTCCTCATTCCTGCAGTCTGAAGCCTGGGGGACGTTAATTGAAGTAATATAAATGTGTTGGACAACCACAAACTGACCTGGAATGCGATGTAATTGCAGTTTAGAGCTGGGACTCGACGGCCGTGGGGTGATGTGTGCGAGTCAGACGGGTTCTTGGCAGAGTTAGTGCACAAACGAGACAGCTGTAATCGTCTCACAATTACTCAAGCCGTTTCCAAATGCAATGTTTTTTGCATAAATGATGGGTATTACGAAGTAAGCAAACGCTGACGATTATTCAGTGGTGGGACAGAACATGGCATGTCACACAAGGGGAGATTTGCAACGGCGCCCATCTTATCATACGTCCAAGAGTGAAAAACCAGCGGTTCACACTGAACAATCATTCTCTTTTCAGAATAAAGAGCAAAGTCTTCATTATTACTGCTAAATAACTATATAAGCTATTGTTTGTGACTTTAATGTCTGCTACATTTAAATCTACAGAAGTGTAGAGCTGCCACGGGGACAAAAAAAAAAAAAAAATCTGTTACTGACAACTGACTACTGTGATCAATCAGTGAACATGTTCACAATTTCATGCACGTCAGTGATGACACACTGTTGCACACAGCTGAACAATAAGGTTCTTCTGACTCGTCCTAAACATCCAGAAATGTTTTAATAATAAGCTCTCTCTTTCTTGATAAATGTTAAATCACAGCCGCTGCTGTTTCCTTCACCTTGCAGCTCCAATTTCACTTTCTCAATGCAGTCTTTACTAGTAGTGTCACTTAAAAAAAACATGAAAAACATGAAAAGCACTCTAACGGTCTGTGTGTGACTGGGGATGTTGACTCAGGACCGCAGTGTTGTAATTACTCAGGGGTCCACAGGGGGCGATAGAGGTTATACATCACAACATTAAGGCTCATGATTGATATATTTTGGTGGAAAAAAAATACCCAATTTTTGGAATGATGTCTTCAAGCACTTTCTTTTGAATGTTAAAGATGGGGTCAGTTTTTTCAAAAGGAAACAATCCCATCGACCATCTCAATGAATTTGTTGACTAGTTACAGGCATGGGACGGTACCTCAATTATCCAGACCAAAACATGACGATATGGCGACAATTGTAAAAAAATATGCATGTTTTGATTCTTAAAAGTAAAACAGATGGAGACTTCTGTCCATAATCTACCTTTATTTGGTTTTAATTCATAAGATGTTCTTCTATATGTGTGACCATTAACAAAAATCTCACTTTGGTAAGTGTCCCCAGTTCACTATCCACCATCACCACCAGTGTTTAAACTTTGGAAGGCTTCCTGCCCTCAGTACATTGTTTTGAATTAGTTTTCATTCACTTGTCTCTCCTGATTGAGCTAATTTCATTAATGTTACACAAACATTACAAAAAAAAAGTTATAAAAATGTGTTATTATTCATATTTTAAGTGATTATTTTCCTTTTCATGACGATCCTAATAATGGAAACAATCACGGCCATCTCATTGTGGGGGATTTTTTTTTTATCACGATACACATTGAAATCATGTATTGTCCCATTGTTAATTCCACTCTGTGTCAAAAGCGCTGTATGAACAGATTATCACGAGGGCAATGTGATCAGTTACTGTCGCAAACGTCCGATTCTTTGAGTCTGTGTGTGTAGCTTTTTATTTCATCCAGATCTGTATCTGCTCTGTTGCTTTTACCGTCTCACCTCTGGTATTAAGAAAACACAGCTCAAGAGTTTGGAGTTTGACACTGGAACATGGTAACGACACGACAAAAGGGGAAATCAAGGCCTAAAAATAGACCCGGCCACAGTGAGGTGCTTTTTGATGGACCAGTGCTGCTGAGGAAAACAAGCGATGCTCATAACTAATGTGCAGAGACAAGAGGAAGATTGTTTTGGATCGTCGTCCGAGTGAAGCCGCTGAACACAAACCTCTGCAAGCACGAGTAAGACAGAGAGGCTGAGTGAGGGAGTGATTTACAGATATCCAGCCATGTGCTCCCCATATGCTTCACACACACACACACACACACACACACAGAGTGAGGACCGTGGATTTCCGGCAGCGATGCTTCAAAGAGACTCATCATCTCTGCTCAACGGTATCGCCCACTCTCTTCACTCGTCTGAGCCTCACAGACTTAAAGAGGCGCAGGAAGCATTTTCACTCTAAGGCTCTATCCACACGGAATCACACGACAATGTTTCAGGTAAATGTCTTCGTCCGCGCGAAATGACTCTAAAACGCTGGTGTACATATGCCGGGCCTGTAAGGGGCGCTGCAGCGCCGCTGTACCAAAACTGGAGCGGGAGGCTTTATTCAAATAAGTAAAACATTACAATGTGTACAGTCACAGAAACCGAGAAAGGAAAGAAAATAAAAGCTAGTATAAGAGGAAAACAAACGTTGAACACTTAAAATAGGACATTAACTCCTAAAACAAGACAAATTATCTAACACTTCTAAATCTGAGTTTTTCTTTCTTGGTAAGAACCAAATAATTTGCAGTGAAGAAGACGATGACAGTGATGAAGATAAGTGACAAGTGACAGCGAATGCAAGAGCGAGAGAGAAGACGTGGGACTATGACATCGTCCTTTTCCTATAGTTGTGTCTTTGGTTGTGGAATTCAGGGAATTTCCCATAGTGGGACCTGTTTTCAAAACTAGTGTTTCAGAGTTCTGCAAAAATACTGTTATGATTGAAAACTTGAGCAGACGCACCGAGACTAATTTTTGTGAGGACATTTCGTTTGGTCCTCACAACTTTAAAGCGGTTTTTGAGGCTTAAGACTTGGTTTTTTCGGTTAGTCTTGGGATTAGGGTGAATAAAGTGAAGGTAAGGGTCTCGGGAAGTGTGTGTACCTCTATTTGTTACCTATTTGTTTATGACATTTTTGGTCATAAACACTAACCTTATTAGGACCAGCAAGTCCTCATGGAGACCAATGAGGCAGAACCTCATTTTTGAGAAACTGGTTAAGTTAACCTGAATTGTGATAAGGTTAAGGTTGGGGTTCGTCATTAACCATGGATGAGACTTTGTTTAGTCTTTAGACAATGGAGTGCAGTGAAAAGTGAGGCACTGAAAGCCGCCATTTTGGTGGCGTTGGTGTCACTTCATGTAAAACAAGACGAGAATATAAAGGTTTATCATACATCATGACAAATCTGATGGCAGAGAGAAAAAGAAGAGCAAGCGGCTCATTAAAGTTCTGACTCTGATCCACTCGGTGTCTGATCTCCGGTCTTGGCCTCGTCTTCCCGTCGCCACACGGAGGATCAAAACACTCCAGAGAGACCAGCGTGCCTGTGCGCGCCATCACATCTGACCTCTGAGCAGAGACGACGGCGGGTAATTTACGAGCAGAGGCGTTCGGCAAGGCAGACGCTGCACGGGAGCTGACGGAGGGAAGATAAATGCATGCACGGCCTTAACTGATGGGAAAACTGAGACAGTCGTTGACTTTTATTTTTCTCCTGCAGGTTATTCGAAAGAACAAACACAAACGAGATCAAGGCGCCACTTGGATCTCGAGGATCTAAACATGTAAAAGAATGATAAATATTAGTGTAATAATTACAGAAAAATACAATAATGTAAGATGATTTTTCTTCTTAAAGTTACTCATCTTGATAAAAAGAGAAAAAGAGAGCGAGAAGTGAGTAGCAATAAATATAATATAATTCTTAGGAAAAGGTAGAAGAATGCTTTAGTGGGTGAAACCTAAATGAATCAAGTTGATTCATACAAAGAAGAAAAAAAACAAACAAATTTCATGTTGTTAACATGTTAAGTTGCAGGAAAGTTCAGTGTAATTATAATGATGCAGTCTGTGGATTTACCACCACATTAACCGCATGGGGTAAACCATTGGGGAAAACTTCCAGGATTTATGACGCCAAAGTGAAAATATTTCATCTGAAATGAATAAATGAAATCCGACGTTGATCCCCGAGAATGATACAGTCGCCTTTGTTCAGTTTACAAGTTGTATTCAGTGACATAAACATCTTTGCCGAGATTTGGCGCAATTATGGTTAAGACTCTTTGCCTAGAATCCCTTCTTATATAAAGTATGTTAGGAAAAAGTAGCCAATTCACACTGTAAGTAATTGTAGGTATGTAATTTCCTCTAGATCGGAGGTTAGGACCACATTCAGCGCTCCAGTCGACGTCCTGCATGAATATAAGCTATAATGAAACAATGAAATCTTTATAATAACAATAAAACCTTGTATATTAGAAAATCGGAAAAAATTGGTGATAATGCTCAGTATTTTCTCAGGTGGTACTTGGTGTAAAAAAGTTTAAAATTTTCAGAGCCACTGCATTAGGTTGTATTTATCACGTCATTACATGTAACAAATTCATCATTAAATTACATATAACCGTGTCTAGTGTTTCAGTCACAGTTGTCCACATGTTGTTATTGATTGAATGCATTTGAATCTGTCTTTTGACATTTTGCGCAGTGTCGTCCTGAACACTTTCAATTTGCAACAATGTGATGGATTATCACGCTATCATTTTCATTTCAAGTCACTCAACAGTTCATTTTTACCAGCATTTTTTTGGACTTTTTTCCACTCTGACCACCTTTAACTCATAAAGTGTGATGCAAGTAGATTCACTGATATTTCAGAACTTTGTTTGAACGTGCCAGCAGGAGGAGTAGTTCACAAAAATCACAAACGTGAGCGTCTGTATCTTTGGTTCTCCATCTGCTCGTGAAACTCGTCTTTCTAATGTCCCACTTCTTTCAGAAATATGTGCCTTTATCCACTTCTTCTGGAGCTGGATTTACCTTGAGTACCAGGCTTTAGTGAGTTCAGCCTCTCGGCTCTGATCCCTCTTGAAATAGCAGAGAGCATCAGACTTGAGGAATGCTAAAGGATCCCGGGGCAGCGGATCTCTGACCTTGCACCTTCCTATCTTTGGCCACGGTCCTGATTTACTGGTGGAGCCCAAACCTCCTCTCTCACCTCAGAGGCCTGTGGGCTGCACGTTTTCTGGAATGTCCTGTTATCGCTCGCAGTTGTTCAAAGACGTCACGCGGGAAGATAAATCTCTCAAATCTTGACTTAACTGTCACTGAGCTCGGCCACGCCCCGAAGTTGTTTTTAATCAACGAATGGGTCCGATTTTTGCTCACACGGCACTTTTCGTACAAAGAAATGCAACTAAAAATGCGGCACGAGTTGAAAACAATAGAGGGTCAAATACTGGAGACCCGAAATATTTATGAATAAACTATAAATGAATAAATGGATGAATGTTTCTTTTTTAAGACAAACATGCCACCTGTTACTTTTTCCCCACCATTTTACTTAATATTAGGTAAATAACCTTTAAAAATAATATTGTAGTGATGCAGAAGATTTTGTGAATCAGGTTTTATGACTGAAGAACACAAGCTGCTATAGAGCTCCAGTGGCTGCACGTTACACAATCCCATCATGCAACACTCTCAAACACATTAGGAATTTCATAAATACCAATATATGTTAGGTAACTTATTTATTGTCACTGTAGAGGTGTACAACTGAATTAAAATAGAAGAATAGACATATCAGGTGAGTAACTGTTGAGTTAATAATTAATATATTTTAATATATATAATAATATTCAATGAAGCAGAAATAAAATGATACATGAAGTGGTAAAATAAGTGGATAAATACATTAATATCTGTAGTTACACGAGTTTTCAAGTTTAATTCTTGATTCATCCCTCCTAATTTTCCATTTTTCTTGTTTAGTAAAGTTGGATATTAAAGTGAAATAGGAATCTGAGGATTATATACAGCTGCCAATTATAGCGCGGTTTTCTGTTGTTTTCAGTTGCATGATGGGAAGTATTGGCGTCAGCTCCCGGAGCTCTATACCAGAGTTTCTCCACGCCAGTTTTCCACGTTGCCCTGCTCCGACACTCCCGATTCAAACGAACGGGTCGTCGTCAGGCTCATGCGATGATTTTCTTGATTAACTGAGTTCTAGCTTGGTCCGTAAAATGTCAGAAAATGTCGGTCAGTGGTTACCAAACCTGGGACTGCTAATGCTCTCAAATTTCCTGTTTTGTCCACAAACTAAAAGGATTCGGTTTGAACGATTTCTGTGGTATATGGAGCAAAGGAACCAGAAAACATTCCCATTCAAGCAGCAGGCGAATCGGAAAACCTGTTTTAATTATTGGGCCAAGACTCAAACTGAAAAATCATTGCTCAAACAAGTTCACGATTAATTTAGTAACCGATTAATAATCGATGAATTGAATAACCTTTGCAGCCTCAGGGTGGTGTTGAGTGGAGAGTTTGGCGGGAACACAGCATAGAACACAAAAATCGCAACAGAAAAGTTACGCAGTTAATTAAACACACCTCAGCCTTGCTCACGGGCACGTTGTCCACAGCTGCCAGACATGTGCAGACTGTCCTTTGTCCCCCCCCCCCCCCCCCCCCCCCCCCCCCCCCCCCCCCCCCCTATGGCCCCTTTGCCCCCCCCCCCCCCCCCCCAAACATCATGTTCCCATGCCCGCTTGGCGTTCCCCAATGAAGTATCATGTTAAGTCGATGGAAATGCTGCGTCTGAGCGATTGCTGCTCCGGCTCTCTGTCCGTTTCCCTCCACAATCACTGACAATAGAACAATATCCAATTATCTGCAGGACGACCGTGCCTCGCTGCCAGCTGCGCATTAGGTCTCCGTTTCGGGGAATAAGTCATAATATCTCGCTGGCACTGAAGGGCCTCCTCCACAGCTGCTGCACTAAATGAAAACAGGAAGAGAATGCACTGAAACTGTATACGATTTGTCATTATATTCTCTTTATCCTACCCTAATCATTGACACATAAAAGGAAACGGTGTAACCACATCAGATTATGCATATATTATTATACGTTATATGCATCATTTTCAAACAGAGCTGCCACTAATTATTATCTCCATTATCAGTTAATATGTTTGTCATTTTATTTTATTTTATTTTTACATTTGCCTTTAATTTATACATCTATACAATTCGGGTACAACTTATGTATGTGTTTGTTAGACAAACGTGCCACCAGTTACTCTTTTCCCACCATTTTACTTGATATTACTTCAATAATCTGCATAAAAACAAGTTGAAATTTAACCTTTCAAAAATAATATAGTAGTAAGAGGAGTTTTTTTTTCGCGTAATAGCAATGAGTTAGCCAATCATTGCGTGAAATAGTTTGCATTTGAACGTAAAAGGCGTGAAAAACCTGTGCAATATTTCATGCTGTAACGGGATAAATGAGCTCCTTGTGCGATTTTATTTTCTCGCAAAACCGTGACAAACCATCGCAGTCATTGCCTGAAATGCTTCACGTTTGAGTAATAAATTATGCCATGCTAACATAGGTTCCAATGTCACTATATCATAAAATGGTTCAAATGTATATTTTCCCATAACCTGAAACAGTTGTATGTCCTGTCGACGTGAAAAAACACCTCGTCGTAACGTTCAAGTTTTCACGATATTGCGTGATGCTGATACGTTTTATTCTCTGTTTTCCGGCTCGGCGTCAACATTCCTCATTAATATGCGTGTTTTCGACAATTCCGGTGAACTAAACTGCGGCTCTGGCGTTTGAAGAGCAGCGGCTCACAGTCAAAACACCAGGTTCGAGGATAACGCATGCATTTTTAATGGATGCACATTAAATCTGCCACATTCAGTGATGAATTCATTTCAGCGTTTTTTGTTTTTTTTGTTGTTTTTGTTGGCAATTTTGTCATCCATGGTGCAGGGCACATGGAGCGAGGGACCACCATAGGAGGCCAATTCTGAAACGGATTGTCTCCTTCTCCCTCTCTCATCCCATTTTTCCTCCCCATCTTTGCTTTTCACAGTCTCTTCCTCCTGAAGTGGAAAATCTGAAGTGATTGGTTTCTGAATTAAAGAAAGCAAGCAGGGATGAAAACAGGTTCTAATTCATTTTTCCTCTCTCTCTCTCTCTTTGAAAATGGGGTGATGGTGTTGGTGGTGTCGGTATAGACATCGGGGAATTGTGGCGTTCCCTCCATCAGTTTCGCCGCCAACAATCCGCCGCATCACTTAGGATGGAGGTGCTTCTATTATTAGACTGTCAGCAAGCAAAAACCTCTAGCTGAATGTACTTCAGAGACAGAGGATTTCAGACAAGGCAGTAAATGAGTTTGCTGAACAGGGATTTAAAAAATAAAATACTTAAATTGGTGAGGTGTCTGGGGAACAGAGTGGCACAGAATTGTAATTTGGGAAAGAGGGGGGGGGTTGATTCCACTCAAGCGGCAAGAATTAGAGAGTCTGACACAAGGAGATGATGTGGTGCATTACCTGAAGATGAGGCATTAAACTACCTCTATGAGCCGTTACATCCATGCAGCATGAGACGCCTCGCGCGCTCAGGACGCGCCACAGTGCAGAGTATTAGTCCGGCTGCAAATCCCAGCAGTCCCAGTGTGACACTGCCAATTATTACTCTGTAATACGTGTTAATGTGAATAATTCCCCACAGTTATTGCTGCTGTCCGTCATTTTACCTGCCACACGCGGGGGAACTTTTGTTTTCAGGGACACGCTGCAAAAACAGCCTTGCTGGAAATAACCCAGATGTTCCTTGATTGAGTTAAATTATCTTGTTTTAAGGGAAAAAAAAGAATCTGCCAATGGCGGTAATTCTTAAAACTAGCCAGTGTAAGACTGTAAGGCCCTTTAAAAGAAACAAAACTGCCCAAAAACTATAGGTGGAAATCCTGTCAGAGGATGAACGCTCCCTAACTTAAAACTTTACACCCTTATTTTTCATTTTCATTTTTATTGTATGGCTGTTACTTTTACCCACGTTTTAACTTACTTTAGTTGTTTTTATGATGCATTTTAAGATGCATTATTGCCTTGTCCTTTATTTATTATTCTGTGCAGCACTTTAGTGTGCACTGTTCTTGTTCTAAAGTGCTTTACAAATTTTTTTTAATGAGTTTAACTTCTGTATTGAACACAAACTTAATGCACACAGACCAGGAGCAGTTGTGAGTAATTCAGTCTAACAGAATAAGCCGTAATATCTTATCCTCATCTGCATTTTCACCATTACATGTCACTAATTCTTAAAGCAGAGCTTCACTGCAAAAACTCTTGCCAAGTATATTTTTTTAATTTCTAGTCAAAAAGTGAAACTGTTTTTTTTAAGTGAAACTGCCTTGTTCTGAGTCACATCTCGGACGAAACAAGCTTTTTTTGACACGCCACAAGGTTTTTGAGCTGCCGTGTTATTCCGTAAAAGGTGAATCGTCTCGTTCCAAGAAATAGACTCAACTTGAACTGAGACAAATTGAAACAAATCTGCTTTATTGAGAACTGCAGGTCAACGCGCACAGTCCGGTGTGGCTATTTCTCTTACATTTGCATTAAAAGGTCCATGTGATATCTAGAAAAGACAGAGGCAAAAGCTGGAATTATGTTCAGTTAAGTGCACTTGAAACAAACAGGATGACAAAACAAAAAAAAAATACTATTTTTGAGCATCACAAGCTTATTATGAGACACAAAAATAGTAAAATATAGCTAAAAAAAAAGAGTTTTCCCAGCTAATTTCAAGATCCCTCTTACCTTGTAAGGCTTAAATTTCAAGAAATCTTACCAAGAGAATTTTCACTTGTTCCATTGGCAGTTTTTTTTTTTGCTTATTACAAGCGAAAATATCTTGTATTAATTTTCTTATTTTTGGAGTGGCCGTTTTTTCCAGTGTTTGCTTTAAGGCCCCAGTCGTGAAGCGTCTCATCTCGGAAAATCTCCCGTCGTTTTTATCTCGTTGCAGATCGGAACATACAGAGATGACTCCCGTTATCGGGTTTGACCCTCGGCTGAAGAGTTCGGATAAATCACAGCCATCGGTGACATCGCGGCGCTGATGGATGCGGTGCAGGGAGTTCACACTGGGAAGCTGGTGTGTGTGTGTGTGTGTGTGTGTGTGTGTGGCATCATGGTCCCTGCTCTTTGCTCTCAGTAGATAACCTCTGGTTTGTACGTGTGGGTTAATCCTGGACTGACGAGGCCACGTTCCTCAAAGTGCTGCATCTGCAGCCTCTCAGCCTGTGAGGATTTAGCTGTGCAAGATTTACAACAACACAATGAGACAACTGTCCTTTTCTTTTGTTTTTTTTTTCCACGCCTGACCCCCGTCCAAAGCCTCGGGGCCTCCCACCCAGGATCACGGCGCACTGATCAGCAAACACCATTCACTCAACTGCTGGATCACAACATAAAGGGGATCAATGCTTTTGAACCAGTGAATCCCTTTCATGGGATTTGACGGGATCTTTCATGGGATCTGCGCGTGTTGTTCCACTCCAGTCGCTCAGCTCAGTGTGATGAGTCATGGTGTCCACATTTAAATGAGCTGCAACGGGCTGGTAATTAAATTAGACCAGTGAAACTGGATGAAAACATCATGAAGATTGTGTTGCTGTTCATTTCCCTGCATTTGGGGACTAATAAACTTATTGGTGACGAAAAGGGCTTTATGAGCTGATACGATACTCAGTGTGAGTCTGATGTCGGCGGACTAGCTTGTATTTTTGTGTATTTTTGTTTTATTTGTGTGTGTGTGGTGTGTTTGAATGGTCACCGACAGACAGACAAGTCAGAGTCGGAACCGAACACACTGGTGCCTTTTGTACAGGGTTAGTTGAAATGAAAAAAAAAATTCAAGGACCTTGAAAGTTAAATATACCTGGGTCATTGAAAGTGCTTGAATTTTGTGTTGGAAAGAAGTTGATATTTGCGTAAATGTCTCCCTTGTTTGTTACGACACCATCTACTGTTTCATGTTCCCTGCAGTGGTTGATGCAGAACAAACGTCCAATCATAATCCCCAGTGGTGTTGTGGACACTGTCCACTGTCTCTCTCCTCTGTTGACGTGAGAGTCCATGCAGAACAATGAGCGAGTCACGTTAAGCATGAGAGAGTAAGTGACGTGATGCCTGGGAAACGGAAATTCCAACATCTACGTCTCACCAAAGGAAATGACAAAGACTGACTTGACCAAAATCCCAAGGACAATCACTTGTCCAGATGCAGAGCGTGCTGCAACTCAGTACAAGTTCCCCCGTCCGTCTTAAGCTGTGTCAGCACATTTTGTCCTTGAATTTGAGGGAATTTGGTCCTGGAAAGTCCTTCGAAAAAGGTCCTTGAATTTGACGTCAACCAAGGTGTGGGAACCCATGTTTGAAGCCTGTCAGGTGAACTTTGTCTGACGTCCATTTAATCCAGAATACTGTGTAACAATACAATTATAGAGTGAAGGAAAACTGCAGAATCATATGTGAAAAGAAACTGTAGGAAGAAAAAGGGAAAATGTCAGAGTGACATGCAATGTGATGAATTAGTCTTCAGGTTTAAATTTTGCTGACATGTCATTCATTCAGTGAGCATCAAAACTCCCAAAGATGTTGTAGTTTGTCCGTTGTGGACTAAAATGGCCGCCTCTGTGGAGCTCACTCAACTTCTGTTTCAATGTAAAAGGCTCATTCTGGAGTAATGAAAAACGATAATTCATTTAGTCAGGTGATTGTGCTGAATAATGTTACATTTCTGCCAAATGAAAATATTTCACCTAAATGTGGAGCCCAGGAAGAGCAGCCCCTATAGTGTAATGGCTGACTGGGATCCAAATACAGGAAATTAACCAAAAAGTGTCTACAACGGCTTGTATTTTGGTGTATTGCAGGAGCTGAGCGCAGCCCTCTGACGGGTTGGGTTCTCTGAGAGAAACCTAATTATTTCCGCCTGGAATTCGCTCCTTCAGACAGTCACAGTGATGGATCGGAGTGAATTCTGGTGTTAACTAAACAGGTCGCACACTATTAGACGCGCAGCTCCGATTTATTAGCTCGTGGCGATGGAGAAGAAAAAGCCGCCATATTTCATTTTCAGCAGCAGGAAGGAAAGGAAAAGGGCGGCTCGCTGGTTACGAGCATAAACACTGTTGGCGTGTTTGGAGAAGAGCTGACCCTGAAATGTTTGGCCTCTTATCCTGAGAGTGACAGCGTATTTGTTTTGAATGTGTATTTGTGTCAGCCGTCGCCTTGTAAAATCTCTTTGAAAGCACTTTGTGAACGAGCGTCTTGTGTGGAAGTGGGTCAGAGGCACTTTGCTCGTCCTCGGCCTCCCGTGTTGTCGGACACCGTCTCGCTGCGGATTGCAGCCGAGCTGTTTTGGATGCAGTTTGCCCCGATGGAGCACTCGTGCAAGGCCCCGCTTGTGTTTTCCCTACGTGTCTGCTGCAACTGGTGCAACAACACCACTCGGTTATCAAAACACAACATCAGCTTAAAGATAACTTTGATTTATTTCATTTTTGGCTGATAAGAACCACTCTGGCAACACCTGACATGACAGTATGGCAGTAACTTTGTCCATGGGGGAAGTGAAAATGATGACGTTTATCTTGTTGCTGTAGTAATCGCCAAGTAATAGCCTTAAATAATGTGTGTGGGACATAAGGGAGGACTTATATTTATAAGGTGGAAATGTATCAGTTTTGATCAACAGATATTTACTACCAAGTTATTACCTGGATATTACTTTTTTTTAAAAAAAAAAAAAAAACAACATGATGAGTCATAATATTGCATTCCTGATTTAATATAACATACTCTTCTCATGCTGATACTGTAATGTAATATTTTTTTCCCCAAAGAAAGTTTACTTTAAGGGGTGTCAAACTCAAATGACTCGGGGGCCAGTGAGCATCTAGGCTGCAGGAATAAATTCACAATATTACTACTTTATTCTGAAAAGTGTACTTCCTTTCTAATAAGGCCTTACTAATAATACTCTGCTTCAGCGTACGCACCTGCTGCGTCACGCAAGCTTAAAATCATTTCACGGCTCCCCATCATGACATTGCAGAAGTGATATTCATGGCGATTGTCCGCAGAATTCAAAATGAGAGGGATGCATAGCAAACAACAAAAGAATACAAATGTATGATTTAAAAGTACTGTATAAACACAAATCGTTATTTTTAATACATGTGTGAACTGTGTTACACCTGTAAACTTGAGTTTATTGAGTTATTTACCCATTAACTATACATGCTAATATCACCAATGCTGTAATGTAATAAAGCTTTCACTTTTACCCAAATACATTTCCCTTAACTATCTTTGTTTCTCGTTACTACCAAATAAAATCAGAAGGAGAAGAAGAAGAAGAAGAGTTGGTAAATGGTCTGTGTTTATATAATTTAGTATATCTTAATATATCTACAAAGCAATCATTGGTAAACTGCCATTCTACATCTCTAACCTTCGGTATTTCCGCCAGTTATGATGCTCTCTTTTATTACTCATCACTGTTCCCCAGGTTTTTACAGACCTGCTGAACGTTTTTTTATGTTACGTGTTGTATTGATCTTTGATTTTAATATGTTTTAGTGTTGTTTTTGTGGTTTTGTACGGCTGCCACAAAGAGTTTTTTTTTAATGTCAATGCGACTTCCTGGTCAAATAAAGGTAAAATAAAAATGAGGGGAAAAAGAATTTGAGTTAGAACTCTAACTCCTCAGTTGCTCCTCTACTTTTACTTCTAAAGAGTAAGTAGAGTAAATGTCGTATACTTTTATAAGACTTTTGCTCAAGTAATATTGTTAAAAAGTCACTTCAACTTCCACCAACGGATTTTAAATACTTTATAAAAGACATGGACTGTATGTAGAAACTGGAGAATTATTATAGTGAAGCTAATGTGGAAGAGCCGACACTTGTATTCACTTGAATGACCATGAGGGGGCGACGTCACTGGTTTGTACATACGTTGGTGAGGAAATGAATCTGCTTCTCTTGATTTATGAAGTAAAATCCTCTTTATCTATTGCTTGATGGAGTTGTGAACGCATTTGCAACGGCAGCAGGACGCACAACTCCCCGCGCCGAGAGAGAGACGAGGCTTTTGAATAAGACATCGGTGCAGTGGGATTCACCGTGTGACTGCAGCCGAGCAGGAGCGCGTTGTTCGCCCGCTGGCTCTGCCCGAAGCGGCTCCAGTTCAACCTGTAACCAAAACTCTGGAATGAAAGAGAAGACGTTCAAAAATAAACCTGAAACTGCCACTGATGTGAGGAGATGTGGGTCACATGGTTCTCATGACTGATTCTGTGGTTCTTGTTTATGAAATGATGAGCTCTTTTTAACCTGTTGATAATTAGATACAAGACCGTTGGTGAGTTAATGATTAGCTGTGGATGTATTTAGCATAGGAAACACCTAAAAAGTGGATTTGTTCCCAACTTCTCCATGACGGCACAACATTTAATTTAATTTTTTTTTTAAATTTATTTATTTATGAATATAATCCAATCCAACTTTATTTATAAAGCACTTTAAAACAGCTGAGCCAAAGTGCTGTACATTGGAGCTAAATAAAACAAATAAACTACTGAAAAAATAATATATATAAATAAAATGTATAATATAAGTGGTGTGAGATAAGAAAGTCATTTAGTCCCACAATGGGGACGTTTATGAGCCTAAATTTGACATTTAAAAGACACGATGCTGCAATAAATATTTTAATTCTGACGACATTTCTGTTCCTGATTGACCCGGTTGTGTCTATTACAAAATAAAAGTGGGTCTAACAACACCAGCTTTTAATCTTTTCATCCAAACAACTTCATTTATTTAGAGCCACTCAGGAACATGAGGAGAATTTTAACAAAAAAAGAACAATTGGACGCTTGCTTTGAATCATATTCTTATTATTACCAGTATGTCACATGTTTGTTGTATATGTTTGCAACTACTACTACTAAAAGCACTTTTCTAGTTCTGATGACAACAGTTTTGTCCTTCACCCGCTCATTCACGCGCTGCTGGCACACTCTTCAGGTGTAACTTGGGATGCAGTGTCTTGCCCGAGGACACGTGCAGAGCAGCGGAGCCGGGAATGAAACCCGCGACCTTCCAGTTGAAACCCCCTCTACAACTCAAAGTGAAACGAGAACAAGAATAATAGGGACAGATTGAAAACGCTGGATGAGAGAAGGCCGACGCGGCTGTTGTGTATCTGTCACATCTCTTACATTTCTTATCCAAACCACGTCAAAGCTGCTGCTGCACACGCTGGACAGTTATTCAAATATCAGAATATCAGACAGGCGGACGTTCCTTGACAAATTACTATCATATTATTTTAAGGAGAGGACATGCCCTTAGTAAAAACAAGCCTTCACATTCTTCAGTTTGCACACAGCCACAAACGTTCTTTGATTTAGATACGCTGGTTTAATGTTTGGACATAAGTGAGGCAACACTCCAAACACCAGTCAAGTCCGTTTTCTGGTTTTCTTTCCCAGACTGTGCCACATTCTCTTCCTTGCAAGATTTCCCTCTGCCAAGCAGATGTGTTTACAGCGTTTATTACTTATTGTCATGGCAGTGATGAAACGCTGAACTGCAAAATACATGTAACTTCCCTGCGTTGGGAAACACTTCTGTCACATACTTCTGTGCGGCACAGACTGGAATTTAATAAGTGTTTTATAAATAATTTTGTTTCTGCATTTTCCAGGCATAAACATCATTGTTAATGTGGCATCATTTCAGGGAATTTCTTCACCCACTCTAAAAGCTGCAGTACATATGTCAGGCCTGTGCTTGGCGCCGTAATGCGGATACACCAAAAATGCTGTTTGCAAGTTTGCAAACCTTTTTTTTTTGTTCCTTAAATAAAGCTTTATTCAAACAGTACAATCACAGAAACACAATAAGGGAAAAGGAAGGAAAGACAAAACAACGTCCAAACACAAGAGGAAGACGACGGCGACGACGACAAAGACGAAGAGAAGTGACAGCAACTGCAAGAGCAAGATGATGGTTATGACATCATCATCATTTTCCCAAAGTTTTTCCCAATTTTTTTGTTTTTGTTTCCATGTGGATAAAATGCCGATATGATACAAAACTGCACATGGGCTTCATCTTAGCCCTGTTTCCATTCATTGTTTGCGTTTCCATTAGGAATAGTAGAAAATAAACCAGCCCCAATTGTTCTGTTCTCTGGCAACCTTCCCGTGGGGAAACATAGTGAAATGGTACAGTCCGGTTAGACCGGCTCCACCCACGACAGTCACCTGATCGTGCATCGGGAAAAACATCACTCTCTTGCGGCTGGCGCAAAATAATTATTCTTATACAAGAGTCGCAGCAGAGAAGAGAAGAGACGCTACTGCGGCCTTCAAGCGCCTCACAAGCTCCTCTGACTGAAGAGCCACAATGTGACGGAACTCAACGGCAGCACAAAGGAGTCAGCAGGTGAAAGCTGATCTGATCTCCAGGTTGATCCGATTATGCAGGAGCTGTTTTCAAAGGCAGCGTTCCTCGGCGGAGCAGCCCTGTTGATCCTTGAGAAAGTCCTTATCTGCTCTTTGTCGGCCCCAGCGAACATTGATCACACCCATTGTTGGGCTTGTCCCATTGAGGCGGCAGTGAATGGGCCTGCTGTGTCGCAGCCCTCTGCTCCCCCCCCACACCTCCAAATGAAGACGTTCCCACAGAAAGAGAGCTGACACACAGAGTGAGACGTCAGCTACTGCCTCTGCCACTGCCACTGCCTCTGCCTCTGCCACTGCCACTGCCTCTGCCACTGCCACTGCCTCTGCCATTGCCTCTGCCACTGCCTCTGCCTCTGCCACTGCCACTGCCACTGCCACTGCCACTGCCACTGCCTCTGCCACTGCCACTGCCTCTGCCACTGCCTCTGCCTCTGCCTCTGCCACTGCCTCTGCCTCTGCCTCTGCCACTGCCACTGCCACTGCCTCTGCCACTGCCTCTGCCTCTGCCACTGCCTCTGCCTCTGCCACTGCCTCTGCCTCTGCCTCTGCCTCTGCCACTGCCACTGCCTCTGCCACTGCCACTGCCACTGCCTCTGCCACTGCCTCTGCCACTGCCACTGCCACTGCCTCTGCCGCATGCTTTACTTCCATCCACAACGTTATTTCTGTCACCGTATAATCTGCTTTTGAAGTGTGTAATTTATGAAAAATCTCAGATTAAAGACATAAACCTGAAATTACAGAGCGGTGACTATCTATAACCATGCATTAGCTGCAACTCCATCCCCTGGAAACCTTTTTATTTTAAGAGCAGCTTCCTTGAACGGCTGTTAAACCTTGTATTTTCTAAATGAACCCTGACACAGATGGGCATCTTCATGCTTCATTTTCATGGCTGCTGCACTCAATGCCACTGCCTCTGCCTCTGCCACTGCCACTGCCACTGCCTCTGCCTCTGCCACTGCCTCTGCCTCTGCCACTGCCACTGCCTCTGCCACTGCCTCTGCGACTGCCTCTGCCTCTGCCACTGCCTCTGCCACTGCCACTGCCACTGCCTCTGCCACTGCCACTGCCACTGCCACTGCCACTGCCTCTGCCACTGCCACTGCCTCTGCCACTGCCTCTGCCTCTGCCACTGCCACTGCCACTGCCACTGCCACTGCCACTGCCTCTGCCTCTGCCTCTGCCTCTGCCTCTGCCACTGCCTCTGCCACTGCCACTGCCTCTGCCACTGCCACTGCCACTGCCACTGCCACTGCCTCTGCCGCATGCTTTACTTCCATCCACAACGTTATTTCTGTCACCGTATAATCTGCTTTTGAAGTGTGTAATTTATGAAAAATCTCAGATTAAAGACATAAACCTGAAATTATAGAGCGGTGACTATCTATAACCATGCATTAGCTGCAACTCCATCCCCTGGAAACCTTTTTATTTTAAGAGCAGCTTCCTTGAACGGCTGTTAAACCTTGTATTTTCTAAATGAACCCTGACACAGATGGGCATCTTCATGCTTCATTTTCATGGCTGCTGCACTCAAAATTGTATTTTATTAACTTTTTTTTTTTTTTTTTTTAAACCTTCTCCCCTATTTTTAACTGTAGAAAACCAATTCCACCAGCTGTATAACACTGGATTTTTCTAAAATAAGCCCAATTCCCGCCAGAAAATATCAACCAAACGCCCCACAAAGAATCTGCCAAACCTACAGATCATACTTCCTGGCAGAACCTCGACTTCATGGTAACTTAAAAACAATATTTACCTTTCTCTCATTAGCTTTTAACGACACTATTTTCATTCTGCTTTGTAACTGCTGCCTTTTCGTGACGTTTTTCCTTCTGCTGGCCGGAAAAGGCTGTGACCAGAATCCCATTACTGCATTTTAATGATAGACAGATATAGATAAAGGCAGAAATAGAGATGGAGTGATTTATGTAATATGTGTGTAATTATAGAAAAAAAAAAACAAGAATCTGACTTTGTTTAATTCATTTAATGCTTCGTTATATTGATTTCAGCCGTGAGCAACATCACAGAGAGCAGGGGTTTAGAGCTGAGACTCACAGACATATGTTACTTCAGAGAGAGTATAATGTATTTTTGGAATTATCTTTATTGTCAGTGTCCTGCCTTATGGTTTTATTGCTCATTCATGTACCTACAGAACTCTTTTAAATTCAGTTTGCTTTATTTTGTCATCTATCCTGAGCTTTTTAAACCTCATTTTCTTTCTTTCCTTCAAATCTATAAAAGTTTTCTATTCTCTTAACATTTCTGTGTCTCTTTTTGAAGAATCTACATTCTTCACAAAGGCATTTCTTTATTTATTTATATATATATGTATAGATTAATTTTATGTCTCTTGCCTGACAGTGTAACCTCAGAACTGTGACCCTGTTTGCAGCCGTGCTGCTTCATGAGCTGCTTTGGGTGTGGTGACTGAGAGTGTTTGTGGCAGTGAGCTGTTGTGTGTGTGTGTGTGTGTGTGTGTGCGTGCACAATGTACACATACATGTAGCAGAGGTGGTGGGACTGAAGCGCCCTCTACTGGTGGAGGCCGTTACTGAGCTGTGGTGACGGGTGTGTGGGCATGAAAAGAAAGGTGAATGATCTTCATGGGTTTTTTTATTTTAAGAGTGTGAATAAAGTCGATACCGAACTACCGATTTATCATCATGTCATTATCCAGCTCATTCATTCATTCATTCATTCATTCATTCACTCACTCATTCAGTCAGTCAGTCTTCATTTTTACAGAAAGGGAAACAACAAAATGTACTTAGAAGTACAAGACAATCCATTAATAATTGTAGTTCATATATAAACTGTACATGTCTCCACAGCTGGGGAAAATAATGAACAGTGCCAAATCTGATATTGTTATTGATTAATAGTGGATCTAATATTCATAAAACAATGAACATTATTGTCTTTATGTGCACGACTTTTCCATAAACGGTAACACAGATGTCGATTCCACAGTCAGGTCTATGTAACCATATCCTCAGTTACTGACCTCACTTAAAAGTCTGTAAAAGTTCTTATTAACACTGATAATTATGTAGAATTGTGGATTATTTTCAGGATGTTTCCCAGTTCTAGGTGTGATGAGTTGCTGAAAGGATTTATTTGCTTAAAAATTACATATTCATTTAAAAAATAGTCACACGAAGAAAATGGTGGGTTTTTAAAATGGGGGTGTATGAAGAACTGACCTCCACTGAGGGACCAGAGGGTGATTCACACAGTGTGTTACAGCGAGAACATGTTTTTCGCACTGGAAAAGTAGCAGAGCAAGCTGAAAAAGCAAACCACATTCTAACTCTACGCTGCATTTAGAATATTCTCAGTGGTTTAAAACGCAGGCGTGCATGACTTTCCTTTGGAACTGTACTGTCACACTGTATCACACTGCAGCAGTGAAACACCATGGGCTGTGGTAGTAAAATGCTCCTCCATCCAATAGCTACCCCTTATTCTGTGAGGGTTTCAGGTGGAGCATCAGCCGCACAGAACCGGCATCATATAAAGACAAATCCCACGTCACACCTGCAGACTCACCTACAGGAAGTGAAAGCTGTATGTTTTTGTGCTGAGGTAGGAAGCAGGAAAACCTCACATAGAAACGGGAGGTGTTTTTTATCTCCTCCTGGTGCTTTTGTTGTTGCTAAGCAACCACATCCTGGGAGCTGCTGAGATGACTGAAGTCGCTGCAGCTTCACTGAGTCAGTGAATTAAAAACCAAGAAAAGGAATGAAGACAAAGACAGTGGTGATGTTTCGTCTGGATGATGGAGAATCAGAGTTTAACCCACAGTACGTTGTTAAAGTGCATTCCTAAACTCTGACATATCTTCATCTTGTCTCTTATTTTCCTCTTTGTCCACTTCCCCCTCCTGCTATTGCTCTCCGTCGCCCCCTGCCTGTCAGTTGCTGCTGATGACTGGGCACGGCTGACTCTTTTCCCTTCACCTGACACCAACCAACACACCTGCTTCCCATCCTGATCCCTGATGACCAAACCTCACCACCTGCTATAAATACCCAGTCCTCGGCTCCACTCTTCACCAAATCTTTCTTAATACCAAGTAAGTAGTGTCACCTTCAAGTTTTACTTGTTTCACATCTTTAGTTTTGCCTTTTGCAAACCACATTGTCTAACCTGGTTTTTCCTCCTCTGCTTGTTAAGTCCAACCAGTTTTCGATCCTGTCAGAACTCATGTGTGAACAAGTTTAGGAGATTTGGATATTTTTTTAGATGAAACACTTTATTTTATGAAGGGTGGAAGAACAAACTGGTGATTTTTTTTATGGCAAAATTGTCTTTTTCTTCTTGTATTTGGAGTTTGTGCACAGTGCACAAGCTTTATACGCGTGTTCCACGTCTTCTTCTCTGGCAGTGCTACGGCGCCACATACAGGCCTGACATATTTACCATAGCGTTTTGGGGGTTTGTGTGTTTAAAGTAATTTATTTACAGAAAAGTTTTTAAGAAAAATATTGGGAAAGTTCTATTTCTGTGCGGATATAAGGCCTCATTCTGCTTCACTCAATTTTAACATTCACATTTTCTCACATTCACATGGGTAAGTGCGTCGTTGGGTCATCAGCATAACATGGGATGTAGATGCCCCGCCCCCCCCCAAAAAAACTAAACGTGCCGCGATGGATGCGTGTCATGAAAGCGTCGCTGCAGAAAATAATGTATTCATTCATCATGTGCGCACAAACGAAGCTGCATGTACAGAAACGTGAGCTGCTGTTTTTCTGCCAGTTTGCTGGTACATTTAAACGTGACTGTACATCTTGTTGTGGATAGAGTATGCACAATTGTTAGTCGCGCTGCTGTGTGTTTGCAGAGAAGGTATGAGAGGTGGATCAGCTCATGCCTCCCCTTCTGCTTATCTTTCCCATGTTAGCGCGACTCACGCTGCGTGGGCTGGACTCGGCCCTCCTCCTTGCCAAGCCCGGGCTTTTCTCCTGCCTCAATAGCTCAGTTTGACTCCTGCAGCAGAGTCCGAGGGCCTGCGGTTGAGGCCCTCCTCTCTCCAGGACCCCCAACATCACCCCCCAACGCCCTGCACCGTCAGGCCAGTGAAAAACCAAGCTCCACAGGCGGAGCGGCGGAAAAGAAGAGGGGTCCCTCCTCACTCTGCGCTAAAGAGCTCTGACACAAAAGCACAAAAAAAAAAGGAAAAAAACAGAAAAAGAGACGGAAGAAAAGAAAACTATGCTGCCAGGCTGACCTAACGCTAGCCTCCTTGTCTGACAGCAGAATTTATGGCAGCGCTTGAGATACAGTTGGAGCCAAGCTAACAGTTTACACACAGAATGGTTTCCAAGGACAAGCTGTCAGACAGAGAGGCAGAGAAAGGAGGGTGAGGATGAAAGGAAGGAAAGGAAGGCAAAGAAGAGGAGGGAATCTGACTAAGAAACAGAGGAGACACCAGTCATTATCTTAATGTACTTTACATAGTAAGGCAGAAACCTTACAATATTATAAAGGGTGGAGAAGAGGGAAAAAACAACAAAACAGTTCAAATTTAACAGGATCCAACAGAACCAAGACTCAAAGATGGTTGTGGTGAGAGGAAAAATAAGGGAGACACGAGAGACGGGGGGGCTAAAAAGGGAGGAGAGAAAAGGAAAGAGAGAGGAGCCGAGGAGAGAGACTGTGTTATAAATAATGTTATTCATACAAGCAGAGAATGTGCTGAAATACTACAACTAATAACATTATCCCTGACACTGGATGTGGATCCTGCAGCCATGGAGTCGCAGGCACATGTGATGAGGACAGAAGGAATCTTTGGCCCTTTTTAAACGTTTGTTATTGACTTGTAGATACATTATGCCGAAACACACTCCACAAGTTCAGGCTTTACTTCAAGCAATTAGATTTCTGTGAGCGATGAAAGGACTGACTGAAGACATCTGGGGCGCTCCGCGGCACCTCGACGAGGCGCCTCTGTTTCTGTTTTCCTACGACGCGCTCCTGCTACGTGCAGACAAAAACATGGTGGAGAGGAAGAGGGAGGCTGCTGCTTCTGCTGTCAGTGACACCGAAGAACATTCGGTTAAGCTTTGACACCAGAACCCCTGCCTCTTTAACGTCTCCTCAGGGGACAACCAGGACAACGTCAAAAAAACAAAAATGTTGTTAGGGAAAAAGCGGAGGCTCTTCAGCAACCCGGTGAGTAATGATTGACAACTCCTTGCTCCCGATGACCTATGAACTCTCGCAGTGTTGTGAACGTTGATTGGTCAGGGTCATACGTGTAGTGTTTCCTTTCCCCTAAACACTGTGTCACTGTGACTGATAATCTGACATGCTAAACCACCCTGACAGACAGAAATATTGTGTAACTCTTCGTCAGTTCAAACAGTGATGGATCCATGTCACATTTTCATTTTTGGGGGGGGCGTTCAAACCAGCACTGATATAACAACAACCTATCCAATACAGGAAACCCGTTTTACATCAACTCAGCTGTTACTTTGTTTTAACACCAAATGATTATCTTTATTGTGTTTTACAACCGTGGAATCATTTCTGTGCATCTAATCTACAGATACAGATCTAGATCTACACTATGTACCTTATTGATCTGGAGACTTTTTGTTGTACAACCTTAATAATAAATTGCAATTACATTTGATCTCTCTAGCTTTATTATTTATCTAACAATGTAAATATAAATGTTGTGATCTTGGAGTTTTAAAGTGTCAGCCTCTACTACATCCTCACTTTAATTTTATTTTCATAAGTTTGTACTGTTTCCTGTGTTGCTGTTTGTGAAATAAATACAAATAATAATAGGAAACTCTACAGGACAAACTATATCAAGGAAACAATAAAAACTAACCTTTTTTTTAATGCGATATGTCGACTGAAATGAATTCTGTGAATATTGCAGTCTAGCTTTTTTTTTTTTTTTTTAAATAAAAATAAAAAAAAATAAAAAAACTTGTACAAGTGAGACAATTCATTTTTCTCACAGTAGGAGACACAAACACTTGAGATTTAATGAGAGAGACAGTGAAGGCACAGAGGAGAATGGATGACAGCTATGATGATGATGATGATGAAGAAGAAGAGCCAATGATTTAGAGACTGGGAGTGAGAGAAACACACACACACGTTTGTGCTTCTATCAAAGTGAGGACCCTCATAGACATAATACATTCTCTAACCCCAACCCTAACCTTAACCTTAACCTAAACCCAGTTCTAACCCTAAAACCAGGTCTTAACCCTGAAAAGGACCTTTTAAGGGGTGAAAAAAAGTGAGGACCAGCCAAAATGTCCTCACTTTGTAGGTTTTAAACGATGGTGCTCACCCTGCAACAAGTACAAGAACACACACACACACACGCACACACAGGTTTCCATGACTTCAGAGGACATTGCATTGACTTCCATTCATTTCCTGGAGACTTGCTCTAACCTTAACCCTAACCCTAACTTTGAAACATGTCTTCACCTTAAAATGGAGTCGTTTATGTTATGGGGACTTATAAGGAAGACAAGTCCCCATAATGTGACTGTGGAGACAGATTTAGGTCCCCGCAACATAAGGAAGACCAGGTCCACACACACACACAGACAAACAGATGATGTGTTTGGATGGAGCGACTGGATCCACGCGGCGAGTGACACATCCGTTTCATTGCAGCATGTCTGGCTTTCTTGCCGTTGCCATGGACACCACACTTCATCATACAAGACAGGTGTCCTGGGGAGTTCATTTTTATTTTTATTTTATTTCATTTTTTTTTTCTTTTTTGCCATCGTCTGAGAGAATTGTCAAAATGACATCATAACAGGCTGTAACCGTGGCGACAGCTCTGACATCAGACACACAAACGGGCCGCCAAGTCTCACACACACACTTTTTTAGTATCACCTCTGTGAGAAATTCTCATTTTTCTATTCATCCTCCTCCCTTCCTGCTGCAGAAAACCATCCCATGATGAATTTTTCTCTGTGTGAAATATTTATGCAATGCTTTTGGCCATTTTGTAGAATTTCCTATAGTCAAGATGTGCAACAATGCAAAGAACATTTGGGTTGGGGGGGCTGTAATAATGTTAATAGTTTCAAAGGCAAAATAGCAAAAAAAAAAGTGCAAATTCTTGTGTGGGGTGTGAAGACTGCGAAAACATCTCTCTCAGCACGGATAAATATTTGGATTAATCCTGGTTTTCTCATGCAAAGTGGGGCCCTAGCGACACCGTCAGCAGAGCAAGCGCCGGCTCCTGGATGAGTTAAGTAAATCCCCGACGGCTTAAAGAGATCAATTGGAATCCTTCCCCTTCCATTTTCCCCCTGTGCCCATTCAGAGAGCGGCCAGCAGCGTGAGATGGAGGCACACTCATGTGTGAAATAGACTCTTCATGGGGACGCCGGGCTTTGGTCCACTCAAGTCGGGACCTTCGTCTTAATCCCCATCCACATTCTCTGAGGAGGGACGGCGAGGACAAGGCCTTTTCTTTGGAGACAGAGGGTTGGGGGGTGGGGGGGGTGGGGGGGTGGGGGGGGGGGGGGTTGATAAGGCTGATGAGTTTATTGACAGTTTATTAAACAGTTATTTATTTGTGAAGATTTTAGCGATGATTTCATAAGCAATGAAATAAAAGTCTTTCGCTTTACTTTAATGCAAACAAGGGTTTAACCCCATAAAGATTATGTTCCTCTACACTATTCCAGCCACTTGGTTGTGGCGTTGCATGTACAGGTTCCCAGCATCTCACACCCTGCTGTGATGTCTGAACTGTCTCAGGTGCATCTTTACACAGTCTACACCTGAGGTCCTGTCTGGTGTTTTACGCCCCAGCCTCTATTGATCTAGTCCGTAGGTTCTGCTCCTGTGCAGCCATGATCAGTGCCTCTGTGCCGTCTTTCAGTCCAGCTGTCTCCAGCCATTGGTACGTTTGACCGTTATCATGGAACATGCCATGTAGGGCATGTCGTCCTTCCATGTTTGCCCCTCTGGCTCCTGCTCTCTGCTGGGATCATCTTCTTGATGTATTCTTGGATGCTGGTGGTTTAGTCCTGGGCCTCCTTCCTTCCGCTTAGTGTAAAACAGCGGTTTTATATACTATATATATAGATACACATATAAAACCACTATATATACATGCATAGACACACAAACGCAACATTTCATAATGACCTTCAACCTTCACCAGATAATCAATAAATGTGTGAATACCTTTCAATCACTATCTATCTATCTATCTATCTATCTATCTATCTATCTATCTATCTATCTATCTATCTATCTATCTATCTATCTATCTATCTAAATAACTAGTTATTACTGTAACTAGCTCAGGTCGTGTTTCCTCCTGAATAATAAATCCCTCTCTCTCTGTCTCTCAGTAATTATCCATGCTCTGCAGAGTCCTGAGCTCTCAGTCCGCGCTAATGTCTAAGGATTCATTATCGTGTAAAATTGATAAAAATTCAATTATTTTCTCCGGGGCAGCGGCAGCATTAGTGTGGAGGCTGGTGCTACTTTCATTAGCTGCGGTATCACCGGCACATCACCAGCTGACGGCTAATGCAAGCGCGTCTGCTTAAAGAGATGGGACTTAATTGAAACTCTCCGGTTCATTTTCCGTCACGCGTTCTTTTAAAAAAGAGGGAGAAGTTCTACTGATCCCAGTAAATGTCCAGGACGGAGTGTTCTGTCTTCGCTGAGTCATAATGAAAGTTTAGCGTGTGTGTGTGTGTGACTGAGAGAATTACAAGTGCAAAAACGTACACTGTAAAAAAAAAAAAACTGACTGTACATTTAATTACACTTGAATTTCACTGCAAATCACTGTTTTATATTTACAGTAACTCACTGTGTCCTAGATAATGCATGGTCAGAGGTTACTGTATCATTTTATTGTATATTACTGTCACTTCACAGTAGAAATGTCATACATGACTGTGGTTTATGAGTACTTTTCCTTTGGTATTTGGCTCAGTACTGTATTTTACTATAACTTCACAAGAATGATGCAGGAGCATCTTAGGAATTATACAGTATATTACTAGGATTTACCAGTATTTTCTCACATAAATCAAATAAATATCACAGATGTTGTATTTTTACCCTGTACAAGCACTCTGTTGTACTGTAATTTTAAAGTGGTAATGCAAAAACCATATATTATTGTAATGCAATATTGCAATATTCTATTGTATAAATACTCAAACTGCAAAAAGTATTTTTTTTTTTTTAACTTTAGAGGTGATTGTATCGTGCTTTTTACTCTTTCTAAGGTACATTTCTGAATAACCAGAGTGTCAGATGATTACAGTTTATCCATCACAGAGGATGAAGAGTCTGCAGTGGCTTCCATGCAGACCCCGTCTTCCATGTTCTCACCATGTCTCCCTCACTAATGACTCCGTCAACGTCCCATTTTCCATCTTTCATGCCATTTACCCGTGGAGCACAAGCCGTAACTCGCAAACCGGCAGCAACGGTGCGTTCATATTCAGAGCCGCCGAGCGTTGGATTTTTCATGTTTCACTTCACACAGACTTGGGATTCAAACTCTCAACCATCTAACGGCCACATTCCTGTGCCTCCCACTGATGATTTTATGCAAAATTGCACGTCTGATGTGTATTTCAGCTGCTCTTACATTAACACAAAACTGTACATTTTGTACATATCTTTTTTAAATATGAAACAATGTAGTGTACCATCTAGGGGTCAACATATGTAACTACAATAGTCATTGAAAGTTTTATAAATGTGTCTATGAGAAGGTTAGAGGAATTGTGGACTGAAAGAGGGTGTGTGTGTGTGTGTTGGATTATTTTTCCATCTTTTGGATGAAAATCATATCATCTTACCCATTCATTAGCTATGGTGGTCATTTCTGACCATGAACACCACATGTGTGTTCACGTGCTTATCATGAGGTTATGAAGCAAAAAGATTAAAAAAAAACAAAAAAAACACAATATTTATGCTTTTGGTAATTTGGTAATTGAAGGAGGGCAAATTTTACTGCAAATTTATTCAACTTAATACATGAAAATCTAAATTGTGCTTTAACGTATCAGCTGAATACATTGGCTCTGATGAGTGAACGTGAATTCTTTATCCCACTGAAGCAGTCACAGAAGTCGAATTAGATTTAGATGCACATCTTAATCTCCATGTTGTTAAGCCAACATTTCAAACAGACAGAAACAATTATGATAGCACAGTTTTGGAAGTATTTATTTTCAGATAAATGAATCTGCACCCCCTTTTAAAATTTGTATCTTAAAAACACACATTTTATCTGCATATAAATGAAGTCACACATACACGTTAAAATTCTTCAGTGTTAAAGTAACATTAAGAGTTTGACACCAGTGTTGATTAGGACCACATACTGTATGTATGGAATGTTAAAAAGACGTTTACTGTTAAAAAAAAAAACACTAAAAGGGTTAAATAAAACACTTGAATCATAAAAGTTACACTAAAGAAGCTAAATTTAACACTTAAAGTTAAACTGACTGGTTTAGTGTTACGTTATGTGAAATTCTGCAAAAAAACAACAACAATAGCTCCAGGTTCTGCCTCTTTTTGTCCTCGCAGCAGCAGCAGCAGCAGCAGCAGCAGCAGTAGCAGCAGCAGCAGGATTTCCTTGGTGCTCCAACACCATCGTTTCAAAACTCACTAATTTGTTTCCTCGTTTATCACTTAATTAACTTGCAGCATTTTTAGCCACGAGTCTTGGCGATCAATATAAATCACGGCTGCAGACAGGGACCCGCTAATGAGATCTGATTAAGGACCGGAATTACACCCGCCGCTGCCTGGAATGATTAGAAATCACTAAGTCTCCCTCTATGCTATTAAAAGGCCATTTAAGCGGCATCCATATAACCTATTTCTGTCTGTGACAATGCAGTAATTACAGTGAGTCAGACAGAGATGAATGAATCGTCCTCTCCTCTGGCCCTCGGAGCTTCCTACTTTGACACTGGCATTAAAAAACACTTTGCCCAAACGCAGCGTGCGTGAAGACGATGGACCGGTTTTTGTTTCCACAAGCTCTACGTGTGGGACGACAGCAGCAGCAGCAGCAGCAGCAGCAGCAGCAGCAGCAGCTGTGCTTCCATATGCAGCCTAACTTTAATTAGGTTTCTATTAGACCCTGAAATCTGAAGTGTGTTTCCCATGTCTTGGAGCTTGTTTTACAGTCTGAGAGCCAGAAACAGACGACACAGTCACTGCATTCAGGAAACACAGTCATCAGCTTCACGCTGAGTCGACACAGAGACGCTCTCAGCGGCGTCCATCTCACAAAGACGCTTTTTTTTTATTTTAAAGCAGAACTTTGCAAGTCTGGTCACTTTATTATTTTTTTTTTTGTCCTTGCCTCTTTCTCTACAGAGCTCCCCCTACAGTTTCAGATCATATATTTTTTGCGCGCGCTCCAAAAATTGAAACGTTGACTTTAGTTAAATTCATTTTTGAAAATGTTAATTTCACCTAACTTAATTATCATGTATTACATGAAAAACAGTTACATGCGTCTTAGCTAGAAAGTAACATAGAAAGTGAGTGCAAAAATCCGTCCATCCATCCACTACCATATCTTCACTGTTGTTAAAACTACCTATCCTGACCATTTGTTTTCAACAGAGCCGGCAAAAACAACCACGTCCACGTCTGTGTCCATGTCCATGTCCAGAGTCCACTGTGTGTGACGGTCGACAGTTTCCTTCTTTGGTTTTCTCTGCTCCAGTTTTCGTCGGCTCTGCCGCGACGAAAATCTACGGCAACGCTATCG
Source organism: Brachirus orientalis (assembly GCA_016785285.1). Classification (NCBI taxonomy): domain Eukaryota; kingdom Metazoa; phylum Chordata; class Actinopteri; order Pleuronectiformes; family Soleidae; genus Brachirus; species Brachirus orientalis. The sequence goes on from JAFBJR010000068.1 coordinate 451,181, forward strand.
TCTACCTCGATCTCATGGCCGTGAAGCCATTTGTGTTTCCCGCAAGACCCGAGACTTGGCGAGACCTCCTGGTTCTGAGGGCCCCGGGTCGTTGGGTCGGAGGCAGCCCTCAATCTCCACGCAACCAGACATTTAACCATCACAATGACTCTGGAGCGGTTAAATGAGGGTAAAGGGGGTTATTAAGTTTATTAAGTTTGATTCTGGAGTTGAAGGTTTGCTCATTTAGTGCACATTTGTACATCTGGTTCAGTCTGTGCTTCAGTTTGAACATGAAATTGCAGGTTAATACGAGGCCACTTTACTGCCCTTTTAAAGTAAAGGAGTCGTCTGGTTTCCTCTGTGAAGGAACGATGCAGGATATATATATGATATAAATACAAAGTACCAAACATCTGATTTAATTTTTTTTTTTTTTTTTGACAAAAATGGAGAAAATGGTATCAGGTAAATCAAACGTAAAAATCACGAATTGATCCTCCACTAAATTTCGACACTGCATCCATCCACCATGTTTGGTTCAGTCCATGTGTGGAATCATCCAGACAAACAAACAAACAAACAACGGGTAAAAAATAAAATCACCTTTTTGGCTGAACTGGAACAGCTGCGATACAAATAATTGCATGAATCTCCACTGTTAGTTTTTGATGGAATATTTTTTTGGCAAACATACTTTTAAAAAGTGTTTCATCATCCACCAAGTCTCCTAAACTAAACAATAATAATAGAAAAATTACATCGTTTTACAGTATTTGCCTATAGCACACAGTTAATCTTTAATTAACAGGCTGCAGCGACTTATGCTGCTTGAGGTGTTTGTCTTATTGCCCTTCTGGCACTGGAATAAATTTGAAAACATGAATTCACAAACACAAACACACAGACAGAGAGAGAGAGAGAGAGAGACGCCAACGGCCTGCTGCTTATCTGTGGCAGCAAATGAAAATAAAGAAAAGAGTTGATATCGTGACAAGAAGGTGTGAAGCGACTGTGAGATGTTTGCAGTGTGAACGTCGTGTAGAAACATAATGTCGACTGCAACGCCTCCAGTGTTTTTGAACCGACTTTATTGGCATTCTGATCCCAGGACAAGACAGTTGACATTTATAAAGCAGCAGAGGACGGAGGACGGAGGGAGGACAGAGGACGGAAGGAGGACAGAGGGAGGATGGAGGGAGGACAGAGGGAGGACGGAGGGAGGACAGAGGACAGAGGGAGGATGGGGGGAAGACAGAGGACAGAGGGAGGACGGAGGGAGGACAGAGGATAGAGGGAGGACAGAGGGAGGACGGAGGGAGGACAGAGGACAGAGGGAGGATAGAGGGAGGACAGAGGGAGGACGGAGGGAGGACAGAGGACAGAGGGAGGATGGGGGGAAGACAGAGGACAGAGGGAGGACGGAGGGAGGACAGAGGATAGAGGGAGGACAGAGGGAGGATGGGGGGAGGACAGAGGACAGAGGGAGGACGGAGGGAGGACAGAGGGAGGACGGAGGGAGGACAGAGGACAGAGGGAGGACGGAGGGAGGACAGAGGGAGGACACAAGACAGAGGGAGGACAGAGGGAGGACAGAGGGAGGATGGAGGGAGGACAGAGGACAGAGGGAGGACAGAGGGAGGACGGAGGGAGGACAGAGGAAGGACGGAGGGTGGACAGAGAGTGGACAGATGGAGGACAAAGGACAGAGTGAAAACAGAGGGAGGACAGAGGACAGAGGGAGGACAGGAGGACATGCAACCGTGTTTCTGTTTATGTTGTGGATTTCAACTCTTTTGGCCACTTTACTCTCAGGTGTTTCCAGGAACTTTGGCAAAATGCACCTGCGGAAAAGTGACAAATCATTAGTGCCTCATTAATGTGATATAATTTGTTTCTAAAACATTAAAATCCTCTTCACGTTTGAAAAGGTAACGTCTATAAAGTTTTAGACCTCCCTTATTTTATTTATTGGCTTATTTGGCGTAGAAATAAACATGGCAGAGTTGGACAAAAGTCCAAATTTTCACCTTTAATTGATAGAATTCACATTCTTCTTATCGTTGTTAGTGTTATTATGATCATTATAAGCGTGTTAATGTGACAGGCCATGGCTCATTCTGGTCAGGCTTCCACAGAGCACTTCCTCTCATGTGTTCAAATGTTTTTCTAAGTGGTGTCACAGTAGAAATATTATCATTCTGTCATCCATGGCGGTATGATATCCATGAAAATGAGAATAAAATGCAACTTCATATTAAACACCAGTCAGACTTTATTTATACATCACCAGAAACAAACTCAAGAACTTTTAGGTGCAGTGGAAACGCAAACGACACAGATTAACAGCAAGTTATTTACCCGGGTAAATTAGAACCATTGAAGTTTAGTGTGTTGTTACTTGCTTCAGTTCTTGCAGAGCGAGACTTGAGTCAGAGTCTGCTGGGACCTTCAGACGCCGATTTACACTGTGAGTGGGAGAAACGGCGGATAGAGTGTGGAGTGTGTGGGGCAGGAAACCCTGCCGTCCTAAACACCCTGCTCCCACATTATTAGAGATCAGCTGTCGCACATTATCGGACTGTTCTTCTCACCGTCTACACGGACGCCGCTGAGGTTGCGCTGACCTTCTTGTCCATGCTCGCCTCCTGTTCCGGCGCCGGGTACGAACACGTTGCTGTAGACTGAAGTGAGGCGAGCGGGGGAGAAGGTTCTCACAAAGATAATTCTGTGAAGAAACAAAGAGACCGGAAAAACCTGAGCTACTGATGTTGATTAAAAGAAATCAACTGTGGCCTGCAACTACCACTGTCTGTCCAAAGGCCGACCAGCAAAATAATGAATAAATGATTTGATATGTCGCCAGACAGAGGGGTCAAGTAACAAAGTACAAATACTTACTTAAGTAGACATTTTGAGTATCTATACTTTACTGGAGTAATTATTTTTTTTTAGCCGACTTTTTTTTACTTCTACTTATCTGTACTTTTTAGTCCTTACATTTTAAGAATAGCCTCGTTACTCCCATTTCATTTCGGCTTGTTTTCTTTTGGGCTTGTCGTCGTTCAAAAAGGAGGAAAAAAACAACCTATCCAGACAAATCGTGGTAGAGTGAATTTAAATGTTTTTTGGGGAAGTGGAGCGGCCTGAGCTTTTGTCCTTAATTACATTTTTTTTCCCCCTTAAATTACTTTTACTTTTATACTTTAGGTAGTTTTGAAACCAGTACTTTTATACTTATGCTTGAGTAAAAAGCTTGAGTTGCCACTTCAACAGACTACAGAAGTCTTTTGAAACCCTAGTATCTATACTTGTACCTGAGTAATGAATGTGAATACCTTTGACACCTCTAGATAAAAAGGCTACACTACAATTCATACTTTTAATTATGGAAAGATACAATACCATTCATAACCAAGCTTTTAAGGACACACTGCTGCACTACAACACAGCGTTTGTCTGCGATAACGATGGTATGATGATACGGTGACTCTGAGAACCTCTATTTATTTAAAAAAAAAAAGTACTTCTTCATAGTATTTGTATTTATTCATGACAAAACGTCTGTTACTGTTACCGTTACCACAATCTACATGCTTAACTCATTGCATTTGTAAAAAATAAACTGTCAAGCAGAACATTACTAAGGACTTTAAATGCTTGCAAAAATAATACCGCTACAACTACAGCATGATTCTGAAGTTTGAGCAAATGAAACAAAAAATGGAAATTAAAAATAAATATCAAGTATCATTATTTCTGCTCTTTTCTGGCAGCATCCTGGAGTTTTGTTGTTGCCATGTCTGTGCAGGGAAATGTAAAATTGAGTAGCAGCTCAGTTTTCCCGAATATGGAAGCCTTGTTTTTATGTTTTTAACCAATAATAAATAAGACATATTTGATCAACATCGCTTTTAGCCAATTATTTGTTAGAGCGTAGATCTTAGGGCATTGGAGGTTGTGACCTATGAGAGAGGTTTTTAAATCCAGACATATTGCCAACGTATGCAGAACTGACAGCATAGCAGCTTCATATAGAACCAGTACAGTTAGATTGATATAGTGGGCTGCACATTGACGTCTTTATGTCTTTTACTTGACAGATTATCAATTCTTGATCTGATTTTCTGGTTCATCCCTGAACAAAAAAAGCTTCATATGCATCATATGATTGCGGTGTTTGGTCAAGTTCTTAAAAACGCAGGAGCTTGTGCCTCTGCAGCTGACAGACGGTGAGAGCGAGAGGACAACAGTCACAGAGAGTCACAGAGAACAAATGAAGCTATCCAGCCCTCTTGTCTCCACAGACGAGTCCTGATCCATCACAGAGCTTCCTGACAGAGTGTTGGAGGGCAGGGTGACTGTGGAGACGACGCAAACCCTGCACAGTCTCAGCCCAGCTCTGGCGTGATCCAGGCCCGGCGACAGCTCCATCCCGGGCATCCGGACTCCTCGTACCTGGCTTTATAAGGCTGCGAGCGATGCCAGAATCGAGCTATTTCTGGAGACGCTCTGTACCCAGAGAGCTTTGTTTGGACTCAGGCACAGAACATGATGTATGGCTGCCCCTGCCACATGACCATCCCCCCCTTCCAAAAATCCCCCCCATGTCACTTATTAAATCTTTATTATCTATGCAGTCCGGTACACGAGGCGGGAAGAGGACACACATTCAGCTTGTATCCCTTTTCCTCTGTGATGGGGACAAAGACGATGAACAGCACAGTATGTTCTCCTGCTTTGGGTTAGAAAGCAGCTGTAGATCATTTGAACGGGTTGTTTAAACAAGCATGCATGACATTGGTGCAGCTCATACGACGTCTGTAAATAAATAAATAAATAAATAAATCCATGACCATAACAAGGGTCATTTGGGTTTTCGGTCCAAAAATGGACCACCGTGTTTTAGAGCGTCTCTGTAGAGCTGATATGGCTCCTGATATGAATATAAGATAAAGAATAATTCCACAAAAGTTTACACTGTGGGCCTTAATACATAAAACATATTTAAAAAAGTGTATACATTTCCTATGATGCAACTCACCAGTTTTTCATTAGAAAGACCTCAGTACTAAATACCAACCAGCAGTTACAGATATTGGTCACTTTATTAGGCACACCTGTTCAAGCGCTTCTTAACACAAATATCTAATCAGCCAATTAAAATGACAGCAACTCAGTGCATGTAGTCATGTGACATGGTGAGGTAAGTTCACACGGAGCGTCGGTACGAGGAAGAAAGGTGATTTAAGTGACTCTGAGTGTGGCATTGTTGCTGAAAAAGAGAAAACACAGCCAGTGTGCAGCAGTTCTCTGATGTCAAAGGTCAGAGGGGAGGATGATAGAAAGGCAATGGCAACTCAAGTAAGTACTCGTTACAACCAAGATATGAAGAAGACCATCTCTGAATGCGCAACACTCAGCAAAGACCACAGCCGGTGCCACTCCTGCCACTTTATGATGCGTCCCGTGTACCTAATAAAGTGGCCCATAAGCCCAAGGGCCCCCTCCAGCTCAGGCCTTGGCCTTGTACCCACTTTTCCCATACATGAATCCATTAAATCCATCCAATTTACTCGTGTCAACCTCAACCTGCAGCATTTATCGAACATTCCTCAGCTCTTGCAGCTGCAAATCAGAGCTATAAGATGACACTGAAGCTACTCGAGGGTTAGCGAGCGATTTCCGCGTCTATCTGTGAAACGGAATCTGATCTGACCGAAAAAACTGTGCTTGATTTTCCGTCAGTCCCGGCTGGAAAGATCCTCTCAGATGAGCTCCTTCCTCATGGGATCGGCCTCAGCTGTTGGACGGGATCGGACGATGGGACGTGGCTGCCGGCCAAACTTAATGTTTACACTAACATGCACAACTGTTCTGTACATAGCCACGGCGAATTAACGGTCCGGAGACGAGGCACTCTGGTGCACTGCTGCGATTACAGGGAGACAGGTGCTCAGTGCAGCAGTGGGAAACAGGCCGGTGGATGAGTGAGGAGGAGGGGGGAGCGGGAATTCTCCCAAACCGGCCCTCGGGATTGAGTCCGTTCTGTCAGCCACAGTGCAGTTCGTCTCTCACACTCTTCACTCGGATTAAATTGACAGCGTGAAAGACGGTGCTCCAGTGCTGAGAAGTTCAATGGTTTTTGTAGCACGTTGCACTGCAGAGAATCTTGTTATCAAGTTGTTTTTGCCAGAAATCAAGTCCAGATAATCAGATTCTCCTCGAGCGTCAGAACGAGACACTGTAATTTCACCAGTTTGTCATAAAAGAATGTGTATTAAATATTCTGTAGCTCTGAAATGCTGTGTTTCCATCATGGTACAGTTTGGTTTGGTACAGCATGGTATGGTTTGGCTGGCCGCGGTGTAGCGTGACGCCGCGCCGGTGCACGGCGACATCGAACGGCAGCATCGATCGCGCCACGGCGGACAACAATGGCGGAAACATGGCTGAAGTGAAGCTAATGAGGAAGAACTCATTGGAACTTGGGCCACCAGGGGGCGACTCCACTAATTTCAGGTCTTCTTCAGTCGAACATGGCGTCCATTTTGTTAAATGTGGTCCCATTTAAAGTCAAGTTTGTGCCTATAATGTGACTGACCACAGGTGTCACACTTGATCCACTGTTTTTGTGTTTATTTTCAATACACGACTTTGGAAGATGAAGACAACGATGTCATAGCCTGTCGTGGTTGTCTTTGGCAGCGCCACATACAGGCCGGACATGTATATTACAGCATTGCAAGAGGTTTTTGTCGGTATGAAGACTTTTCTTGTTAAAAAAAAAAAGAGAAAAAGAAAAAGATCTTGTAGGGAAAGTTCTGTTTCTGTGTGGATGAGGCCTTACTCTGCTCTTACAGCAACAGGTGGTCAATCAAAAGCTAGAAATTACTCCGCGGGATGATGTATTGCTACGTCCACATGTTTTAGCTCCTGAGAGAAAAATAAAATGACTCAGTGGCTCCGAGCTCCGAGGCTGCAGCAGCAGCATCGGAAGACTGTCCACTGTGTCCATTAGCAGGATGATGAAGCGGCTAATGAGCAGAAGGGTCATTCGTTCAGGTCTCCGGCTGAGTAATTCTTTCAGCACTTAACCTGAATCTTAACCAGAATCTCCTAATTAAACATCCAGCTGTGCAGTTTTTCCATTCAGGGGTTTTTTCTCTATTAGGGGTTTTTTTTTCCATTAAAATTGAAGCAACAAAAATATGGAGATAACAACAGCTTTAATGGCTCATTCAGGCCAACGTGTTTCAGAAACGTTATTTTTAGAATATGCATATGTAGCTTTTCTTCCCACGTGAGACCAATGAGTCATTAATTACAGTCTGCGCTGAAAGAAACGGCGCTCCAACAGCTCTGGGCTTTTGCAGGAACTGTTTATCTAGGTTGAAGGCCAACGAGATAAGTTCAAGGAAAGGAAATAAAGGTAGGAGATAGTCGAAGTTTCTCTTCTGTTTCCAGTGAAAACAAAAGTGTGTACGAGCCCCATAAACGACTCGCACTCCTCACTGACCTTACACTGAAAGGGCAGCTCATGTTTTCCACAGATAAACTCTGAACAGAGCTTCATTGTGTGTTCAAATAATAATTATAAACACTTCGAAGCAGAAGCTAATTAAAGAACCCATACAACATTCGAGACAGATCCCCTGTATTTTCATTATTCATTTGCTTGCATGACGACATATCCCTTAAAATAAAAATATATGTACAGTGTACAAAACAGGAAGTCAAACAGCCAGCCATTTTTAATCTGGATTTGACTCCAATCCATTGCCTCTAACTCCAAGAATCCACCAAACATCTCTTTTGTTCAGATATTTATATATCAAGATATTTCACCGTGACTTCCTAGTGATAGATATTTCAAAATAAAAGTGTCTGGGTTGATATGGAATGGTATGTAGTAGGGTTAGGGTTAAATAATCAAATAATTCCATTATAAGTTGATTTCCAGATTTGGGGGCCACAGTGGTTGAGGGCTAGAGTGAGTCCTTTCAACCAGAAGGTTGGGGGTTTAATTCCCGACTCTGCCAGTCTACATGCTGATGTATCCCTGGGAAAGACACTTAATAAGGTAAGTTGCATTTGACAGCTGAGCTGGCAGCATGTGAATGGGTATGAAAAATGTGTGCAGGAAAAAAAAAAAAAGAAAAAAAGCAGTGCATGTATGACTGTGTGAGTGAATGGGTGACTTGAAAGTTCATAAATACAGAAGAGTAACCAGTAGGAATAAACTGCAGCACTGTGTGACAGCCCAGTGATGAAGGAATGTCCTCTTAGTCAGGTGCAGCAATGTTGGCTGTAAATCACTTTGGCGGTTTGCCCATTGAAAATGCCCCAGTCATCAACCATGTTGTGGAACATTGCCAAACCGACTCTTGTGCACAGCTTTCGGGAACGGACTTGACACCACTGAAGAGGGATTAACTGCTTTGCTCAGAAGGCACATCTGCAGCGGGAAATAATCTGGTCTGAAGTGGGTGATCTGAGCCACAAGCAGGGGTCAGTGTGCTCGGACGATGCCCCCGGGCTCCCTGCAGCTGTCCGCGCTGGCAGCCCGGGCCATCGGCCGCTGGCAGTCCCCAGCGCTGTCAGATCAAGTCAGTAACGATCTCCTGGAAGCCGCTCAACAACCCAGAGCCATCAGTCAGTGGAAACAAAGGCCTGCCCACAGCACGGCCTGGCCCCAAAAACGCAGCCCATTCATCGCGAGGGAGAAGCCGAAGTGCTGGCCAAGCCTTTCATGGACGGAGAAAAGGGATCTGTAAACCAAACCGTGCTCAATTAAGGCTCCGATTCGCCAGGGGAGATAAGGCATAATCAATCATCCGTGACTGGGCCTTGTGCAAACAGTGTCAGGATGTGTAAGCCCCGGAAGCATTCGGTCAAAGTCAGCTGATAACTCTGAGACAAACATGCAAGGCCTGTCAGACGCTTTCTCCTCCTCCTCCTCCTCCACACACACACACGTTTGCGCTTCTATCAGAGTGAGGACCCTCATAGACATAATACATTCGCTAGCCCCTTACCCTAAGCCTAATCTAAACCCAGTTCTAACCCTAACCCTAAAACCAGGTCTTAACCTTGAAAAAAAACCCTTAAAGAAGTGAGGACCAGACAAAATGTCCTCACTTTGTATGGTTTACACGATTTTTGGTCCTCACTCTGCAGCAAATACAAGAACACACACACACACATTTGTGCAACTATTCAGGACGCTGAACTTTCTTCCATTCATTTGAACAGGCTAAACAAAGCCTTATCCATAACCTTTACCATAATTAGATAATGACTAACCCTAACCTTATCCTAACCACAGTTCAAATCTAAGTCCTCAACTTAACCAGTTCCTCAGAAATGAGGTTCTGCCCTCATTAGGACCAGGTTCAAGTACAAGTCTTCATGGACAGCTAAGTTGAGCTACAGAACCTTGACTGGACCATTCTGGACTCCTGTCGGGCTACAGCTGTGCAGAATTCAACTGGAAGCAGCATCATCATCATCATCATCATTTCCTGCAAAATCCAATTTTTGCTTCGGACTCCATGAAGGCCTGGACCTGGCCAATTCAGTTCACCAGTTTTAGTCAGACTAACCCAATCTTGGGACGTTCTTTTTACTAACATCACGACAGCGAGCTGTTGTGTCAGAACACGCCGGACCGCGACTGGTACGACGTGACTCCGTGTAATCTGGATTAAATGAGGCCGCCTCATGTAAATGCCTGGGAACAGTTCTCTCTGTTCTATCAGCGGCTGCGCTGGAGTGATTCCACTGATGAATCACTGAATCACTCACTGCTACTTCAGCCTGTAATCCAGCTGAGATATCCATCGTCTGTTGTTTCAACAGCTCCACCTCTGGGCGGCTTTATCAGAGAGTCACTGATGTAATCCTGCCTTTGTAAAAGTACAAACAGCTCTATATCACATTAACGTGGCTCGGAAATGATTACATTATGATGAATTAACACTTTAAAACGTGCGTGACTCATCGTGTGAGGACCTGCCGTCATGAAATGACCTGAAATCTTTCCGCTGCTCACTAAAACTGTCAAGCAGTCGGAGAAAGCATGCAGCCAGCCCTGATTTACGCGTAAATATTTATGATATATATGCTGCATATGCATGCAACGGGGGGATAAACAGGCCATTTGTCTTGTTTGAATCAGTCTGGTTCTGATGCTTCATTAAAACAGGAAAATGTGGGCAAGTAAAGAAGTAACTTAAACACAAAGGGCATTAAAGAAAGTTGATTTAAATTAACCGCTGAAAATTCACAAAATCACTGGATTTAATCTGTAGAGTTTTGAAAACACTGAGGGCCACAGAAACTTTCATAGCTTGTACACTGCGTTGTGATAAGGTCAATGCATTTATTAAATAGCTTTAAAATCACCATTATATATGATGAACAGCTAATAATCATGATTCTGCAGTTAAAAACACAATACATTGGGTTTTTCATAGCCTTGACTTTAACCAAATTCCTGATCCAAGAGAAAATGTAAAATTATAGTGCAATTAGGATTAATATTAATAGTGGAACATAAGGTATTTGGAGAACGATTCATAACAATTAAACTGACTCTAGTATATAATTAGCTTTGCTCCCATGTCAATTATCATTTAGACATACAAAAACATCAAAATATAAAAATATATAATTTATTTTTGATGACATGTTCTGGAAGGAATATATGACTAAAAATGGACAGCATTTTGAAAATTGTCTAATTAAAATGAATCATTATTTGACACTTGTCTTGTTATGTTAAAATCAATTAAACAACAATTGTCAATCAACAACATCACTGAATCACTGAACTCATCCTTATGTTAGCTGAACACTTATTGTTGTTATTATTTAACAACATCAAATTATATACTCCATTTGTGGATGTGGCTTCCAGTTCTTACACAATATAAATCAAAACTTCATTTTATGCGTGATGTTTAAAACATATACGCATAAATCTAAAACTAAAATGTTGTGAACATTCTGCAAATTTGTGTGGGGACCCCAAAAAAATCTCCCGTGACCCATCTTGGGGTCCTGACCCATTGTTTGGGAACCACTGCAGTAGGTGATTTATCATTGTTCACTTCCTCTTCATTTTCCTTCATCTTTTATGTTCAGCTCTTCTTCTTCAGAAGAAGAAAAACCAAGAAAAACCAGAAACAATTAGTGCTTCGTTTTCAAGCAGCAGAAGTTTTGCAACCAGAACTATAAAAAACAAAATATAACAGTGTTCATGAACTGGCTGCAAAATAGACTTTATATTTCTATAAGACTGATTGTTACTTTTACTGCGTTACAGCTGAAAATCCCCTGCGGGTTTTCAAACCTCCTTCTTCTTCTTTTGCTCACATTTGGCGTCCCTTCCATCCTGACAGGCGAATAAAGCCGTATGTGTGTTCTGAGTGAGTCACCGGCACTTGGGCACCTTTCATCTGCCGCCTGCTGGTTAAAATATCCACCATCGTGCTTTGGGACCACAGAGGTCCACGGAGTTAGCAGGAGGCGGCCGCTTCTGTCTGTGAGTCATGGTTTCACCTCCCGCCTGCTGATTCTGACACTTTACTGAAGTCTGGCGAGTGAGTCGCCTCCACGTGTCTCTTCCAGCACAGATGCCCTCGCACTGTCTTAGCGACACATGGACACCAATCCAACTTAAAGCAGAACTGTGCCGTATTTATACCTTAATTTAACGGCTTCAGAGTCATTGTGATGGTTAAATGTCTTGTTGTGGGGAGATTGGGTGAATGTCTCCACTGCCCCCTACTGTCTGTTAGGGGAAAACCAGCCTTGCGGGGTCAGGGCCGCTGACCCTTTACAGCCCTCAGAAGCAGGAGGTGTTATTTCTTTTGGGATAAACTCTGTTTTTCTACGCATTTATGTGTATTTGCACTTTCTTGAGCATTTATCTGGTTTTCGGTGAATGGTTGGCTGGCTCCGGCTCCATTGAAAACAAATGCACACGATGAGGAGCAGTGAGTTTTTAAGGACAGTGAAGATAAAGCAGCAGTTTAACTGTGGCCTTTAAACGTACACAAGACGTGCAATAGATGTTGTGTGCGTATTAGAGCATGGGTTCCTGACTTGTTGGTCAAATGAATCTGTTTTTGCAGGAAGAACAGGGTAAAACTTTAAAACCGTGGTGACAATTTCTGTATGGAAAAAGAAACCAAAGACAAAAAAACTGTTTTACAGTTTGATTTTATCATCCTCTGATGAATTGTTATTCCAGCCACTGATTCATCCAAAACTGGCAGCAATATTGTTCCTCCCACTGCAGATTGTGTCGCTGCAGAAAGAAAATGTCTTTATATGATAAATTACAGACAATAATGAGGAAGAGAACGATGGATATTAAAATGACACACACACTCCCTGTAGGTAGAATGTGCACACGTGCTGTTGAAAGTCTTACAGATCTAAAGAGAGGTAGAAGTCATACTTGGACTGAGGTCACACAGGTCACAGATGCATTCAGGGTCGCGCCAGCCATCCTGGGATTGTCGGGAAAACTGGGATGTGACCTTGTTTTGGTTGATTTGCTCAGAGCAGGAAGTCTGCGCCGGGTTACCAAGACGCCTTTTCACATCAGCCTTCATCCCACTGTGAGTCTCACTGGCTGCCGAAATCGCATCAACAGGCCGCGCGAGTCTCAGAAATGACAAGTCAACGGTCGCTGGCATCTTCTCCTCGTCTTCTCCTTTCTCCTCACGTCTCCACTCAGACAGAATTCCTGGCAGTGGAGCGCTCCAGAGGCACGGAGGAACTAAAAGCGGCTAAACCACAGATAGGAAGCGATTGTTTTTACAGTTGTCCCACTTTGCACCGTGTGAGCTCGCAACCGCTGTCACTGTAACCAGGGATGTAGTCTGCGAGATACGAAGATGTCTCCGCAAATCCGCTGCGAAAAGAGCTGGGACTTTGGTATAACCACAGAAAATAGGATACACAGTGAACTCATCTTTGACAGAACTTACACTCAAGCAACTTGTTTTTTTTTTAATTAAGTGTGTGGATGTCAGCCATTTTCATCAAATTTCTATAACTGTTTCAACCATTTTCTTTTTTTTTTTTCCTTTTTCACTGCTTTTGACGGAAGCCTGATTGACCTTTAAGTCAACAAAGTTTTTGTTTTGGGGTTTTTGAGCTTACATTTGTGACATTGTTCTCAGTGTGTTGATTCAGCACAGTAGGTCATCAGCCCAGAAATAAGAAACTCAGATGTGAACTCTGCGCCCGACTGGCCTCTACCCACTGTGTTGAGTCGCCATGGCGACTGGCACAAAGCAAATTTTGAAATTTGGAAAAGAGTGCAATTGGAAAAAAAAAAAAAGTGTCAGCCCATATGAAAACATGCGTCTTTCATATGGTGCCAGAAATCCTGCAAAGCTTTGTCCACTGCACAAATATGAGTGGCAGCCACAAACACATGATGGAGTGAACGAACCATGGATCCACGCTGTGGACGTTTGGGTTTAAAAGAGCGAGAGAAAGAAAAAAATAAAAGAACTGGTGGCACTTGAGCCGTTAAACCGTGATGCACGATTTCTGCCAAACAGCCTGCATGATTTACGACCGTTCTGTGGTCCAATGAGCAGCTTCAGCTGAGCGACGTAGCCTGTAGGTTTCTGTAGCACCGCGGAGTTTTGTCTGAAGTCCGAGACCCCAAAATCCACTCATTCAGAAATGAATCCTAAATTAAATCCTACTTTACTCAAAATGCCAACGTTAGAGAGGAGAAATGGAGGAACTGAATGAAGTTGATTTGCTAAAACGCTTTTCCTTTTTTTTTGACCAGTTTATGCAGAAACTGAAGTTATGCAGACTCTGGAGGAGTATTTTGGCTTTTGGCTATTTCCAGAACACCAGACTCATGAGTCTGGGAAGGGTTTAGTCGCCGCCCACTTCCAAGAGGCGTGACCAACGGACGTAGATGACAATGTCTCTGTACGCAATTGGAAAGACCTAAAACCAATCAGACCAATGATCTGGACGACGTACGCAGCGGAGACGTGCAGTCAGGAGAGACAAGTAAAAAACTAATAATGATAACATAACATAAATCAGTCCACTTGTCTGTGATATCAATTTAGTTTCTCTATGATTGCAATCATTTTGATATAATCACAATTTTCTGCTCAAATACAGGAGAGAAACTGTTATTATCTCACTATCATCTGTAATGAATGTGTGCGACTTATTTATTCTTGCTGACAGCGAAAAAGGCACGAGTTGAGGCAGACAATACCTCGCTGCACTGAAGGGGGCGCATGTGAGCCCGACAGGAGCTTGTTGCTGCTGTTCTCGGAGAGAGAGTGCTCCCTTAGCAGCAATAAGCTACTTTTTTGGGCTCGTATACATGAGCAGTTTCAGTTTTTTTGAAAATCACAAAGAAGCCACTCCGTGCTTCGAATAAAAATATTAGAGGTTTTAAAACCATAAACTTTGCATTTGAATTTGGGGTTTTTTAAAAGGAAATTCCCGCTTGGAGCCGCTCCCTAGTTTGGGTTGGAGGAAAACCACAGCTGATTAACAAACCCACTTTCTTTGGCTATTCAAGCGCTTTTGCTCCTTTTTTCCGGCCAATCAGCTGCATGTTAAAGAGAAAACACGTGGCTATTATAGTTGTAGTTATAGTCATGTCGTAGTTTTCTAGAGATGACGTCTAGCTCCATGAACAGGTCACTTAAAACAGAAGCAACTGCCGAATTGTAAGACAGCTGCTCTGTAGTGGCCGACATGTTGGACGTATACAAAGGCCGCTAGACGTCGCATCGCTGGCCTCTAAAAGGAAAAGAGACTCATTTGTGATTGGTTTATGTCAGACGTGTCTGCAGAGAGACTGGGTTCGCCCAGAGTACGACGAGGCAAAAAAAGGCTGTGATGTTAGGGAGCAGGTGAAGCAGCGGGCAGGTGACGGCGGTTGAACAGGTGCAGCGCTGACAGACAGTGAGAGAGTTGAACGTCCGGGGTCAAATCTCCTCTCTGGCTTCTGCTCGATGTCTCTGAGCTGAGGACAAGCAAGAGAGAGAGAGCAGGACAGAGGAAAAAACAGCAAGGATTCTTGGCCCAGGTGCAGGACGTACTGTATTACAGCAGCGTTTTATGAAAACAACAGCTCTGATCTGAGTGGAGGAAACTTCCACAGACATCCTGCGGAGTTTAAAAGGGCCGATGGGATCATTGTGGAAATCCAAGTAAAGGCTCCCAGTGAGGAACCTCCAGGTCCAGCAGTCTGAAGCTGCTCTGTCTGTTTGGTTTTTATCAGATCATGACGACGAATATTCACCCGCTACTGCGACACTTGTGTAAAACCTCATTCATAAATTCATTCGTTCAGAAAGACATTTGTGCGAACGCATGTCACTTGGAGATTACCATCATGTTCCGATTAAAGACGCTTGTCATGAGTGCGAGCCGTCCCATCTGATCCGTGATGACTCGGATTTGAATCCCATTTGAACAACATGGCTGGAAATTCAAACGTAGCCAACTCTTAAAATGTCCTAAAATTAAATGCTCAAATTCGTACTGTTGTTTTTGCATTTCAGGCAATAAACTCCTGCATATGACCGGTTGGTTCAGAATCAGCTGTTTATCACACATCTTCTTCTCATACACCCCCAGTGGATCCAGTGGAAGCTTAGCTTCAGTTGAGCTCTGTGAGACAAAATCGTCACTTCCAGGGACGCTCAGCTTCTCTAGGAGGACGATTGGAAATTTATAATGAGCCTCTCCTACGCCAACGACCAGCAACTGCCAACATACACAGTACTGTGCATAAGTCTTAGGCCACCAGCAGCTTTGTTGTTTTTATGTCACTTTTGTCATCACTGGCGTTTAGATTGCAAAGATGTGACTAAAAGTCAGTCTTCTACTATATGATCAACCTGTCAGTGAGTTGAACTTGTGCAACATGTGCATGTGATGCTCCAACATGTCTGGAGTAAACCAGGTATAATAGACCTTTTTCACAGCAGCTATTTGTTGGCATGAAATAGTAGGAGAAACACAGGTTTGACCAATAACATTAGGGTTCCATTCCAGGTTTTAAAGAGCCATGGTTGTGTTATTGTTCAAGTGGAAATGTAGCTCACACTGAATATTTGATATTATACAAGCATTTTTGTTGAAAAAGATGTTATTTGTTATGTATTATATGTGTTTCTGCATATTTTCAGGATGTGATTGAGAAATAATTGTACAGTATGGTCATTATAGCATTGCTAAAACAACAAATCTAATGGTGGCCTGAGACTTGTGCACAGCACAGTATTGAATAGCATGGCTTTTCCAGGGAATGACACACTCCTCATCATAAACTGCAGCATCACTCTGCACTGATCCTTCCTGACCAAAGTGAAAGTAAAAGCTGATTCCAGACACAAACTGTGCTTCCTTTGATACATGAAGAGGCGAAGACATGGGCCAGAAACAGGTGAGTCTCCTGATCATCATTTCAGGCCACTGATGTGTTTTAGGTGATTATCTTATCGATATTCCGAAGACATTGGAAGTCCTGCCTCAGAGTTCGCCGGTATGGTTGATTTGTCAACAAATGCACGTTAGCATGACAGCTGTAACAAACAATACTCTACCCCAACTTTAGGGGGAGCCCAAGAGCAAATCCTACATTGAGTTAGGACGATTTAAGGTACTGCATCCTGCGGAGTGTGGATTCGTCTGCGTATGCGACGTAGGCTGTCCCACTTCGACCGGTCTACGTCGACTCCTTCGAGTGCGGCCGGCAAACGTTAGCTTGGCTGGGAAGGATAGTTCTGGTGGATCCTTCGCGGCCGGCCATATCCCAGAATTCAAAATCGGGCGTGCCTCACTGCGGAGCGAATTCATTTTTAAACACAAGTGTAATGTTTTAAATCAAAGAAACAAGAAATATAAACGTTTTATTCAGATTAAAATTCGTGTAATTAATAAGCAGACGCTAAACAGTCGTGTCCGTCGTTTTGAAACTTAACAGGCTAAACTTGGCTGGAAATAAATGTGGCGATTTTGCATAATAATAGATTCATTTGACGGAAGGAGGGCGATGACGAAGATGACGGTGGTGATGGAACCTCGACAAGAGGAAGAGGGTCAGAGAGGATGAAGGAAGACATGCAGCTGCCGAGGGAGGAAGAGGAGGATGTTTTGGTGTGAATAGTGATTATTACATTTGTTCATTGTTTGATTTTATTAAATTATTTTGACCCTACAATACTGTATTTTTTTTTTCTTCTTCAAATAAAATATTGATGTTTGCTTTTAAAGCTTAAACACATTTGTGACGTAGATCTTCATATAAAACGTTTCAGCTAATGACAAACCTTTTTTCTTATATACTCTTATATCAAAGTGAGATTAGGGTTAAGAGAACTTAAAATATGCTTATATATAAAAGTACTAATGGTGTCATGACATGTCAGTTGTCAGTGTTTTTCTATTATATCTGATGTGCTTGGATTATATCACTGCAACATTAAATGTGATTTTAGCTTGGGCTCAATTTTAACTACATAATACACATCGGGCTGATTTAATTCACTGTGACATATCACATTACCGTATAAAAACTGTATAAAATTATGACATGACTCTCGTATGGCTTCATAATGTCCTGCCAGATTTATTAGGGTTACTATTTGGTAAAGGTTTCAGTTTAATCACGTTTATTTTAGCTGTTGATGATTTTCTTACAGCCTGACAAACGTCACACACCGATGTCTGTGTTGAAAGTTCTCCGCATGCATTTATGTTTAAATTGTTTGTTAAAATAAGTACAAAATCTGAGGGCTCCATCGAAATAACTTTATAAACTAAAAACAATTTAATTTGTAAAGGATAGTACTAATTCTACAACTACTGCCAAAAACATGAGCAGTATAAAAAATATTAATAGTAAATGTGAGTGAGAAAAAATGTTTTCTTCAGTGAGGTGGGTAGACTGGACCGTCTCATTTCGCATTGCGGACTTCCGGCTCCTCCGGAGTCATGTCCCCCGTCGACCGGGCACTTTCGGAGGCGCCGGTACTTTAAATGAGACACAGCTAAAGTGTTAGGTGTTGTCTCGTGTCTATGTTGTCCTGTGATTTCCTGTCTTGGCTTGGTTCCACTTCCTGTCTGTGTCCATTCTTGTTAGTTTTACTTTTCCCCCTTTGTCTGTTTTCCCGCCCTTAGAACTACCTGTCTCCGCCCTGATCGTTTCCACCTTTGTACTTACCTTGTGTGTATATATATATATATATATATATATATATATATATATATATATATATAGTCCATGTCTGCCTTTGTCTTGTGCCAGTTCGTCTTGTCTTACGTCTTTGTCCATTGTCAGGTCATGTTGTTTTGATACTTCACAAGTGATTTTCTGTTTGTTTTAGTTTTTTCTTAGTCTAGCATTAGTTTTGTGACATCTTAATTTCTGAGATTAGTGTAGAGTTTTTCCTCTGTAAAGAGTGATTTTTATTTCTGTTTAATAAACCCTCTTTTTTGAAACGTGGGTCTACGGAGCTATGCATTTGGGTTTAGGTCCATGACTGACATTTTACATTTGATTTGATATGTTCATTGTATTGGTTGTTTTTGTTCATAGTCTAAAAAGAAAGCGAAGCGTGGAGACCTGATTGAGATTGACCACGGGGCTTTTAAGCACTGGGCCGTTTACATCGGAGGAAATGAAGTGGTTCACATTGTTAATCTGAGTGAGTGACATGTTTGTGTTTACTACATTCAAACTGGAGGACGATCTGAAGCTTCAACGTTCCCGTTTAACACATTTTCCTCTCGCAGGTAATAGTTCCAGTTCGGGCAGGATGTTCTCGACGGCAGAGGTAAAGCGTGAGAAGCTCAGCGACGTGGTTGGCAGCAACAGCTACCGAGTCAACAATCTTCTGGACGACGTGTACGAGCCTCGCGACCCTGACGTCATAGTGAAAGAGGCCTGCAGCAGGGTCGGTCAACAGTTGCCGTACAATGCCGTCACCCAGAACTGTGAACATTTTGTGACAGAGATGCGATACGGCAAACCAGAGTCCCAGCAGGTGGGTATCCTGTGTACCATTTACAGGACGTCGTCATATGCTGACTGTAGTCCAGTAAGTTTGAAGGATAATGTTGCTGTCCCTGTGCTGTGTATCATAAATACAAGTGACTTCCATTCACTTCTTTAAGGTCCTCAAATTTTCAGAATTTTCCCAACTCTTTAGTTACAATTTATGTAACAATAATTTAAGTAATCAAACGTCTCTTGCAAATGATTCCCTGTAAATTACTCAATTAGTAATTGACTATTTACAATTTGTTCTTGTTACGATAAATATTGTGATTTTGTCATCTTTAAAAACTGGGTCTCCCATAAAGAAGGTTTGAGAAACATTGGTATTGATTATATGGACAAATATCTCAATCGCCCCCTAGTGGCTGGTTGCATATTAGCGGATAGGACAAAACAAGTCCAAGAAAGTTGTACTAAATATTATAAAAGATAAGTTTATTTCATTTTTGACAGATCTCTTCTATGTTCTTTGTTCACATGCTAATGTTTTAAATTAAATGTTATGAATGGGAGCTGAGACTGACTCGTGATTGGTCAGACTGGTGTATCAGGAGGAGGACGTTTTTTAAGGCTAAATTTAAGGTTCCATTGTGTAAGAATTAGTGACATCTAATGGCAAGACTGCAGAGTTAAGAGTTAAGAGAGTTAAGAGTCCTTTATTGTAGATATAAATGTCTGATCTGACATCGGGTGTGACGGGACAGTCAATATAGATATAAATGTCTGATCTGACATCAGGTGTGACGGGACAGTCAATATAGATATAAATGTATGTGCTGATTCAGATAGTTTCAATATATAGTGGTTGTTGTGATTATTAACTGCATTGAAATGTACATTCTGTAAACCTGTCTGTGAGGTTTTGGTGACGTGTGCACACCGTGCGCCAGTCAGCCAAATTACCACTAGACCGGCTGCGCTTCGCCTTGCGCCGAGAGTAGACCAGGTTCGAGTTAGCGAGCTTTCAGCGCAACTTCAGCACAGCCTTTCGGCACGAAATTGTCACTGCGCCAAGCTGAATCTGTCAACTCCTCCCCCTTTTGCGCCGACACACCCATTTCGGCGCGCCTGGTCTACCAAATTGCCCAATTCGTTGCGCATGGTGTTGCGCCAGATGAAATTACCACTGTGTGGGCTGCGCTATGCTACCCTTGGCTACTCTCAGCGCAAGGCGAAGTGCAGCCAGTCTTATGGTAATTTGGCTGACTGGCGCACAGTGCGTGTCGCATACTACACAACAGCGCGCAACATGCAGAGCCGCAGAGCGCACGGGCGAGGAGAAACCACCGGCTGCACAGCTCTGTCCTTTAATGTTGGCGTTTATACATTTTTGGCCACAATTACACATTAAAGATACACCAATTTACTCATGAAACAAAATGGTGTTAACATCAATTTTATTGATTAATTGAACTAGTCTCCTTCTTATAATAATATTGGTAACCTCCTTTTGGCTCCTTTTGCATCATCAAGCCTGTGGAGGTTCTGTTCATGTGATCATATATTCGGCTACTGTGAGCTTGGACCTCACGAACCAGAACATCAGTTTTCCTCCGTCTCCTTGGTCCAAGGCAAAATGAAACTTGCACTTCGCACTTCCCAATGAGGTTAAAGGACTTTTTCAGTATTAAGTCCTGGTTTTAGGGTTAGATATACTGTTGTGGTGGTTAAGGTTAGAATAAGAGGCGAGAGAAGACATTGTGTGTTTCAGGGTCCACACAAAGAATGTAAATACAATATGGCAATAACTATCAACGGGGTATTTATTGAACATTTACTGATTGATTCATTGATTGATCACTTGTTTTTATCTTACCAACTGACTTTTCACATCTGTCTCTTGCAGGTTAGAAAAGCAATGATAGTAGCAACAGCAGGATTTTTGGGATTTTGGGTCGATGAGCTGATATTATACATTGTTCGCAAAAAAAGGCAGAAAAGAGCATCAAGAAGCAAAAGTGGAAGCACAATCCCTCACTGATACATCAGAAAAATCTGTAGATGTGATTTGAATATGTGCAAACAAACAAAAAAACAAAAAAGTTGTAGTAATGTCAACACATAAAATACACAACCTTGAATAATTAATTTTTGAAACACAAGAATTTTCCAAACCACAGAATTAAATGTTGAATTTACAAACTGTAGTTATACCACTCAAGATGTTTTTAAAAAATATCTTGAAGAATGAAATATTTCGCCTGAAAATGTTTCCTGATGTAAATTTTATAATTATTTTCCAACAAAAAAAAAAAAAACAACACTAAATTATGGCTGAATTTGGGCTGAATTCAAAAGTAATTTACATATTGAAGTGTTTCCCCCTTTTAACCACTGTTTATTTACACAGTGTATATTTGAAATAAAAAAAATTAAAAAAAAAAAAACACCTAAAAGCTAAATTGTTTTGTAAGTGTTAAACTGTGTGATTACATATTCACTGTATTAACTGATGTAAAATCATTACATTATGTTGCCATTAAAGTATGTAAATGTGATTTCTGCATGTTATAAAAATAAAACATTACTCCTCCAAAGGTGTTGCAACTATTGAGAACTATTCCTTTGTTTTTGCTGTAAAACATTTGCGTTTGACAGCAAAAGATGAATATATGAAAAAAAGATGAGTATTTCAGCTTTTATTTCCAGGTGTTTACATCCAGATATGTTCAACAACTTCAACACTTAGCCTCATTTGTCATGGAACACCAAGTATTTGCACACGTACACCTGCTCAGCTCAATTATATATATGTAACAGTGGCACCAGGGGGCAGCAGTATCAGAGTAATGTTACAAATGTTAACGGTGTATCCCAGAATAGACTTTAAAGTTTAAAAAAAAAAAACATTTCAACATATTAAAGAAGTCTAGCTATATTTGGATATCTACATAGTCTTTATTTTAAGTTATATACTTTTAATTTGTTGTTGGAGATGGCACAGTTTTAATATGAAAGTGCAAATTAATACGCGGCCAGTTTTGTGATTTTACTGCCGTCTGAGGTTTTAAAAACACACAGGGTTTGGAGTAAAAACACGCCTATAATTAATGCAACTTATAGTGTTACATTTCTAGCAGTAAGAGTCAGGCACAGGCTACTCTTATTGGTGGTGGGAGGGTTAATATTCTGCTTAGGACCCCATAAAGGCTTGGTCCGGCCCTGGGTTTAGGTCCAAAATGTATGAATGACGTAGTAAAAGAAGATGAACCTAATGAGGCCTCGGGGATTCAGGGTCAGGGACCTTTTGATAGGCCTGTACAAAGTAGTTCACTGTTTCATGCTGCACTATTTAAGCTCTTTTATTATGTTTCTGCCTTATGTGCCTGATAATCTGAGCATAGCTGAGCTCATGATCAGTCCCGTTTGCAGACAGCTGATTAGGCAACTCACTAAACCTGTGCCAAGTCGTGCTGGACCGAGGCCAAACTCACTGCTGCGGCTAAGTTTCATTTCTGCTGAAATGAAACTTAGCCTCTGTGCAGCTTTTATCTCAGTTATCAGCTGAAAGAAGCTCAGCTCTATTACTTTTGTGTGGCGTTTCTAGTCAATGATTATGAAATCCAGCCTGGTTATAAAGAGTCTGCAGTGGTGACTCCTGATCAGAGTGAACGCAAAACATGGCACAGAGACAGGTGAGTCTCCTGATGGGTTTTACTGCATGATCTTCTTGTTTGTCTTGTGAAAAGTATGTAAATATATATATATATATATATATATACAGTACTGTGCATAAGTCCACCAGCAGCTTTGTTGTTTTTATGTCACTTTTGTGATCGTTGGCGTTCAGATTGAAAAGATGTGACTAAAAGTCAGTCTTCTACTATATG